>JFBX01000248.1:0-109128 GCA_001563135.1 Colletotrichum simmondsii
CGAGGTCGAATTGGACTTCCAATCCGACAATGGGCGGGATATCACAAAGTGTCATCGAAGAATAAGATGATGGAGCTTGCTACGGAACTTTTGGAGAGCTGTCTGCATTTATTAGAAGATCTTAGTTTTGGAAAAGTCGAGAGAAGGTATGTGGCCTCTGGGCAATTTGTTGCATCTGTGAATCATGCGAACTTTTCCGCCGACGATTTGGACTTGAGCACATGCCTTGGTGCACGAAGATAGGATCAGTCACTCAGACAAGAGTGCGTTCTCCCCTGCAGAGTAAGCATGATTGAGAGTCGAGATACCATGAGAAATATGAGATTATATGATCACTAGCTTCTGCAAGCCCGGAAATTTCGTAAGATGTAAACATTCAGCATTAAAAAAGTCTGTCAAAGACTTTTGCAACAACGCGTGCTTATCTAAGGCCGTGAATATCGAGTCTAAGACTCATGTTTCTCAATCATGTACCGTCCCGAGTCAATCCTCCTATACAACCTGGCTGGCTGAAATCACTCCAACATTTCGGTCCACGCTGATGGTATCATTTCTACACTCCGTGCTTACTCAGCCCCTTCCTACTTGGTATCATGATGAAATCCAAAATTAATCGCACTTTGAGCCAATAGTACCACTGGCGTCGGCACATACACCGGAGTTCTGAGCCTGGATGCAAGAGTCCTTGAACTCGTTGCCGCCAAATCCAGAGACGTACCGTGTCCGGCCGCCATCTTTTGGAGCAATAGTTGCGCAAACCTGATGATGATGTCAGAGTCATGCCTTGGAATCAATTTGAGGAGGTCCTATTAGACTTACGTGCCACAGCATTGTGGTGTTAACGTTTTGCGGGTTGTCATTCTCGAAGATCTTTTGCGACGTCCGGTAAACATCACAGGCCTTTTCCGTGAGACACTTATGAGATACGTCGTTGATAACACAGTAGCATTTCGCGTGTTCATTTGCAAGCGCACTGCTTTCGTCAGTCATGATCTAGGTGCCTAAGCTTGGGTTGCGAGCGGTGCTGACTTACACTGGAAAGACGAGAAGCGCCAATGAGAGGCAGAAGAATAAAAGTTTCGTGAACATGTTGTTGGATGATGTATTTGAGATTGACCACAAGAGAGGAGCGAGGAGAGGAACTGAGGAAGGTGAGAGTCGAGTGTAAGACACAGTGATCGGTTGCGGGAATGATGTGAGGTTAACAAGTACTGTAGGGCTGGGCCGAACCGTGGTCTAGACTAAACTTATGTACCTGCAACTGCTACTTGGAGTGGGCGCAGGCGTAATTTAGAAAATGCGGGAGAGTTCAATTGCCATTTGAGTAGCTCGACACCTAGGCCAGAAAAGGATGGTCCCTGACGCGTGGACCAATTCGACTTAATAAACTAAGGAAATGTCAGGATAATGGCAGCAGCTTGGCCATTGCTCTGGGGAGTTCTCCACCACGATAGGGAATGATCCGACCTGAATCATGTTCCTCCCGTGGCATCCGATGATCCCGCCGTTCCATGACGCCGGGCGGCTACTGCACGCCGCCTTATCATACTACCTCCATTAACAATATGCGGGTCATGACGGACGAGACCGCCCCCAGTCGTTGGTATTCTAGTTCGGTTTCTGGAAAATATCTCGTATCGCGGGGTGATGTGACAGCTGAGAGCCTGAGAATAAAAAAAGATGGGACGGCGTTTGCGCGAGTCAAACTAAGCGGACACTTGGGCAGAAGCTTAGTTGCGGCTCAGACAACGGCCGAGTGTTTGATATAGAAAGGCAAAATAAATTGCTTAGCCACTTAGTACGAGCAGCATTGATCAACAGATCACGGGACCTGAGCGAGACCGCTTATCACTTGAACCATATTCCGCAAATAATCTTCGCGGAAACAAGCAGGTTCCCAGATCCATTCCCTGGCGACGCGTGACTAGTTGGTCAACTCCATCAATTGTCACGCGGCGATATTGGATGACACATGTCAACCTTACTCGTATTTTCCCGTGCCTTCCTATCAAGCTTGAAGCAAGTCAACAAAAGGGGGGAAGACGTGGAGTTGATGCCCGTGCATGCGGAGGAAGATAGTCGCGTGACAATGCGGGCAGAATGGAACAGACTTGAGAGTCGATCAAAAGCAGAAGATGGCAGGCAGAAGAGTAAGTCGGCCGAAAGTTGCAGTTGCAACTAGCTGTCAACGCGAGGTTTAGGAAGTCAGAACGAGGCTGCTGATTCAGTAGTTCTGACTTATTGGATACGTAATTGAATGAGAAAGATGTAGCACTGAGACATAATATCATTAGGAATTTGGGATATTTTGCGAGCATTCCTGCACATGGAAAAAATAACTCCGTCACTTGAGTAGCCGTTTCTAAGGCTCTCCAATAAACAGCCCAACGACCTTTCCTCCAGGACAATGGCTCTAGCTGGTTCTGCAATAACTTTCGCACTTCTTAACGTTAGTTCTGGATGTTGTTAGAGAAGCCTCAATCGATGGACAACCAAGATTTCTTACCTGTGTCTATGCCGAGTTATCTTGGGTGCAGGCGTCAAGTCTTTGCGTCGTGAAGTCATGGCCTTCAAAAAGATTTGCTCCCCAGCCCTCCCATCCAGTAACGACCTGATCGCTAGGCAAAGGGTCGCAGCTGTTGGGGTTGATGCCAATGCGGAACTTGAATGGTGCGGAGTGACCGCCAAATGTGACGTTTGTCAACGCTTGGAGGTTGCCCTTTGCGTCCTTGGAATTTTCGATGGTGCATTTCGTGCCGGCAGGGAATGTTCCACTCAAGCCGCATCGAACGACTCCTGCAGGTTCGTCCCATTTGAGCCACAGCCAGTTGGTGTCGGCCCAGTTGTCACCCCAGCAGCAACTGTCAGCTGCTGCGATAGCAACATATGCTGAGGTCGCAAAAAGTTGAAGAATAGACGTAGAACGCATGATGGAAACTAGAATAACTAGTGCCAAAGGAAGTTTTGGAGAGTTTGGTGATAGGTTCGACGACGGAGGATAGTTCCGTCTATGAGTGTTGGGTGCTGTGATACTCTTATCAGACTAACGACGCTTGGACGGGGGAAGAACGTCGGACGAACGGTAGAGGATGTGGGAACGGGAGGCCTGGAAGGCTGATAGCAGGAGATTGACTCGGGGTGTCTCTGGGCAGCAATTAACTAGTAAGCCTCGAAATGAGTTGTCGAGTAATTCGCAGCTTGGACCGGTTCCGAGGAAACACGAGGAACGTTGAGGCGTAGATTCGCGTTGGCAGTTTAACTACTTCAACTCATTTGGCTCCCAATCTACCTGGACACGCCGCGTTATCTTTAATCAAAGAAAGTTGAACGCCGATCTTATGTGTACCTGATTCATGTCAGGATAATACTTGCAAAGCCATCCTTCATCAAACCTTGTTCCTGAAGGCTGGGTCGTGGCTTTAGCGCAGTTTGCGGGGAACCCGAAATCATGCGAGCACGTCCCCAAAGAGGCATCGAGCAACGGCGGTAACTCGCCGAAGTGGGTGAAGATGCCTTTTATTTACTATGCCCTGGCTTCTTGCTGTTTTCCGAAAGCTAGTGCTCGACACTATTGTCTGTCTTTCTCTGGTTCGTTCGCGTTGCAACTCGCAACATACAATCATAATGGTTCTCTTGAACCTTGTCACTCTCTTTTCACTCGCCGTGAGCGCGTCTCCGGTTGCATCGATCCCGCGTATTGAGGCTCAAGTGCTTGATGAACGAGCAAATCCCACCGTTGACAGTTGTTCCTTCCATTCCGAAGATGGGTACGATACATAATGTTTCATAACTTATCTATAGAGATGCCACAGTTGCTAATGTCCTTGTCACTATTATAGCATTCAGCCTGGGTGTTGGGAGACTCTCCAGATGAACAACCATCTTAACGTAGGCTCAGATATATAACCGTGTCTATGGTGTCCATGCTGACAATATGACTAGGACTGGTGGTCCAAGAACTCTGCTAGATGCAAGACGGCAGAGAAGGGTTTTGCTGAATGTTATCTCGATTCGGCTGTATGTTACGCTAGACCAGCATGTTCGAGCCCAGTTGCCCCGACTAACACCAGCACAGGGTTACATAACGTGGAGTTGTGACTTCATTGCCCTCAATGGATGCACGCCGCCCCCGAGTGGCCGCAACGCCGATTATGCTTCCTACCAAGAGTTCTACGTAGGTTCTACAAGCCTCCCAAACGTTCCGACTTTGCTAATGAAGTTTTAATAGGTCTTCTGGAACATTTATTGTGAGCACTTGTGCTATTGGCGGTCTGTGAAACTTCACTGACATCATCGCGACATTAGCCATCAATCTTTTCTTCACTAATTATCACCAAGCCCTCCTGAACGGCCAAGCTACTGCAATGTAAGTTCGTGTTGGTGATGATATGATGCTGGATTGCTGACTCTTCACCAACAGTGGTGCGGTCGCCGAAATCGTAAAGACTGTTTCGCCGCCCAAGACCAAGAACCCCAAAACCCCTCTATTCGGACCTATCTATGCCGTTGCACTTGGTCAATTTGCTGTAAGTATCAGAACTCATCACATACGAGAAAGTGATAATCCTGACAACCAAAAAGGCTCTGGGTCCTTTGCTCGGTAGCTCTCTCGCCGCTAGCATGGTCTTTGCTTCTCTCACCGGTGCCCTCGGTGGTGGAGCTGGTTTGTTCAACATTTTATTCCCCACCAAGCAGGTCCAGGAGGTCCCCTGGGAAGGTCTCTCAGCTGCTCTTTCAGAGAACGTCAACGAGTACCAGAAGAACGTTGGCGAGGCATTGACTAAGATCCAAAACGACTTCGACACATTCTACTCTCTGGTTTCCAACGGTGGTTTCAGCCAGGTGGGAAAACACATTCTACAGCCAATATCCATTCGGAGCGCTTAAGCTGACCGTTTTGCGACAGAAAATGAACACCAACCTGCCTGAGAACACCGATTTCATGTATCACAACCTTCTAAAGTGGACTTTCAACCAGGCGCTGCAGCAAGCAGACTACTTTGCCGTCAAGAAGTGAGTTGACGATTCTACTCGTAATAAACCAAATTTGCTAACTACTTTGTAGCCCTGGCGTTGATCCCCGCAAGATTCCTATCGACCCGTACGACTGTACTAACCTGGATACCTACGGCACCTGCGGCCCTATCTGGTACGATGGCAAGGATTCCTATGGCCTTGCGAGAGCAAATGGTACGTTTACATTTCCATGGACCGTGACCGACGCATCTCTTAACCATACTGACATTATTTGCAGACATTGGCATGGACCAGATGAAACCAATTCTGGACGTCGCATTCTCCAAGAACTGGACCACGCCGCATGAGCTCTACATCGACTCCCAGCAATGCCAAGGCAAGAATGGCTCCGAATCCTTTGATGTGAAGGATCTATCACTGAGTTGCGCTGTAAGTGCTCATCTGTTGAATGCCCCTTCTCTTGACCTTTCTCGCTGACCGCGATATGCAAATAGTCGAACATCCCCGTCTGCGAGTTCAACTTTGACTACAACCCGTATCAGTCGCTCATTGATCGCACCAACCCGCCCGAGTTCAAGAACTGCCCCAATCAGAGAGGCTATGGCACACCCATGTTTCACAGCGATGATGCCGGTGTTCCTCTTTCGTATCTTGGCCCCTTTTTGGTACGTGCTCCTGCAAAATATCATTAACTCAACCCAACTCCTGAGTCGTGACACTAACGATTGAGTTAACAGATGTCCGGTGTCATCTATAACGAGAAGAGTGGTTGAGGTGGATTACTTTAGTCGGAATTCCTCGAGATATCATAGATTCCAGGGATTATCCTCGAGAGTATTAGACGTACATTGCGAATACTGCAAAATGACTCAAATGCTGGAAACGGCCGAGATAAATTGATATGTTTAATTTTTGAATTGTTCGATCTCGCTTGCAATACTGTGATATGGCTGAGTACAGTTGCGAGTCTGCAACACACTGGAGTAGGAACCAGAAGTATGCCATAATTAGTCATTCGATCATCGCTTCAGGTGTGTGTGTCAAGATTATTGTCAGTCGTTAGGTGCTGCATTTCTGCGATTGCCAATGTAACGGGTGAGAACACATGCTTCACCAAGGGAAGAAGAGATCGCCATCCGCTTGAGATTGATCATAGCCAGGTGAACATTAAGACCACGCAGAGCGCTCTAAGCGTTTGAAGGCTTATTCAAGAAATGATTGCAGCAGCGTAGACACCTCAGATTAGACATAAACATGAGTACTACTAAAAGCGGAAGTTCGATAGATGTTGTAGAATAGAGAAAGATAAATGGTGATTCCGCTGCTGACAATGAGTTAGTAATATTTGTCTCAGAATTGCAGACTGTTTCTCCGGAGACGTTATCTCGGAGGTGAGAATTTCAGTTGCATCATCACTTCTATTTGAGGATTAACTACTTAGTGTATGCTCGGAGTTCGTCCTCACCAGTCAAAAGAAGCAGCCAATAAGGCAGAGGAATGTATCCCAGTTCGGAAACGAGTGATTTGTGTTACAGAACGTATCAAGATCGTAGACTACAATATAGAGCTAGTCGGATTGATCCAAAGACCGAGCTAAGGCAACAATATTTTCCGTGCGAAATGCCACCTGCCCATTGGCATAAGTGCCAACATCTTCTACTTCGGAACCTTTGACAACGTTTCCATCATCCGCAGAGTCCGAAGAGGACTTTTCCTGGTTCTCTGGCTTGCTATCCTTGGCACTGCGCCCGATCAGCTCCAAGATGCAACCAGTCTCCTCCTCCTTCAAGAAAAACTGGCGAAGACCGGTGGCAACATCGTAGCTAAGATCTTCCGCAGTAGTAGTCCAACCTCTGGCTCTTACTTCAGCAAAAACGGCGTCAACATCTTCAACCTCCAATGCAACATGGTGAAGGTAAGCTCCGTCGTGACGCATCATCAGCTTGTAGAACACCGAATCAGGGTTCAATCCTTCAGTAAGGATAACTACCCGCTTTGAATCAAAAGGAATGCCCATAACTTGCATCAGTCCATCATCACTGCCATCAGCAGCGGACCCAGTGTTAACAGTAAAAGTGCGGAGTGGAGTGAAACCCAACATCCGCTCGTGGAAAACCTTCATAAGCTTAGTGTCGGGCATGATGGCAGCATAATGATCAAGCTGGCGTGTCGATCCCGCTATGGAAGTCAGGACATTGGGAGAAGTTGAAAAGTCCTCGTTGGCTGATTCTTCAGCTGGGGCCTGGCATAAGCTCATCGGGTATCCAGTTTCCTCGCGCAGAAGAACAAGCTCAGTTGAACCATCCCGGAGACGTCGATCTTTAAAAGTGATCCTTTGAGCTTCGAGAACTTGACGAGCCTTGGCGATGTTGTAGACAGAGAAACGAACCGAAAGCCCGATGTCTCCAGGTCCGGCGCTCTCTGGAGCTTTGACAATGCTGAGGGTTGGATCGCCGAGACCTGGGAGTCTATAAAGGCTCTCATCTTTGTTGAATCTAGCGTTATAGACCTCCTTAACTGTTTGGGCAGCTCTTTCAACCACATGCGATGTCAGGGTCAAGTGAGCCATTCGCTTAACGCCGAGCAGATTGACTGCTCCTGTCCTGCGTCGGGTAGTCGCAAGGTCCTCGCAAGCTTCCCAGAGAGCTATGTTGCTTGCTCGATATCCGACGCTGCCGAAAGCGGCGTTGATGAACGCCTTGGTGTCATTGGCAGATGCCTCGAGGTTGGATAAAGCGTAGCCCTTCAGTGCAAGGCCGCTGCAGGCTCTCATGAAGAGATTGGAGGTTCCCGAGTTGCTAATCCACTCTGGAAGCATCCGGATTGATACAGAGTCAAGTTTGGACAGTGTTTCATCCCTGCTCTCAACAGGGTTGAAGATGTTATTAGCGCCGGCTAGGATAAATCGGGCGCCATGGGGCACTTCAGCGAAGGTTTTGTCGCTAAGAGTGGAGAGTGCTTTGGGGGTGAGGATGTACCGCTGAGCACAGGGAACAAAGACCTCGCCCTGGGAGGCGGCGAGGAAGTCGACAAGGTGTTCTTCGTCAGTTGAGCCAAGTCTGCGCTTGGTATACAAAGCTGACTGTAGCTCGGCCTTTGTAAGACCAGCCTCTAGGCTCCGAGGGTCAAGTCCTGAGACAGGATTCTTCTCGGAAGCACGCCGATAGGCTTCGATCGAGGCGCAGTCTATGCCATTGCTGTTGACCAGAAAACCGTACTGGCTGGAGACGGCAACTACCCGACCAATGCCCAGCTGGGCAGCTGCTTGGGCAAAGGTGGAACCGACGCAACCGAAGCCCTGGAGCACCAGACGAGCTTGCCCCATAAGCTCCGGCTTCGTGTGGGTAATGAGTTCTTTAAGGGTAGCAGCCATCACGTAGCCGACACAGAACTCGCTGAGGCCCCATCCACTGTTATCAAGCTTTTCTCCGAGGAGATCGTGGATCTCCTTGGGGTTCGAGCCGCAGTAGCCAAGTGAACGACTAAGCGCGTCGAGAGCGGTCAAAGTGCCCGGAGAGCAGTAGGCTCTAGCGTGTCTGTCGATGATGTCGTGGTCTGTGTTGAGGTCCCCCCCTGTGCCCCAGTACTCGGAAAGGACAGCTGCGTTATCGCGAATGAAGCGCTCCAAGACAAGAGGAGCACGTGAGTCCTCATGAGGGAACCTAATGCCGCCCTTGGCACCAACGACCTGAGGCTGAGAAGAAACAGCGAGTTTGGCACTCATAGAGCGGGCAATGTCGCGAACCTCGTTGAGAGTTGCGTCCTCATGAAGGAATAACCCCCCACCCGAGTGAGTAGGCACGGGTGAGTCGATAACTATCCAGCCCTCTGCCGGAGAAAGCTCATCTTTCCAGTGCCAGACACTGCAGCCTTGGATGACCTGGTGGGGTGGCATTGAAGGGGAAGTCCCACTAACAAAGGTGCCGAGTTGAGTAGAGGCTGAGGTGGAAGACATTTTGAGGCAAAAATAATGTTGAATGATGTTTTGAGATTGAATCGAGTTTGGAACTTTTCTTATTGTGGCGATGATGCTAAGAACAAGTCCAAATGTTGTTGTCAAAAGGCACGACCATTTATAGCAAAATTTCTCTTCATCGCGACTTACTTGCATGATACTCCGGTTTGCCACAAGAGGCAGCCCGTTACTGACAAGACGTTGCTCCCGAGCTTGCAGGGCGGCCATGATCCATCAGGCCAACTTTTCCCTGGAAGTGAAAACATCTAGAGAGAACTCAAAGGAGCAAGGATGGTCTTGGCGGAGGAAGTAGGCTGTGAAAACATTCACTGGGCAGACAATTCAGTCGTAGGTATGAACGCAAGGAGCTCTGTGGGGTCTAGAGTTATCACATGTCGGTTTTTGGCATACTGGAGGGTTCAATACAGCTTCAACAATCTGAGAACAAGTTCTAGCTTTGACATGTCGGAGACAGGATTTCGTTCTTGGATACACAGAGACCTCGTATTCGGTCTTCCTTGTCAGAGGTCAACTCATAATCGACCGGAAGCATATGGAAGCTCAAAGTCGCCATTCCGAAATATGGAAGTGACAGACCGGGCCGCTGAAAATTTCGGGCAGCGTAGAACACTCCGGGACTTCCAAATTCCTCGCCAGTATGATCGGACCTCTTCCGCTTGCATTGCGTTGGGCTTCCAGAGCACCATCATACCCTGCAAGTTCGGGGTGTTCACGGGAATTGTTCTTGTTGCGTATCATCACGTATCATCAGAAGAAAATCTTGAGGTTGATGCAACATCGTCCCCTTAGCTTCAGCATGGGTATAAAGTGGCGTGTTGACTCTCTCGTGGTCTCTTGCCGGAATCTCAACAGCACATAGAAACCTACTACTTTGCCTTTCAAAGCGCATGAACCTTTTCAAGCTTTTCCTCTTGATTTGAAAAACTTATTTGGTTCTTCGTTTTATTCCGAAAAGTATCTCAATCACTATCACCGTCAAAATGAGGTCCATCACCAACATGGAGCTCTCCTCTGAGCACGACATTGCAAAGATCTTCAACTCCTACGTTGCCGCCGGCGCCATCGGAACTGCTTGGGAACTCGGACTACTGGACCAGGTCCGTACACAGAAGGCTGTGGATATCGACGAGTTCGCGGCCAGCCACAACCTTGATCTCGCTTCGACCCGCGCCCTGGTCTCCGCGCTCGCTACCTCTGACATCCTTCAGCGTCAGGGGGGTGCTGCCCTGCCCGGGAGGTTGCTCGAAGAGGCATACCGCACCAAAAGTCTCTTTCACTGGCTTGCTCTTGGTTCCGGCAGTCTATTCGCGCGCATGCAGTACGTCATTCGCAACGAGAATCGAGAGGGCAAGTTTTACTCGCGTGATTCTGCGGCCATCGCCTACGCGTGCCGTGACGCAAACACGCAATTCATTGATCCGGTCTTTCTCAACGCCCTGGGGTCGTCTGGCGAGAACTTTACCTCCGTTGTGGACTTGGGCAGTGGGAGTGGCGAGAGGATCATGCAAGTCCTCGCCTGCTATCCTGGAAGCACTGGACTTGGCATCGATATTGCTGGTCCGGCAATTGAGGTCGCTAGGTCAGATGCGGTGAAGCGTGGTTATGGTGGCCGCATCAATTTCCTGGTCGGCGATGCGCGTAAGCTCGACTATCGGGACGAGTTTGCCAACGTTGACCTTTTGACGTCCTTCCTGATGGGCCACGACTTCTGGCCGCGGGAGAAATGTGTTAGCTCTCTACAGAGGCTGCGCAAAGCTTTCCCGAGTGTCAAACGATTTTTCATATGCGATACGGTGCGGATTCTCACAAATGATCCACAATCTCGCCATGCAGTACAAGAGGATGATGTGCCTATCTTTACCCTGGGTTTCGAGTTTGGCCATGCGCTGATGGATGTCAAGTTGCCCACAGTGGAGGACTGGGAGGGTGTTTTCGAGGATGGTGGCTGGATTTGTGTTAAGCAGCATCACATGTTGCCCCCGTCTCTCACTGTTCTTTTCGAACTCGTGCCACGTGACGCAGATGCAATGTAGAGCTCCGACCAATTCTATGTAATGAATAGGGGATAGACCTAAGGCATATCTATCTACTTTAGGCGGTAGAAATAGCATGCGAATTGAACTGTTTCTGGAACCGTGGGGACTAGTCAACAAAGACATCGAGATCCAAGTTGTGCAAGCATAACTTTTCCCAGTAGACACGATCATAATCACTATTCAACCCAGAGGTTTGTTGGCGGAAGACTTGAGCAATAGGAATAGACATGGCTAAAGTGTATAACTCGTACGAGAAAATGAGGCTGGATACTACCTTCTGGCTGGGTGCCACCAGTGCTTGATGACCCCTGATCCGAAACCGTGTAGGAACTGTTCCCTTGTAGAGAGGTTCCAACGGAGAATGTTGCTAGGTTATCGGAAGTGGGCAGTGATTAGCTTACGTCTGACTCAGATAATTTTCCTATATCTGCTTCCGAAAGCCCAAAGACGAGTCAGAATCTTATTCGATATACCAAATGAGAAGGCCACGTGTGTTCAACGGTAGGCCCTTGTCATCCCGCCCGGACTGACAGAAGCTGAAGACTGAAGTTAGACCCGAGTCCATGAGAAATGGGGCCAGCCCGAAGATTATCAAGCCAGGATTCGATTGATACTGCCCACACTGTCAATATTCAACGCTCGGAGTTTCCTTCTTAGTCAACGGATCAACTTTGATAAATGATAGCTCAGACACAGGCACGTTGAGACGAGTGGGATGGACCCCGAATATCCCGGCGATCCACCTTATGCACTTGTGACAGCGATACTGGAACCACCGAACTCTGAAAATGACCGACGCAGACATCGAATCATCCGGACGCAGGCCAAGAGATGATACTAGCGCAACTCTATCTTGAGGGGATTCCCAAAGTTACTCTGGCCCAGTAATGCCGGCTGGATCCCACTCCAGCTTCCCGTGGTTGTTTGCCGCACATGATGCTAGCCCGGGTCTGCTCTGACTTAACCCCGGGCCGCTCCGTCTGAACTGACAGGGCCAGAAACACCCTGTTATCACCCCGCAACTACCTTCGACTCTAGCCGCATATGAATCAGTAATGGCTTCTCAGCATAGCAATAGTATTTTGCTGCCCAAGAGGTCTAAATCCCCCTTCTCTCTTGATCCTTGATTCTGCATCTGCCGTGGTAAGCGGCGGAGTTTCCGATCGGACCTTTTCTTGAGGCGGTGAATACAATCGTTGAACACTTGCCGCGCGTTCCACGCTAAGACAGCGGAGAAGAACAAACTCCGGATGCTAAACAAACTGTGACTGAAATCAACATAGAGAACAGTAACAAGGCACTTTTCTGAATGGGGAAGGCGTAGCCGTTGGTTGAAGTTGCAATTTTCGTTCCAAATGTCTAGCTTGAGAGTTGCATCGGGGCTAAGCTAATTATTTCGGGCGAATTGAGCTTTCAAAAGTTCGGACCCGAAGCCTGTCCGTGTAAGTGCCCCTCCTGCACTGCTGCAGACTGCTCATAAATATCAAAGGTGTGAGTTTCTTTATTCGGCCCGACTGGTACTACAATATAAAGATCAAATCCACAACTCCGTGCTCACTTGGAGTTATAGTCTGCCAGTCACCACCTCCGGTGACGTCGTGTGTCTTTCTTTTAGGTTCATCTCGGTCTATTCAGCAAGTGAACACACACCGAAATTACCAATATCATCATGATTTTCTCTTCTAAATACCAGATAGACATACCTCAAGTCGATGTTCTATCATACGTGTTCGGTACAGCTCATGTCGCTATGGCACGTGTTTTGTTTTTTGTGTTTGCTAATACAGACTGCAGGAACGACAGCCTCGGATGGGGATTTGCCCATCTTCGTTGATGCCGAGAAACCTGCTCAAAGTCTCCGTAAGCCTGAACTGGAGACTTGCGTCAAGAGACTAGCGGGTGGCCTCCGACAAACATTGGGAATACAAAACGATGATGTTGTTCTCGCGTACACTGAGAACTCTGTGAGTAGTCCCACCGTCATGTGAGGCGGTCATCCCCTAATATTGTGTCTCATCACTCCAGGCATGGTACCCAGTTATAATCCTTGGGGCAATCTGTGCAGGTGGGATCTTCACTGGTGCTAATCCGGGGTACACGGAGGCTGGTGAGTTACGAATTCATGATGAGATACCTCGGCACGAAGCATGGAGCACATGGGTAACCCGGACTAGAACTGACCCACCAACTCACTGTTTCCGGCGCTAAGTGCATTTTCACGGATGCCATCCGACTCACGACCGCACTGCAAGCTGCAAGGAGTGCCGGCATACCAAAAGAATCTGTCGTCCTCGTTGACAACAATGGTCGGCCCAGGCACGATAGCTGGCGGACCATGCAAAAGTTGTTGGCTGAGCCATACTCTTGGGAGGCAATCAGCGATCCTCTAATTTTGGCAGAAAAGTGAGTTGCTGTAAGTGAATAAAAGCATGAACGCAATGCTGATCAATTTGCAAGGGTCGCAGTTCTTAACTTCAGTAGTGGGACAACGGGAAAACCCAAGGCATGCATGATCACCCACCGCAATCTTGTTGCCAATGCGGAACAGACACTTCACCTTGATCGAGTGAGCGAGTTGAGAGCAAAGGACCGAGGATCTTCAACTCACAATGTTCACTGTGCATTCCTGCCTCTTTATCATGCCAGTAAGTTGCAAGCCAGAACCTCAATCACACACTAATGCGGCATGAAGCACTGACCACGAGCTTAGGTGGACTCATGACTTATTGCGTGGTCAATGTACGCAGATCTTGCACTACAGTCACCATGCGTAAGTTCAGTCTTGAGCTTCTGCTGAGCACAATTCAGCGGTTCCGCGTCACGCATCTCCTCCTAGCCCCGCCGGTAGTTGTGATGCTAGTGAAAAGCAATCTTCTATCCCGTTACGACGTGTCCAGCGTGAGGTCCATGTTTTGTGGAGCGGCCCCCCTCCAACCGGAGCTGTCCAAAAGATTGGAAGAGGTGTTTAGCAGGGGCCAAGCTCGCAGTCGACAGGGATGGGGAATGAGCGAAGCCACGATGGCAGTCACTCTGTTTGCCCCTGATGAGTTTGACCCATTGCATAAAGGGGTTGGGTATATCCTCCCCAATATGCAGATGAAGATCGTCAATGACGATGGTCGCGAAGTCGGCAGCAACGAGGAAGGGGAAGCACTCATTCGGGGCCCAAATGTGTTCAAAGGGTATTACAAGAACTCGAGCGCATCTGAAGAAGCATGGACCAAAGATGGGTGGCTGAAAACTGGAGACATCGTGTCGATCCAGGAGAGCGGCCTCTTGACTATTTTGGACCGCAAAAAGGTGCGTGCTCAGATAATTCGAGGCTTTTGACAGAATATCAAAGGAATTTACTGACCGTCTTTCTCAGGAACTGATCAAAGTCAAAGGATTCCAAGTGGCCCCAGCCGAACTTGAGGGGCATCTCCTTGAACATGAAGGAGTCAAGGATTGCGCAGTAATTCGGGTAGAAAGGTCGGTTCCCACTGCTCCCCTCTGCCTCTTATGTTTGACTTACACAATCGCTTGTTCAGAGAGGGGCAAGAGCATCCACAAGCTCATGTTGTCCCCAAAGACAACAGCGTCACCGCCGAATCGATTATTGAATTCATGGACAGCAGACTTTCGGCGCATAAG
Organism: Colletotrichum simmondsii; assembly: GCA_001563135.1. Taxonomy (NCBI): domain Eukaryota; kingdom Fungi; phylum Ascomycota; class Sordariomycetes; order Glomerellales; family Glomerellaceae; genus Colletotrichum; species Colletotrichum simmondsii. The sequence continues at coordinate 14,623 of JFBX01000248.1, forward strand.
AGGTTGACTGGTGGAATTGTGTTCACGGAGGCCATCCCCAAGTCAGCGTCAGGCAAGATCCTGCGCCGCTTGCTTCAAGATCCCGCAAGTATGAAGTTAGCACGGCTCTAGCTATCGTTCGCCATGTATGCGCCTAGACTCTTCACTACATGTACCTTAGTTTCCCAACGCCGGATACCGCCACATGCCTAAGTATGTATCCATTAGAAATTCTAATGTACGCCCAATTCGAATACTACTTCCGCTTGTATGACGAGTGGACAAGCCCGGAGCTCAGGACAAGGCATCCACCGATGTAGAGCATCAGGGTCTGCAACGGCACTGCGGGGTTGTTGAGGCGGCCGGGGTCAAGCTCGGTGGTGTCCGGGTGAAACGCACGCCGTTCTCGGGTAGGTCCCGCGTCTCCACAAATGGGCGATGTAACATGAACTCTTGGGTTTAGAGTTCTTATAGCACTAAGAGACAAGCATAGGAACAAGCATCGGCCTGGATGTTGACCATCCACGCAATTACAGTGCCACCGTCACACATGGTCAGTAGGGCTGCAAAGCTGTGGAGGGCGGCTGGTTTGTCCTTCCCTGTGGTGTTATTGTACCACTGATCATCTAACGCATTGTAACCATCGGGGTTTGGCAGTTTTGTGGAACGCTTAGGTCTCTAATGGGACTTGTGTATCATTAACAACCTCTTCGGTCCATGAAGGACCAAACATGGCCTCGTTTGACGGTGAGGGTTTCACGTCGACGGCCATTCTATCCTAGGCCATAACTTTATGACTCGATAAACCCGAAATGCTGATCCAGCTCTTGCGCCAAGGTAATAGAACTATTCAAAATCCACCGCATATCCATATTCAAAGGCTTGACATTGTGCCCGACCATGCAGCTCATCTGTGTCCGGTCTCCGCCCTTCTCCCATGTCCCGTCGACAACGGTATGCGTCGGCAGCCCAAATTCTTTCGGGTCAACCTTCTTGTTCTTCAAAAGTCCACCGTTGTACCAAATAAGGTCGTCTCGTACGTCAACGTGTCCTATCACGAAGCTGCAGATTCTCTCAACTGAATCGTTGACCTTGTCCTTGAACCAGCCAACCATGGAGCCGTAGTGCTTTTCAAAGGCATAAGTTGCCCCGCTGAGCTCGAGCCCAAACCACCAAGTCTCCTTGTCGCCGTACGTAATTTTGTAGCTGACTTCCTCGCGCACGTCGTACGTGTTCTGCCATGCTACATGGAGAAGGCCCATTAGCACATCCAGGCGAGACTTGTCTACTACGACTACGCCCGAATCGCCCTCTTCGGCGTAGTCCTCAGTCCAAACGAGCGACTTGTTGAGCGCTGCACTAGGCTCGTGAATCTGCGATCTCCACCACTCGTGACGCTCGGCGAAGGCGTGTTGCCAAAGTAAACGGTCGTGAAAGAGGAGAGCACCGGTTTGTTCATATAATGGATCCAAGAAAAGTGACTCCGGGACTTGAACGAATACTGAGTCGGCGTCTGAGAGGAGGACCTCTTCGAAGGGCGCATATAAAGCTGCGAAGGCTTTGATAGCCCACCCGCCCTCCACAAGCTTCAGGGTCGAATCGTCGACAACGCTCAAAACGTCCAAGAATTGGAGCCCCTTGAAACGAGCCAGCAGCTTCTCGCGGTCTGCAAGCGGTAAATCCTCGTCCCCGGCGTAGACGATTTGAATCGTCATGTTGCAGTACAAAATGTCTTGGAGGGCGCCAATGAGGTGTGTGGCGTATCGCATGGTTCCCTTGCCTGTTGGAATCACGAATCCACGTGACCCGGGGACGATGGACGAACGCAAGTCTGAAAAGGGTGTCTTGCTATCTGGATTCTTGGGAGAGTGCTGGATGAAAGGGAAGAACGATGCAATCGCACTCTCTACAGTCTCGAGAAGAGGCCGAGTGTTCTCCGATTTCGGTGCGTTGTCGAGGAATTTGACCCATTCCCGTGCTTTCTTGGTGCGCTGACCCAGCTCGTAGAATTTGGACTTGTATGGGGGTTGGATGGGATCCGCAATTAAGGACTTGGCCTCATTAATGATAGAATCGGCCTCTTTTTGCCATGGTGTCGGGCTATCGTCAACTATGGGCTTCTCGGTATGTTGTGGTGTAGGCACGACGTGCGTATGATGCGTCGGCGATTGCGCCGACGGCGGCTTTGTTGGCAACGTCGGATGATAAGAAGGAGCAAAAATATATGTGGAGTACAAGAACATAAGCAAAAGACACGCGAAAAGAAGTGCGGTTGCCACCCGCGAGGATGGCATTCCTATGACGACCATGGCGGCCGAAAAGTCGCGAGTTGCGACTGATGTGTGAAGTTGAACAAGGACGGTGGTTTTGGCGACAAAGGTGTCGCGTGAGGACGATTGAAGCAGGTCCAGAAATTGGGGGGAAGCTGAGGGTGCCGGTCCTACTTACTCTTCCAAATTTGCGCCAAACCCCCGGCTCCACGGGGAAGCAGGTTACGTACGCCGCCGTTGTTGTCTGCAAGGGTGGCTTGAAAGGGGCAGGGGTTTGCAGAAGAAAGTCCAAATCAGGCGGCCAACCAAAGCGCTTAAAAGTACACTATCTCTGTTAGTGTTGGTCCAACAAGATGGATCGACGGATGTCAGCAACGACTGTTCGGGTACTCTAAAGCTTCAACTAAAGCACTGCGAATACAACCGGACTGGGCTACTTTCTAAACGTTGTTGAAACTCACTCGTGATTAGCCTCATGATTGTATTCTGGGTGTAGACATTGTGTTTGTCGTGGTCTGGATATCTACCGCCGGACGCTGGCGGCTATTTCTCGTCACGTACATGCAAGGTACTCACCAACAAACTGTTCCAACAGTTCCAACAAGGTGAACATGGATGCGATAGGGCAACACAGCGGTTACATGTCCTCCTTTCCTTGGCTCTCTCCCAACGAGGCTACCAGTGGAGACAGGAAATTATCTTTTGCCACTCCTGCAGAATGGTACCATGGCTGCTTCCAAATCTAGGAGCTGCGAAACTGTGGTTGGTTGAAACCCGCCAACAGCCTGATTCTGCGCTCTGCCACATATTGCCTGGTTTTCCCACTCTCTCGGATTTGTTCAAGTCTTTGTCTTTTTTCCAAGTTTCCCATGCCATCTTTTTGAGTGCTACTCGTCTGTGTCCGTGAGCCTTCGTCTTTTCAATCACGATGTCAAGACCGGCTGGGATGCTCTCGAGCTTTTTTTGCGTGCTATTTCTATTCGCCTCTCTCGGGCAGAGCATCGACTGTTACAATTACAAGGGAATCGTGTGGAGTAACCAGACGCAATGCGAGGGATCCGATGCTTGTTGCTCGGCAGGTGACAAGTGTCTGCCGAACCGACTTTGCCAAAGTGCCAAAAGCGCCAGAAACATCTTGATCCGTGGAACTTGTCTGGATAACCCATGGTCTACAAATTGCGCGCAGATTTGTGCCTTCGGTGAGTTGATTGTTCTCTTGTGGGCCCCGTTGCAGCAATTGCACTTTACTGACAAGCGTAACTTTTTCACCAGAGGAGGCGAACGTAAACACAGGCTTGACAGATGGCGTTTTCCCGCGAGTAGAAATTTGTGACGAGAGCACTGGCAAATACTGCTGCCGAGATGGAGAGAATGGATGCTGCGATAGCCCCTTGCGGGTTTATTATCTTGATACCAACGGCACTCTGCTCGAATCCGCCCCTACTTCCATCACTTCGAGCAGCACAGCTGCGGCGACAACAACATCTTCATCCAGCCCAGAGACGACTCCTAGTAGCCCGGCTACAACGACATCGGGCACGTTGGCTTCAAGCACTAGTACTGCTGACCCAGCCCCCAGTGACAGCGAGTCTCTTGCGCTCAAAGTCGGACTTGGGGTTGGCATCCCGCTCGCTGCCGTCATTGCAGCTCTAGGAACCTGGCTTCTTCTCCGCCGGAAGAAGCACGACAAGAAGAGCGATGTCCCAGAACCTGTCACCAACATCCCGAGTTCCTATTACGAGCCTCAAGAAAGAAACGCCACCAAAGCCCCTGTGTATCAATATCGACGAGAACCAAGTTACCGTGACCCTAGTCCCGACACAAGATACGAGATGCACGAGATGGGGTCGGGCTGGGATGACAGCCCACGGGAACTCATGGGATCGGAGGTGCGGGAGACACGGCAGCAAGGATGAGGCGGGCAATCTCTAATCACGAAAAGTACATCTGCAGTCAGCTTGTCAGAGGTGGCGTTCGGTTCATTCTTGTGTGAGATTTGGGAAGATTAAGAGGCGCAGGATTGGATAGTGCGTTGGGGCGTTACAAGGGGCAGTCTTGTCTCAGAGACGAGGGGAGGATACGTCAAATGTATTTTATGCTTAATGGCGGTGTGGTAACATGGCTCCTGAGGAAGAAAGCAAATACGGAATGACTTGCTATTTCCTATTCAGTAGATATACGTACTTTACGACTAGATACCCCGTGTTGATGAATCTGGTTCTCCCAAGAAAGTTGCCTGCCCTCTTCGTACAATTTCAAGACGGCCACCCTCCTTCCTCGACACGTTCGCTGGGCTAAATTACATGCAGGTACTGCAGGATAGACCCCTCCCACCCTTATCATGTGTATTCTAAGTGGCCGGAGAGGTCGTCAGTGAACCTAGCACTTCATCAAAGGCAACCAACAGGTTCAAGGCTTATCGCCGAGTATCCTTGTTGGTTCCACTCTTTTCGCCCGCCATTCCACCCCACTGCACCCTCGCGTGCGGTATCCGTACCCGGTGATGATGGTTCGAGTTTCGGTTGCCTAGAGCTGGAATGCTTGAATGCGTGCTTACCTGTGTAGACCACAGACGCTGAGCGATCGCTTTGCACTACGTACAGTACTAATGAATACCGCATCAGGAAAGTTGACTGTCTTTCTCGTCAAGTGCGCGATTGGCATCAGAAGATTGTCCATTGCTCGTGCTTCAACAACTATGTAGCGAGGCGCCGGTTGGGGACAGAGGGGTTTCTTCCCAATGTGTCTGAGGGGCCGTGTTTACCCCCGGCTTTCTGGTATCTGGCTGCAACTGTTTGCACCAACAGGCCTTCAAGACAGAAACTGAAAGCCAAACCAACAGCACTGTATTCCACGCCGGCACATTGCCCAATAACGGGTCTAATGCAGGTAGGGAGGGCATCGTGCTGAAACGGCCCAGACGCAGCCTGATGCTGTCAAGAGTCCCGGCTAACTCACCTCAAGGCTGTTAGCTTCAACTTACCCCTGAGCACCTGTTTTGCCCTCTTCCAACATTGTGCGCCTTGTTTAGAACAGTGAATCTTGGTTAGAGAAAGCTTAGCAACCAAGGGGGTTGCAAATTCTCCTTGAAATCCAACCTGAACTTCTGGATTAAACTGATTAGTACCTGGGTCAACTGGGGATGCATTGAAATTCACTGGCATGGCTGACATAGATTGTGAAGCGATGACAGTCAGGTTCGTCAAAATTTCGGGTTTTCAATTTTGAAAAACCTCAAGTAAGCATTATACCTTGGACTCTCAAGTCCCAAGTTGGTAACGTACTAGCTGTGAGAGCTCAAAGGCCACTTTGATGACCTATTGTACCAGGAGTTCAGCTTATCTTCCGGAAATTGGAGATACTTGATCTGCTGCATGCGCGCGCATTTCTATTGCATGTTTCAACTTGCGATCACAATCTATGTGTTGTTGTCGTACTCACGACTTTCGCCCGAATAGCTTCTGGCCACAATTGTATACGTAAATCGGCAATGCTCGCGTCATTGGCCGCATCGGCCGCCTAAGGCTGGGCTTTCTACCGATCTTCTAAGGACCTAAAGTTTTAATGCCTACAACCTCACTAGTCTTTAAGTAGACCAAGACAAGTTCCATGTTGCGGTTACAGCTCTTAACATACGACCATTACGAAGATTGCGACGTCATCAAAGAACTGCGTCTTCATCAACGATGCCAGTCTAATCGTGGCAAATGGTGGCGACAGGTTCATTGTACTCAACTATTGGGGGAAAGCTGCGTGGTTTCTATCATAAATTAAATCAAGGTTCTAAGTCTTTCGAATAAACGACGCGTGGCATAGCCCATTGATCTCGCGACAGCCTCCCATTGAGGTGAGGTTCATTCGTCTTAACTCCCCAAGATCACAAACGGCTAGCCTTACGTCTGGCCAGACTCCAATTTGGAACGTATCAAATGTCAGGCTTTTTTGCTTCTTGCGGTTGGTGAAGGATGTTTTACAGGTCCCCACGAACCGGTGGGACGAAGTTGGTCACTTTCCCAAACACATTCGAGTCGAGAGGGTGATGATTGGAGGATAGGTGCCATCTGTAAAGCATAGCAGGGAAGACACCGACTAGAATAATTCTAGTAGCTTGTCTGTGACATAATCCAACGCTCTCGTTACGAACACGATAACGGTAGTCGGAAACAACCGTGCCATCGCATGAAAGTTTCGGACATCCGGCTGACAGCATTGCGCGCGTAGAGGCCTTCGCGTGTGCCTATCGCCAATTCGTCGAAGTACGGAACCGAGGCATTTCCCACAGTAACGCACATCAGACGGAATACAGTAACATTTTCGACAGTTCTGGAACCTGCCTATGCGGAGCCCTCGGCAAGGGTAATGGGCCAAGTTGCCAGCGGTCTTCGTCATGATACATGGCTAACGAAACATGCAGGGCGATTAGATCCGTTCTTTTTTTCCCCCACAAAGCCAAAGACTCCTTCCATCCGTTGAGAAATCATTGTTGATAAAGAATCTCCGAGACGAGTCTTGGTAAGTTCTGCCAAGAAGGGAAAAAAGACAGAAGCATCACCGCCCGCAAGATTGAAGATGTTCAATGTCTCCTGAACCTCCGTTAACTTCCTTCTTGCAACGGAGATTTCTTGTGTCCGCGGGTGGATTAATAATTCTCGTCTTGAAAGTCAAGTCATGCCGCATCTCTAGATGTATATGTCCGAACTAATCGGGAGGAACACATTGTCCGAGGCTTGCAAGATAAAAAGTTTAATCGGTCGATCTACCGGCTTTTCAAGACACACCTGCATTCCGGTGGGCGAATTATGAGGCTCATGTCGAATGTTCAGATGATCGGTGTACAGGCCACCCATCACCGCCTATTTTGGACAAAATACCGAGAAACCGCGTCTACTAGTAGCCAGACATGATGTCACGGAGACGGACCAAGAAAGAAGACAGGAAACAGAGTTTTGCCAGTCAAACGGCCATCATCTGAAGGCAATTCTCTCCGTCACCCCCCTCATAGCTGATGGACCCTTATGGTGGCACAAAGTAGGTGTTCTGCAACCCGATTGGAGAACTTTGAGTAAGTAATCGAGCCCTTGATGAATGATGCGGGTATAGTGCCCAAATAAGACCCCTCGGCACCTTCAGACGTTCAGCCGGTCTAAACATGTCGGCATGTCATCATAGCGAACGACGTCAGTATCCCGCCGGTCCGGAACCACTCGGGCAAGGCTGGTTTTGAAGCCTCCAATTCACCAACAACGTTACCAAAACAACTGAGTCCTGTGAGGAGCGATCGAGACATAAGCTTGGTCGACACTGTCAGGATTACCGGGGTCATCCATAGTCCGTTTTTCACGACTACGAACATACCAAAATATCACATCAAAAAAGAGATATATACCTTCGAGCCCGCCCGCTCTATACCTAAACGTTTTCCAACTCATCAAACCCACAACACTCTAACAACACTTATTACAGCAATAATGAAGACTACTTCAGCCGCCGCACTTGCTCTTATTTTGGGATTGACCCAAGTTTTCGCCAGACCTGTAAATGATCCAAGCATCGACGTCCGCGATGCCACCACCAACACTTCACCTGTTGCGATTGAATCGCGACCATTGGAGCCTGACCGCCGGGCATTGAATCCGTTCCTCGGCGAAGACATGAACTCCATCAGAAACGACAACCCCGACCCGAAGAACAAGATTTATCCCAAGAGGTCGGAGAAGGACGCGCCCTACTCTAGGTCTGAGAGAGATTTGAAGGCCAGCATCTACATCCCGAAGACATTCTCAGCATCATCGAACAAGCAGCCCGTCATTCTAGTTCCAGGCACCGCTGCGATGGCTGGTACGACATATCGCGCGAACCTCGGCCCTCTGCTGGCCAAGTCCGACTTTGCCGACCCCCTCTGGGTCAACATTCCCGATGCCTCGCTGGACGATGCGCAGGAGAACTCGGAATATGTTGCATACGCTATCAACTACGTGCAGGACATGACTGGCAAGAAGCCAGCTGTCGTCGCCTGGAGTCAAGGAAATCTCAATGTGCAATGGGCATTGAAGTACTGGCCCAGCACCAGAGACTCCGTGACCGACCTGGTTTCAATGAGCCCCGACTTTCACGGAACCAAGGAGGCATTCGCAGCTTGCAAGACTCCCGCCGCTATCATTGGCTGCACTCCCAGCGTCTACCAACAGATGTATGATTCCAAGTTCGTCCAGACCCTTCGTGCAAACGGAGGTGACAGTGCCTATGGTAAGCTCACATCTTCGCAAATCATTTGGTCTAAACCTCTAACAAGGTTCACTTAGTTCCTACCACTTCCCTCTTCAGCGCAACGGACGAGGTTGTTCAACCGCAATCAGGTCCCATCGCCTCGGCCATTCTCAAAGACGGCAATGGTGTCGAAGTTAGCAACATTGAGGTTCAGAAAGCTTGCCCCGCTACACCTGCTGGTGGCGAAGTCACCCACGAAGGCATGCTTTACAACTCACTTGCGTTCGCCCTACTGAGAGACGCTCTCACCAATGAGGGCCCTGGCAAGCTCGATCGCATCGACAAGAAAATCTGCGCTGATCCTGCTGCCGGCAAGCTTGACGCCCTCGAGATCCAGGCAACCGAAGCTGTCTTGGTCGACGCCGGGGCGAACGTGCTTGCCTACCCCAACAAGGTCAGGCGTGAGCCCGCTATCAAGGCCTATGCCAAGGTCTAAGCATCGAAACCTATATTCTTGTCAGCGGGCTGGCGTGTAATATTCTTGTAAATTATTTGTACAATACTTGTCAACAGCACTAGCAACGATATACGAGCAAGCGAGCGAGCGAGCATACTAGCGCATTCACGTCGACATGGCTTTAGCGTTGCTTCAGTTCTAGAAAATGAGTTTTGCTTTTTTGCTTTACAACCATCTGAAAACGAGGTCGAACCTTGTCCTGCAATGTGCCTTGAAGTGTGACTCCATCCATAAGCTTATTAGATTCGTTATTTCTTACCTTTGAACTATGTACAACATATCCCACCCCTCTAAACCAATCATCACGTAGAATCTTGGGCAGTCTCAAATATTATGGTAAAAGTTCCTTTATAATGATGGGAACAGAGAATGTGATGGAACGTAGCAAGTTTCTGTGAAAACAATCTGCCGGGGTAAGGCCAACCACTCGGCCCACTCATCTCCCAGGTGTTGGCAGATAACGTTCAAAAGATATGCCCCTGAGTCGCCAATCTGCCAAAGGTCCCGTGCCAGATGCAGGATAGAAGCATAATAGGCCAGAATAGCTATCGCTTCAGGCTTTCTTTCGGCAAGCTTCCTAGTATATTCCTCTGACACCATCAGTGACCAGGAAAAGACCATCTGAATCAAGTACTTCCGACCCATGAATACCCTGGTGTCTAGATCATCTAGTGCGACCTGTATGAGGTCGATAGCAGACATGTAAACCTCCTTCTCGGCGGGTGAAATGTTTGGTGATGCAGATATTAAGTCCAGGATGCTATCACAATCAGGACCGACACCTTTCAGCCGACTCAGGCCCAGCCCCCACGACATCAAAGGGACAAGCTCCGATGTCTTCAACAATGCCCAGGCGCGACTGACAATTACTCTAACGCCTCTCCGGATCCTGGCAAAATTCGCGTAGCAGTCAATGAACGGATCGAGACTAGTGCTGCGGAATGCAAGTGCGTCGATACAGAGGTGACGGCCAAGGATGGCGGAGAACAGGACCAAGGGAACGCAGCTAGGCTCGTCTATCCGCGCCTTTTGAGCGTTGAATAATGAAATCGCTCTTGTTTGTAGCTGAACTGCGTCGTGTAGGAATTCCATTGCGTTTTCTGGCTCGAGGATCGACATATGCCGAGCAGACAGGGCGAGGATCTCGTGCATGAGGTACGGGGCATCGGACCCTGTCTTGAGGATGAGCTGGGTATTTCGTTCGATGAGACTCGGTTCGAGTTCGGGCACAGCGAGTGCTAGAGAAAAGTGCACTAGGAATCTCATGTGCGCCATGTTGATCATGTTGTCCGATAGGCTGGGAGCGGGCTGGCTCATGTCGCCGGTATACACTATCAGGTGGGCCAAGTCCGGAGTCGGGATGACAGCGGGGCTCCTCCCGGTCGGAGATCCATACGGCGAATTCGGCTTCGAGGTTCCGGCATCTGACAGCACAGAGTCCTGCATGGATTCATCACCGCCTGTAGAACTTGCTACAGACCCTGGATCTGCAGCGTATGGGAATACACATGTGCGGTCCACCATCGTACAGTTGACGCATCTTGGTCGAGTCTCATCGCACTGCTCATCCGATTAGTCGATGTCTTCAGCCTTACAACGCCCGTCGGTGGGTTACGCGTAAAAGAAATACGTGGAAACTGATACGTCCAGCTTACCTTCATGTGGCGTCGTTTGCACTCGGCACACCCCTTCCGGGACTTCCTATGAGAACGTCTGTACATGCTTGGTCCGATCGATGGCTATACTGATGTACTCTTGTCGGCTCGAATACCGTCAAGGTTTGATGCACATCCCTGGGAACGTGTAGACACCCGAATGCTTCGAAAGTCGCAGCGTGCCAGGTCGATTCGGTTGTCAGCAATAAAGAGACATAAAGGCGACCATTGAGGCTTTTCCACTTGACTGAACACTTTGCCGGTGAACAAACTTTAAAGAGTCCACACGGCTAGCTAGGCATACTCGCCCAGCTTCTCTAAGCCATGATGCTTGACGTACGTGGGCCTCAGCCGCGATTTGTTTTTCGAGCTGCGCCGGGTTCCACGGGTGATCCGTGGACCATATTAGTCTGTCCGACTTTATGCTTAGTTTCGCCCCTAGAAAGCTTTGCGATACGTGTATTCGGGAGCCGCCGGGCCAATAGTCGCCTACCTTTAGTGTATGACCCACCCATAGAATACGTGTATTCGCATTTACCTCGGACCACTGATCATCAAAGACTCCTAAGGCTGATTTTCCAGGTTTGATTCGTTACTAGAACTCGCAAGGGACAGTACATACTTAGACAGCGAGGAACCGTAGTAGGGCAAGCGTTACGCTGTACTCTCTACGTACTGTACGCCGGCAAAGACCTTAGCCACGCCCCACACCCCAGCGGTCCGCATCCGTCGACGAGGATCTCGCTGGAGCACTATTGGATGTTATCAATATCAGACAACTGCAAATGACATGAGCTGTAGGGACTCTTTGGCGTACTGAATGGAAGAAAACACGATGGCCACCCGCATCTTCTGTTTGACGTCTAATAAGGGGTGAGCAATCGCTTTCTCCCTTTCTTAGGTAGATCGGAAATTACACGAATGTTCCTCACACAAAGCTCGACTTCAAGCACACACAAGATCACTTGACTCGAAGCATTCGACAGTGATAACATTCGAACGGCAAAAATCAATGCTTCTTTTCTGACATTAGTATCGCAACAGATCAGCAAAGACGTGAGGACCGAGTCATGGGCCCATGGGCCCTTGTCTTCTCTTGAAGAGCCCTTCTCGAAACCGGCATGTCAGGATTTGAACATGCTCTTTGCCCTCAGGGACGTCAGAAATGGATGTCTTGAGCTGAAATCAATGATACGACGTGCAGTTTATGATGGGCGAGGAAGCTTCTGCCTCAATTATTGATGAAACCTCTTCATTCGATCGACTTTGCCACGGGAATTCTCGTAACAAGACAAATCATCAAATGAAGGCAGAACGGTCGTGTTGCCTGATTTCGAATATAAATCTCAGACTGAAATGACGATCGTGCTGTCGCTGATTCTTGATCGACTCATGAGTACATTTATGCTTCGTATCTAGGGGTTCGGCCCTACGGGTCTCAGTGGCACTTGAGTGACAGACACTCGGTTGGTGAGAATCGGGAATAATTGAACCAACCAGTGAGCCTCTTCGTCGGGATGCTGCTCCCTGCATGTCAGCATGCCGTTCTAGCAGCATTTGTGTGAGAAAATATGAGCCAATCGCTTTCATTCGTAGGCGTGAAAGGAACGCCCAAACAACACGCCTAGGCATTTCCTGAGGCAGACTTTTGCTCGGCAATTCTTCACTGGCCAATAAGAGGTTCCAAAAAGTCAAGGGTGATGTTCGAGCATAGCATAAGGGGGTTAGCAGGAACTCCCGCATTCTCACGTTCTTCTTGCAAACCGCTCTCCTCATTTCTGCCACTCCCACATCTTTGGGTGCTCTCTGGATTTGTATCAGCGGCTCGCAATGGCAGATCCATTCGGGATCACTGGAGTCATCGGCGTTGCAAGTCAAATCATCCAAGTGGGGGTTAAGCTAGGAATTGATTGGAAAGAAGCGCCGAACGATGTACGAAGCTTTTTGGGAGAGCTGGGGACACTGAAAACAGTCCTTTCTGAGACCCACACCAACATCAGCTTGAATCAGGAGTTCAAAGAAGCTTTCGAAGGGCGGCAGTCTACAGTACTTTCGTACCTTGCGGACGGAAACTCATCCTCTGATCCCAGCACCCCGGGGCTCATCTCTGTCTGCCGGATTGAGCTCGAAGATCTCTTTAATAAGCTGCAGAAGCAGAGCGAAGGGCACCGTCTTGGCTGGGATAGACTGAAGGGGGCTTTTCGGAGCGAACGAACCCACGCCGCTGTCGACGACCTTCAACGAAGATGTCGGTCACTCAATAGCATGACAGCCATTGATAACGTTACGTTGACAGCAACAACTCTGGCGCAAGTCAAAGACGCAAGGAATGAGATACGACAGCAGTTCCAAGACGAAAATAAGGCCATGATTCTAGAATGGCTGACGCCGATAGATTTCGCAGCACAGCAAAGCGACAACATTGAGAGAAGATACGTTGGCACCGGACAGTGGCTTCTTGACTGCCCCGAATTCCAGACATGGATCCAGACTGAGAACACTACTCTGTTTTGCCCCGGCTTGCCAGGCGCTGGCAAAACAATCCTTGCGTCGGTCGTTGTTGAGTACTTGCACAAGCGATTTTCCACTGATCCAACAATTGGAGTGGCGTATGTCTTCTGCAATTTTCGACGGCAACACGAACAGACTATCCGAGATACCTTAGCCAGTCTGCTCAAACAGTTATGTCATGCTCTTCCAACCATACCGGGTGAAGTACAGCATCTTTACAAAATCCAAACAAGAACCAACACACGACCGTCAAAGATGGAATTAGTCAATTTGATACAAAGAGTAGCATCACTATTCTCCAAAACATTCATCCTCATTGATGCACTCGATGAGCACCAAGCCCCCGAGGGCCTCCTAGAGACAATCTCGGGAATACGAAAACTCTCAAATATGAGTCTTTATGCCACTTCCAGGTTCATTCCAAGTATCACTCAGCGATTTCGAGACGACCAAAGGCTTGAAATCAGAGCTTCGGATGGAGATGTAGCTGATTACTTGAATGGAAATATGGGACAGTTACCCACTTTTGTGAAGAGGAACACAGATCTTCAAACACAGATCAGATCGAAGATTGTGGCGAGTGTGGACGGCATGTGAGTTATAACTCAGCACAAATTAACCTAAGTCAACTGATGTAGAGAAGGTTCCTTCTTGCAAAGCTACATCTCCAGTCATTGACTGGCAAAAGATCACCAAAAGCCGTCAAAGCCGCTTTAGAAACCCTCGCTACTGGCTCCAGCGCTTATGATACCGCTTACGATGAAGCCGTCGAAAGAATTGAAGGTCAACTAGAAGACCAGTCAGCACTTGCCAAGGATGCATTATCGTGGATTGTTTGCTCGAAAAGGCCGCTTCAGATCGTTGAGTTACAGGAAGCTCTTGCAGTGGAGCAAGGCATGACCGAGCTCGACGCGGAGAACCGGCCTGAAATCGAAGATGTGATCTCGGCCTGCGCTGGGTTGCTCACAATCGGCGAATATAGTCGTGTGGTGCGGCTTGTGCATTACACTACCCAGGAGTACTTCCAGCGGAAAAAAGCAAAGCGACTTCCTGGAGCAGAAGCTCTGGTAGCAGCTGCGTGTGTATCATATCTCAGCTTCGATGTTTTCGATACGGGTCAGTGCAAATATCAGAATGAACTAAGAGATCGCCTCCAGAATCATCCGCTTTACAACTATGCTTCGGTAAATTGGGGATACCACGTTCGGGATTCACATTACGTCCACGAAGAGGTCATGTGTTTCCTGGAGGACCAGGAAAGACTGGGCGCCTCAGCGCAGGTGCTCTTCAGCCCAAAGACCCGGTATTTTTATGAAGCCAGTAGTGTGTTTGATAATGTCATGCGGTGTCCAATTATCGAAACGTCTGGCTTACACGTTGATGCTCACTTCTGACTTAGGGAGGTCTTCAATCTTGTCTCGAACGGAAATCGCTCGAAACAAACACAATATCTACCGGGACCATCAAACCACACTTGCCACTGGAGGAAGCTCGAGATTAACGCACAGAACCCTGAGGGCGAGACCCCTCTTTTTGTGGCAGTATCGAGGAACTTTGTAGATCTGACAAAAGATCTTCTAGAGTATCATGGCGCAAAGACGTCCAAGGACACTCACGGGCAAACAATTTTGTCCGTTGCTGTCCAAATGGGACACTACGACATAGTCCAATATCTTGTGTGTTGCCAAGTAGGTCAACTTGATATCAACGAGGCGGACATGCATGGATCCACTCCATTGCTTTATGCAATCGCCAAAAATAAGCAGGATATCATAAGCCTCTTACTCGACGTTGACGGAGTTGCATACAATCAAAGAGGCCCGGGCGGGAAAACGCCGTTGTTGTTGGCCGTAGGCTTGAGACAAGACCTCACTGTCAAGAATCTTCTCGAAAGAGACGAAGTGGAGGCAGACCCGAAGGACAACGAAGGCCGAACCCCGCTATCACATGCGGCCAGGAACGGCGACTTGAGTATACTCGGTCGTCTTCTCGAAATAGGCAAAGTGGAAGCCGACTCGAGAGATGATGCTGACAGAAGTCCGTTATCATACGCAGCCGGAAAAGGCGATTTGGAAATCGTCAGACGTCTTCTTCAAACAGGAAAGGTCGATGCCGATTCCCGAGACAGAGACGGTCGGACGCCACTATTTTATGCAGCCATGGCTTCCAACAAAGAGACTGTTCGCTTTTTTCTTGAGACTGAGAGAGTCGACGTAAACACATTGGACGTCCTTCACCAATCGATCTTGCTCGGAATGTGGCCTTCCTACGGGCTCTGGGAAGGTCCACGATTTCGGACTGCGGAAACACATGCAGCGTTGATGGACATGACCGAACTGTTGATCGAAATTGGAGGGGCTGATCCAAATGTGCGCGACAATCGAGGGCGAACACTGCTGTGGAAGGCCCTTTTTCACGGCCATATGGAACTGGTAGAATACCTCGTAAATACCGGTGGAATTAATGGACCCTTGAATTTAAGGGACATTGCCGGTCGCACTCCAATGGATGCCTTTGCTAACGAACTAGACAATGAAGGGGTTGCAATGAAGTCCGCTCTCGTAGAAATATGTAATGGGCTGGAAAGACTGGGAGTGAAGAGCAAGCACTGAAATCAAGCTCCGGAGGAAGAGATAGCTGAAATGTCGTTGCGAAAGCTTCATACCCTAAAATATATGGCATAGCCACTGCTTCAGTACCTGAGTCGAGCCCTAGCGTGTAGCGACTAACACCCCTTCTTTTGTTTCCCATGCCCCGGGAGAGACAGAGATGATTGGCAAACTACTAGCCGAGCGAAAGCGAAGGATAGGGTTAGTGATTTCTAAGGAAAAACGATAACAATGATTCAACACTAGATAATAAGGTAGCTAAGGAAAGTAACAAATGTAGATGACATCAAAACTCCACAATGCCTGACCCAATGATTTCCAATCTCCACTGTATCTCCTCCTCTCAGCCTCAGCTATGATCCATCCAAGACCTTTCTCTCCAGGTTCCGCTGAACTGTTTCTCCCAGTGTTGTCCCTTGCCAGTTCTCATAGCGTTCCCACACGAAATACAAATAAAACTTGTTACAACTCACTCATAACAACTAGTAATAGTAAGGAGACTGCAGAATTGTGGTTCTGATCGCCCTTGTGTCCCGTGTGACCACCATGTTCCTGTGTAAATCCTTCCCTTCGAGTCTTATCCCATGCCTTCAACTCATACAAGTACAATCCATATCCTCATAAAAGCGCCCCCGTTATATCTTTGACGATATCTCCGAAAAACACTAACAATCTAATAAAACACTACTCACTCGTCTTCATGTCTTCGTAGTATGATGATGCCCATAACTCTTTCTCTCATCTCTCTTGTATCTCTCCAAATGTCGTTGCCCAGTCTCTAGTTACTCCAGTCAAATCCGACGCAAAGCTTGCTCTTCTTGCACACAGCCTTGGTGAGAGTCTGGATGCTACCACTGCTCAACAACTCGAGGACCTGCATGTTGGCCTCGAACTCGCGAGTGATAAAGTTACGGATCTCGATGGCGACAAGCGAGTCAAGCGGGTAGTGCGACAAGCTGCGGGTGACGTCGAGGTCCTCAATCTCCATCATCAGGACGGCGGCGATCTTCTCGACCAAACCGCGGCAGACAACCTCCATGGCCTCTGTCTCGCTGCGCGACGCCTTGAGAGCGGCGTTGAGTGAGACGGCACCGTTGGCACCGGCCTCAGCAGCGGCAAGCTCCTCAGCAGCCAGGCGGAGAGCCTTGAACTTGGCATCGGGAGTCCAGAAGGGCTGGATGCTGGGCGTGATGCGCATGCCAGTGATGACGTGGTGGTTGCAGACGGAAGTCTTGTTCGAGATGGATGCGCCGATGAGAGCAAGCACCTCGGCCTCGCAAATGCTGTCGGATCCCAAGTTCTTGGCGACCTCAGCAGCACGCTCGGCACTACCATCGGCCAGGTAACCGGCATCAGAGACAGCGGTCAAGTCGAGAGAGGTAGCAGGCAGACCAAGGGCAAGACGGTGCTGGACGAAGGCGTTGAGGAAGCAGTTGGCGGCGGCATAGGCAGCTTGACCACGGTTACCGACGGCTCCGGCAGCGGAAGAGATGGCAATGAAGAAGTCAAGCTCAGTCTGGCGCTCCTGGAGGGCATTGTGGAAGTTCCATGCACCCTGGACCTTGGACTCGGTAACCGAGGTGTAGTCGTTGTAGGTCATTTGCTCGAATAGAACGTCCTAGACTGATGTTAGTACCAATAAAGTCAGGGGGATAAGATGGGTAACATACACGAAGGACCATAGCACCGTGGATGACACCACGGACGGGAGGAAGACCCTTAAGGCCAGTGTTGAACAACTGCTCAACGCTAGACTTGTCGGCGACGTTGCAAGGGCGAACGGTGATGTGAGCACCATCGTTGGCAGCCTCGTCGATGAGCTCCTTGACCTTGCCAGTGGCAGAACCACTGCGAGACAGGAGAACAAGGTTCCTGGCGCCGTGGGCGACCATCCACCTGGACATGCTGCGGCCGAGGCCACCAGTACCACCGATGAGGAGGTAGGTAGCATCGGGCTTCAGAAGGGCCTTGGCAGCCTTGGAAGGAGTAGCCATGACGACATCCTCAGCATGAGGAACAACAACTAACTTTCCAGGGCCTTGGGTGGTTTGCAGCGTCTTGAAGGCTGTCTCCATGCAGGACACGGGGAAGACGGTGGCAGGGTCGATGGGTCGGAGCTGGTCGTCGGCAAGAAGTTTGGAGACATCAGCGACGAGTCTCTCCATAATCTTGGGCCTCTCGGCGGCAAGGCCGAAGATGTCAACACTGAGGAAGGAGGCGTTGCTGTCAGACTGGCCCATGTCGAGACGAGTGGCGCGAGAGCCATCCTTTCTGCGAACATCAACGAGGCAACCGAAGCGGCTGAGGCAAGCCCAGCTCTCTCTCAGGGCATCAGCGCCGGGGAGGGTGTTGAGAACAACGTCAACACCCTCATCGTTGGTCGCGCGTCTAACGGCGGCTCTCCAGGTGGTGTTGCGGCTGTAGAAGATGTGGTCCTCAGGAACATTGTAGTGCTGCATGAGAAGCTTCTTCTTGGCGGCGGTGCTGACAGTGACGAAAATCTCAGCACCGATCATCTTTGCGAGGCAGACTGACGCCTGGCCAATACCACCACCGGCAGAGTGAACCAGGATGCGCTGGCCCTCACGAAGGCGGGCTTGCTCGACCAAGCTGTAATAGGCAGTGCAGTAAGCCAAGGGAAGGGTTGATGCATCTTCGAAGGACATCTTGGATGGCATGGCCATGACGTTGGCAGCGGTGGTGCGAGTGCGGGTAGCATAGGCACCGTGGCTGATGGTTAGGGCGGCAATGCGGTCGCCGGCCTTGTGGGCCTTGACAGCAGAGCCCACTCTGGTGACGATACCGGAAGCCTCGACACCAAGAGCGTGCTTGTCAGCCTCAGGGATCTGGCCCTTGGCGATCATGACATCGCGAAGGTTCATGCCAACGGCCTTAACGTCGAACTCAACCTCGTTGTCACCAAGAGGCTGTGTGGCAGCAACGTCGTCAACGAAGTGCACCGTCTCAATGGCACCGGGAGTGGAGAACTCCATCTTGAGGCATCGGTTGTCCTTGCCGAAAGGCTGCATCTCAACAACGCTAGGGTTGGTCTCGCGGTGGACGAATTCGTTCATGTCCTCATCGTGAACAATGCGGGGAGTGGAGAGCTTGCCGGATCGCTCCATGAACTCAAGCTCGCTGGTGGACGAGGCACTAGCACCGAAGGCGAGCTTGAAGATCTCAAAGATGACTGCAGCAGAATCGTCCTCATCAAGCTGGTTGTTGTCATCCAGGTCAAGGGTGGCGAAGGGCAGAACAGTCTCAGAGCGAACTGTTCTGCTCAGACCGATGATCATGTTGGATTCAGGCGAGGTAGCCTTATCGTACGCACCACGGACAACCCACAGGCAGCCCTGGACACCGGCGAGCATGCCACGGACTTCGGCAAACTGCTCCTTGGTAGGGTTGGCAAGGAAAGGTTGCTCAATCTCAGTGAGGACGACGGTAAGCTTGCCCTCAGTGTTGACTTCGTGCATGGTACCCATCTCAGGCAGTCTGGAGGTTGCACTGGCCAGAGCAATTGCGAGGCCGTTGGCTAACATCTGCTGAGAGTTGGAGTCACCGTGAATGATGGCGACGTCAACATCGGGCAAAGGAGCGTCAACCTTGACACCAGAAGCACCGTTGATCTTGGTCTTGGACTTGCCAGACAGCGACTTCAGAGTTCCAATCTCCTCCCACTCAAGCTTGTAGCAAAGCTCGCGAGCAGGGTTGCTGGCCAGCTCAGTCTCTCCGTCAATGATGGGAGAAACGGTGAGCTCGTCAATCTCAATGACCAAGTCGTTGGCTTCGGAGGTGGCGAAGACAGAGACCTTGGTAGAGCGGGCCTCAGAGGGAAAATCAGCCTTGCAGTACGCCTTGAGGGTGCTGCCAACCTCCTTAGTAAGGGCGGTGATATCGCGAGAGATGGACATGCGACCGATGGAAGAGGGGAGGTAGACCGTGTTGATGTCAGTGCGGCCGGCGCCAAGGATGGGCCAGTACATCTCAATGACAGACTCCAAGAAGGTAGGGTGGAGGACAGAGCTGGTCTGGTAGTGGTTGGGCATGTCGGCCGCAACATCGAAGGATGAAATGATACCAGTGGAGTACTTGTTCGACGCCTTGCAGTCCTTGATGCACTGGAAGGATGGTCCGTAGCCAACACCAAGCTCAGTCAGGCGCTCGTACATGTCGTTCTCCGCAACGGCAACAGCCTCAGGGCCCTCGCTGGCCTTCATGGTAGCCTCAGCTCCGCGAAGAGCGGCAAGCTTTTGCTCCTTGCCATCGACCTCATTAGTCTCAGTGCCATGGAGGGCGATGAGACCAACACAGTGCTCTGTCCAGCCACTGCCGTGAGACCAAGAGCAAATGCGGAACTCCTTCCAGGTCTCAGATGCAGTCAGGTTGGTCTCCTGGTGGGGGCGCAGGTTGATAGTCATCTCAACATCAGCATCCTGCAGAGCCAATGGCTTAACGACGGAGACATCTCTCAGCTCGTACTTCTCGAATGAAATCTCCTTGCGCTGAGCCCACTGAGCGGAAGCCTCCAAAGCCATGCCGATGAAGGCAGAGATGGGGAAGATTGTCACCGACTGGATCGCGTGGTGGCGAAGCCAAGGAAGGTCATCCAGGTGGACAATGTTTCTCCATGTCGGCTCGAGATCGCTGGAGTAGATGGCCTCAAGACCGATCAAGTCGTTTCTAGGCGACTTGCGGTACTTGTGCATCTGAGTCATGCGGGACTCTTGCCAGTACTTGTTCTGGTAGTTCCAGGCATAGCGAGGAAGGTCTGTCAACAGTGACGGCTTCTTCTTCAGGTTGGGGAAGTTAACGTTGTCCATGTTGAGAATGGCACCCTTGGTGATCAGGTTGCAGGCCAAGTCCATCGCAGACTCAACGGCATCCTTCTTACGGACCAGGGGAGAGGCATAAGGCACCTTCATGGCAGCCTCTCCGACGTGCTTCAGGATCTGCTTGATGGGGCCCTGGAGAGCAGAGTGGGGTCCCAATTCGATGATCATGTTGACGCCAGTCTTGTGCTCGCCGACGGGCTCCAACATGGTCTCAAGAGCCTCAGAGAAGCGCACAGGGCAGGTAAGGTTGTTGACCCAGTAGTGAGCCTGGCACTCGAAGCCGTCGATCTGGTGTCCGTAGAGGGAAGAGTGGAAGCGGACATCGGTAGTCTGAGGATGGGGAAGCTCAGAGATGGACTCGCGGTATTCCTTGGCAACAAGGTTCATGTGGTGCGAGTGGTAAGCAGTCTCGACCTGCAGGCGTCTGTTGAACATCTGCTTGTCCTCAAGGTTCTTCTCGAGCTCGCCGAGAGCTGCGGAGTCACCGGAAATGGTCAAACTAGAGGGACTGTTGTAGCAGGCAATTCTGACCTGTTGTTGCTTGAGAGCGTCGATCATGGGCTGGACTTCCTCCTTGGTTCCGCCAACAGCCATCATGGAGCCCTGAAGATCAGGGTTTCTCTGCTTCAGGATGGGGATAAGACGGCCTCTGTGGTAGGCAATGGCCATGGCGGCCTCGAAGCCAATGATACCGGCAGCGTACGCGGCGCCGATTTCACCAGAGGAGTGACCAGCAACAGCCGCGGGACGAATGCCCCAGGTGCGGAGAAGGTCAGTCAATGCAAGCTGGACAGCACTGCAAGCCGGCTGAGAGATGTGAGCCTCGGAAACCTTGGAAGATTCTTGGTCCTTGCTGAGCTCCTCGACGAGGGACCACTCAGCACCCAACTTCCTCAGGCACTCATCGGCTCTGTCAATGGCGGCAGTGTAAATGGGGTACTGGCCGTATAATTCGCGGCCCATGCCCCACCACTGAGCACCCTGACCGGTGAAGACGAAACCGATTCTCAAGGGCTCAGTCTCCTTGCCGGGAATGACCTTGCCGCTGTTGAGGGTCTCGATTAGCTCGAAAGAGTCAGTGGCGGGGATAGCAACCCTCCATGGAAGCATTGAGCGACGCGAACCAAGAGTGTACGCAATGTTGTCCATGAGATCGTTCTGGAAAATCTCAGGTCTCTGCTCGAGGTAGACAACGAGGTTCTTCATGACGGCACCGACAGAGTTCTTGTCGTTGGCAGACAAGACGTAAATCTTCTTCGTGCTCTTGGCCTTCTTGTTATCGGGAGGAGGAAGGTTCTTGTTGTCCTTCTTGGGGGCGCCGGTGTGCGGTGCCTTCTCAAGAACAACGTGTGCGTTGGTGCCACCGAAACCAAAGTTGTTGACACTGATGTACTTCTTGTTCTTGGGGAAGGGCCTTTGAGTGGCAGGAACCTTCATGTTCCACTCCTTCCATGGAATCTTCTCGTTGGGCTTCTTGAAGTCGTGGTTGGGCAGGAGGAAACCTCTCTCCAGCATCATGGTTGCCTTGATGACACCAGCGATACCAGACGCCGCCTCCAAGTGACCAATGTTCGACTTGACTGAGCCGATGAACAAGGGATCCTTCGTTGATCTGTTCTGGCCGATGACATTATGGATGGCGGTGGCCTCAATCGGGTCACCGACCTTGGTACCAGTGCCGTGGGCCTCAACATAACCGCAGTCATTGGGGTCAAGACCTGCGTTTCTGTAGATCTGCCTCATGAGCTTCTCTGTGAAGATTGTTAGTAAATGGTTCCATGAAAAACTGGATACAATGTTGCATACCCTGTGCTGCGCCACTAGGCATAGTGATGCCGGGCGTCTTGCCATCCTGGTTGATGCCAGTGCCTCTGATGACGGCACGGATTGAGTCGTTGTCTCTGATGGCCTGATCGAGGGGCTTCAGGATGATCATGCCACAACCTTCACCACGGCCGAAACCGGTACCGCGCTGGTCAAAGGCAATAGATCGGCCAGAGTCCGCGAGCAATCTGCAGTCGTTGTGTCAGTAACGAAGAAAAAGTGCGACGAAAAGCATCCAAGCGTGCAGCGTATGCCTACCTGCAAGACGAGAAGGAAATCCAAAACTCGGGCAGCATGTTCAGATGGCAACCACCAACAATCGCTGAGGTTGACTCGCCAGCACGCAAACTCTGGCACGCCAAGTGGAGGGCGACCAAACTTGCTGAGCAAGCTGTGTCTGCTGTGAAACTCGGTCCCCTGAGATCGAAGAAATGTGAGAGTCTGTTGGACTGCATCGCATGGGCACATCCTAAACCGTATATTAGCGCAATTAAACGTCTGGGGTACAGGGGTTACCCTCATACCTGTGGCCTGGTGCATGGGGATCGTGTCACTGTCTCTGAACAAGTGACTCTCGTACTCGGCGAAGCTGCCGCCGACAAAGACACCGACGTCTTTTCCAACAATCGTGTGCTTGGGAATACCAGCGTTCTCGAGGGCCTCGAATGTGCACTCGAGCAGAAGACGCTGCTGGGGGTCCATGGAGATAGCCTCCTTCTCCGTCAAGCCGAAGAAGGGGGCATCGAACGACGCCAGGTCGACGTCCAAGAAGTTACCACCCTCTGCGTGGTAAGCTCCAGTCTTGCCCGGGTTCGGGTGGTAGAATGCCTCGTGATTGAAGCGCTCCTTGGGCACGGGAGTGAAGCCGGTTCTGGCGCGGGAGCACAGCTCCCAAAACTCTGCGGGGCTGGAGACGCTGCCGGGCATACGGCAGGCCATACCGACGATGGCAATGGGCATCTGCTTCAGGCCGGCGTCGCTCCCGCCGACGGGGTTGGTGTAGCCCTGGCTCGTCGCATGAGCACTGGCACTGCCGTTGGAGTGGCCGTTTGTTGATTGTCCGTGGATGTTGAGGCCGACACCGTCTAGGGGCCCCACGGACAGGCTAGTGAAGCCATCGGATGTGGTATCGGAGTGATCGATGGGGGTCATCATGACAGGACTTGCCGATGGCGATGTCCCCGATGAGGAGTAGGACAGCACGCCGGGCGCCATGATGAAGGGTGGAGGAGGGAGATTGGCGGAAGCCGCTTGTATGTGTCGAATCTATTCGGCAAGCATTCGTCGAAAGCAACGAAGAAAGTGACAGCGAAGGTTCCGGCGCTCTAGGCGTTCCTTACAATGACCAAAAGAAGAGAAGAAGAATGCGGATGAGGAGGAGGAAGAAACGAAAGGCGGACTGCGTATGCTCTAGATAGAAAACTTGGGGCTTGGAAGAGGGCAGGCCGGATTGATATGGGAGTACGTACCAAGCCTCGTTGAGATGAGTGAGTGTGACGAAACTTCTTTCCTGGTCTTGGTTGGGATTCTTCGTAGGGTTTTTAGCTGATCAACGGCCATGGGGAAATATCACACTTGATGGTGCTCGCTCCGTCGCGAGTGAGTTGACATGGAAGGGACTGGTTGGTGCTCAGATCGCCAAGTCGGCCGGAGTTCCTCGCACAGACTAGCCTGTGTGATTTAAATTTGCCTGACGGTTAGGTAGATCATAGGGAGATCCCGAACGTGCATACTAGGCGCATGCCAGGAACGAAGAAGGACCATCACGGAGAGGTGCCAGGGCACATCCGATGCCGGGTTGCCCATGTTGACCCGGAGCAGCGGAGCAACGGCAGTCCCTGCTCACCACGACGTCGCCTCCCCCAGATTCACCAGGGAGGACTGTCCAGCATCAGCACGAGGGAAGTGGCCCAGTGGCGGCCGAGGCGAGAAGCTTGTACCATGTCTATGGTTAATCTGGTCAAAAGCAAGTCCTCATGAACTGATTATGCGTAATGTGTGGGCAAATTGGTATATCCGTTCGTCATATTCGCGCATCACTGGAGAAGGGGTAAGAGGGATATGCGGTCCATTCAGCGGCGAGAAGCAGAACCGGCGGTTCATCATCCAAGGGGGTGTTTTCATGTCCAATCGGTCACCGTGATTCGGAGACATGATCAACTGCAAGGCGGTTTGCCCTTGATTTGCTGGGTGCTGAATGGCGTGAAGACGTGCCTTAGTCTGTTTGCAATTGAGCGGCACTGCCAGGCTGGTATGCAGTCTGGCATGCAGTTTCTTTGCAGAGTGCAGAAGCCGGACGTTTGAATCGGACCAATACATGGGAGCGCAATGAACACTCGAACCTCCCGGACGGGAGCCCGGTGGCGTGGTTCGGAGCTGAGGTGGTGAAGTCGTCGCCGAGGGGAGTTGCCATGGTGTCTGCACCGGTACGCCGCACTACGCAGTAAACGGCTGGGGGTTCTCTTGGGGGTGGATCACTCCACTGAAGCATTGGACCGTGAAGCAGCAGCAACGGCGAGCTGGGCCATCAGGAGGTGGAGCAGCAGCATTGGAAGCACCAAAGCCAAGCACAGCACGGCATGGCAACGCAGCACGCAGTGTGCTCCGTGGACGTGAGAGACGAGGTCATTGCGGTATGGTCCCGACTCGGCCTAGCGGGCCGGAGTGGAGAACTTTGTTCCTGATTATGTAAGTCTCGTTCGCCGCCATGATTGGCTTCCCGGAGGTTCTTTGAGCCTCATAAACTTGAGGAGGCTCTGTGAGGATTCACTTGGGACTCTTGGGAGCCATTTTGCGGCCGATGTCTGGAAGTTGCCGCTGCAGTGGCGACCCAGTAATCCAGTGCCAAGGGAGAGCAAGAAGGATGGGATCCTGCAGCTTCTGGCCCCAGACTGGCCAGCTTGCCATTCTACCGAACGAGAGACACACAGAGAGACACTGAGAAAGAGGCAGAGCTGCTCTGAAAGCTGCCCGTACAAGAGATGATGGGGCGGAGTGCATATTTCCCCCCATCTCCAGGCATCCGTCTGGTCCTATTTGCTGGGAATATCTGCGGGTTCTGTGGATCCTGCAGAACATTTGCTGGAGAAACCCAACGTGGCGGAGCTTGTTTCTTCATCTGCTCTCATGTTTAGTTGGTCTGGTCATCGGCGCTCGTTTGTTGTTCGGTTTAGAAAAGAGTGCGTCTTGTGTCAAAAGCACCGACGGTCACGATAGCAGCGGCGGAGGTGTCGAGGCGTTGCGTCTGTTCTCTGCCCACTTTCGTCCCGATGACATGGTCAGGACCAGGACAGAGGCCTATCGCATCAAGCAAACCGAGACCCTCTGCCAAGGTATGCGGTGCCGGTTCCTGTACAGATGAATAAGAAAAAGCCCAGGACCGTTCCAACGTCTGTCTTGCTGTAAGACAGCCCAGCGAACGGGATTGAGTGGGCACTCAGCAGCAGCCTTGGAGCAACAGTAGTATTCGTAGTATACCTGCGTCTGGAACAATATCCGGCGGGCGAGACATCTGGGGAGAGAAGGGGGAATAAAGCAGGGGTTGAAGGTACAGAAAAACGCGGCGGCAGATCTAAGCTGCAGAGAGTTCGCAGTGATTGCAGGTGGGAGATGCAGCCTTCGAACGGCACCATATGCAGGTGTTGGTGCAGGATCCCGAAAAAGGAATGGTCGGATCTATCGCCCGAATTGGCTTACCTTGGCCCTTTTCGCCTGACCTGGTGACTGGGGTTTGGGAAAAACGAGAGATGAGGATGGAGAGGATGAAGTCAACGTAAGGTCGCGTCGGATTGCACCGCATATGACCATATCCACTTTATCGTCTTATCGGCCTATCGCATCTACCCTCCTTATCGTACTACACTGTCTAAGACATTGTCCTGCTTAATACTCCATACCCGTTTCCGTGGTCCACCTCGATGGAAACTCTCCGCAATACTTCCACTCGCACCTCAGCCCAACTCCCTTGAACATTTCCACATCTCTCAGACACAACTAATTACACATCATCCTTCTCGACAACAACAATCGTTACTGCTACTCCATCGAGTCAAGAGAGTTCGGTCTCGCATTCAGGTTTCGACTCTCTATCCCGGTTCTATTCGTTGTCACTGGTAGAGAACCCAAGGCATGAAGGGTGTTTCTAAAACTGCTTCTGTCAGAAAGCTTTGGCAGCTTCCAAATCACAAGCGCGCCCTCCGTCGCACCTCCTTCCCGTGCCGTTGCACCATCAAAGCTCTTATTTGACACGCGCCAGCCACACTAGAGGCCTTGTCCCTGCACCGCACTCGATTTGCGCAGGCGTTAGTCTGGTTCTACGGCCATCCTAGCTCGAGTACAGCTAGAACCTCAAGGAGGTACCTCGGACTTTGCCGCGCTGCAGTACGCTTCGTTTGTCAATGTGTACCTGAATCCTGCCCCTACCCACTAACTCACCCTGCGCTATGCTCACTCACTCAAGGATCACATACGAGAACTCTCATCCCCCAAATGTGTCCTGTTCCATCCTAGCTCATCTAACCACATCCCGTCAAGTCGTTCTGCAAGCCAGCGAACGGCCGTGTTCCAAGGAAACGCATCTTTGCAAAACAATGTTTCCTTCTCTGCAAACACACGCGCCTACCGTGGGCGCCGCTCACTCACTGCTCACTCACTCACTCATCCCCCAAGCCACTCAATCGCCCAATTTCTCTCACCCGCCTTTCATCCTCGCTTACTCTCCGATATGTACGCACAAGCGCACTCTCACAACCTCCCAATCCCACATTCTCACTCAAGCTCATCATACTCTTCAGCACACTTTCTGACTATCCCACCCATCCCGCTCTGCTCATCTCCTCGCCCGTTCTAGTCAGATAGACGAGACCGTCACACCCACACTGCGCCCCCGCGCGGGCACTTCCTTATCCCGTTTCAAGCTTACAAGGTGACAAGAGCCGGACCGAAGTCCAGCCCAAAGTAGTCCACTTCACAACCAACATGTCATCGGTTGCACCAGTGCATCACCAACGCGTCGACCGAGGGTTCGGATCTCGGGATGCCCAGAGGCTGACTGGCAGCCTGCCACGTCTATCAGACTATTTGCCAAGTGTCTTGCCTCTCTCTGCAGAGAAGCCCACTGGCAGGCATTCCTCGACTCCTTCCATGTGGCGTGGCGTCTCGCCACGCTTGTTTCGCCTCCATGTCTTGAGTCGCCCACTCACTAACATCGTCCATCCTCGTCCAGTTTTTACTCGACCGAGGACCGGGACACCCTGCCAAGCCGGTCTCAGGACCGATACTCACAGGCCCGGTCTCACATCACCTCATCATTCCAACCCTTTCAGTGAAGCACTCATCCACCCATCAGCCACTGGTCCAGTATTCCGCTCCAGCTCTCGCGCTCCATAGACAGCCCAACCCGACCCGTTGTTCGGGTTGGTCCCATCATTCAACGGCAAGGTACCGACAAAACAACTCATCGCCCCAATCTTACTGAGGTGCAGAGTTTCACAAGTTCCTTATTCGTTCCGGGTCACGGTCGATTTGAGTTGTCATTCTAAGCCTGGGACTGGGTCAACTCAGCCGCCTCCTGTGTCTTGTCGTCGTCCCGCCTCAACTGCTGCGCCGTCTCATTACCTGTCTGAGCTGATGATTTCGTCGTGGGTCGATTACCGCGCATCATATCACAAGTGTTTCTTTAGATAGCTTCGAATTGATTAAAACGCTCCTGTTGGCCAGGCCATCCTCATCGAACTATCTCATCTCCACACCTCGCTGATTCATCATCCACAATCATCAACATCATCAAACCACTTCATCACAAATACTCTCGCGTCCACTTTCCAGCTTCCCGCTTTTTGACAGTTCACTTGTCATTGGACGATCGGTCTCGCTCGGTTCCGCTCTCACATCTCACGCTAACACATACCTACATTCACCATGTTGCGCTTCTTGTGCCTTCCCGGTGCCTACGGCAGCTCGGACGTGAGTACTCAGACCTGTTGATGCTATCTAGGGCACTTCACTAACATACACTAGAAATTCCAAGTTCAACTTGGTGAGTTCTCTCTCATGCAGTAGAGTCACCATAGACTTATCGTGAGCGGCTTCACTTTTGAGATTCACTTACTGATAGTCTCTCAGCCCCCATCTTGAAGGAGCTTACTGAGGATGGCACGGCTCAGTTCCACTTCATCCATGGACCTTGCAAGGCCGTCCCGCCTCCGGGCTTCGAGGACTACTTCGGAGCTCCCCCCTACTACCGCTTCATCGAGCCCGATAGGGATGTCGAGAAGTCCCACAGCGACGACGTCCTCATGCGCATTCGTGACTTCCCCGACTGCGAGACCCCCGAAGACACGATGAGAGAGCTCATGAGAGAGGGCATCGCAACCACCCACCGCAGTACCGACAGAGCCATCAAGTTCCTGGCGGACATTGTCGCGAAGCGCGGCCCCTTTGACGGCATCATCGGCTATTCCGAGGGCGCCACCGTGGCATCCACCTTTATGCTTTACGAGCAGCGCCGCCTCAAGCGCTCCGGCATCAAGCCGGCGTTCAAGTACGGCATCTTCTTTGCTGGCTGGCCTCCGGTCGACCCCAAGACTCACGCCCTGGTCCTCTCTGACGAGAGCGAGGAGCGCATCGAGGCCCGCACCTTGCACATCAGTAAGTCAAGACGATATTCGCATTGCTTCAATGCTGCTTATCCGGAGGAATGCTGACGATTCTCTTCCTTTCAGTCGGATCCTTGGATCCTTATGTCGATGGTTCTATGGCCCTTTACAACATGTGCGATCCCGACACCGCATATCTTTTCGACCATGCCAAGGGCCACACCCTACCCCGTGACAAGGATACCATCAAGGAGCTTGGCGACATCATCCGCGAGACCCAGGCTGACATGCAAGAAGAGGGTCTCCTGTCGTAAGGATGGAGTGTGGGGGAAGGGTGATCCCGGCCGAGGGAATATCCCCGGATAATTAGCATCGATTGTCGTTTTTGGATTTTTTTTGGATTCATGGACGGGGTAAGGAGGTACAGCAAAGGGACTGGTTTCCTCCTCGTGTCAGCATTAGAGATAGACGGGTGTTTGGCATGCCGCATATCCTGGAGCCTGCTGGAGTCGGGTATTATGGTTATTTGGGTTTTCTTGCGTCGGTTTATGGTTTTCCTGGCTTTACTGGTTTTCAAATCATGTTTATCGCCACCGACTTCTTCAAGGGGGTTTTGGATGGGTTGTTCGTTGCTAGGCAGGACGAGTGCAGCTAGAAATTCTAGATGGCAATGCCAGAGCATTTGACAGGAGTTCCCATCACGGGTCCGTCAACATGTCAAATGTGATTGATTGACTGACTAGAGGCTGAAGCGCATAAATGCATGATCCGGCGGAAACGAACTCCGTAGAGTCTAGAGACATTTGTCTTTTGTCATGATGGGGTAGGTACAAGTGAGGTGGATATGGATCTGTCAACTAGCCTTTGGAGTCAAGATGTCAAATACTCCATGTGCCAGAAATACCCATCATGGATAACACATGTTCCTAAACACAAACACGGGCAGAGAAAACGCGCTGGGCAAGAAATCAAAAACGTTCCCTTCACGTGTGTCCTCGGAATCGCATCCCCTGGCTCGCGTTCCTTCCGGCCGGCCAATCCATGCCGCTCATCTGCGAACCATGGACACCACTTCCCATGACTTGTAAAACAAAAGATGAAATCTCTCCATTGAATTGCCCTTCTAGGCATTGATCGTCAGAGATTGGCGACACATGGAGAAAATGAAAGGGTGGTGAAGGGGAAGGGATGGTGTGGACGGGTAAGGATGAGGAAGGGGGAATTGGGTGCAATACCTGTCTTGGATCGCAAAGCATGCGTTTCCTGGCTTTGCCCCAGACCACTCTGGGACGAGCCGGAAGGTGATCCATCCTCCCGCACGGGCGATCCCAGATAGCCCCTCAATCTGCATATGCGAGTATGAGAAAATGGTATCCCGTAGTTATTTCGTACTGCAAGCATGCGCTTTGGCGTGCAGAGCTTTGACACGGAAATAGTGCGAAGTGAGCGAGAAGACAGACATACCAAAGTACCCGCGAAAAGAAGCGGCAAAACTGGAGCACTGCACCTTAGACTAAGAGAAGAGAGCCCCCAGCAAAAGGGAACATGAACACATGCTTCTCGTTTCATCTTTACATCACACGGGTAGAGAGAAGAAACCACGTCCGTTCCCTTACTCGTTTCCGCTTGCCCCCTCCAAGACCGATCTGAGCTTACCCTCACACACTCTCAGCCATCTTTGCCCCCATTCCTTCCATGGCCCTTCCTCTCCTCCACGCTCCTCCCACGCTCCGCCCTCTGGGTCTGGGTTTCCCTATTGAGTTCCACTTGAGCGTTTCTTACCTTTGAATCATCGACTTAGACTTGTCTTTGCTGCCCAGGCGTCTCCCCTCTCAGTCCCAAGGCATCAACCATCGGCTCTCCCCAAAGAAAGGCCTCCTCTACTCTCTCTGTCTCCCGTCTCCAAATCCATCCCATCTCTCCCACCAAGCAATCTCACAATCCTCATCCCCAAACAACTCTCTCGGCGCTGGGTCGATTTCGCTGTTTCGAACAGCGATGCGGAACCAACACAGCCCTTTGATCATTCAGGTGGCCCGTTGACAACCTTAGTCGTTACATCTGCCGTTCCCTCCATTTCACAGCGATACCCCCCATCCCCTGATTTCCCCTTTCCAAACCCTTGCCCTGTTCTCCCCCTTCCCCTCCCCTCCTGATCGAGTTTTGGCTGTGGTTTCTTCCAGAGTCCCATCTGCGATTTGCCAACTTGACCATCCCCCGGATCCTAGCAAGTCGCCTGCTTGCTCTTTGTCAATTGTTGGAGACTACCGCGGGACGACAAAAGACGCCACCTTCAACATAGTCGAAAGCGACATCTTTGGCATTTGACAAATCTTGCCACGACTTTGGGTATCGAACATCGCATAAGGACACGAGCATTTAGTCAAAGTATACCGGATCTACCACTTAAGCAAGCCCACCCTCCTCACACGCCGATCCCTGGTCAGCTCCCACATGGCCCGGGCCTCCACATAGCTTGCAACCCAAACACGATCTGCCGCCGGACCCGGTACCCGATCACCCACCCCGGTCTACGAGACCCACTCCAACACCCGAACCCACCATGGCCACGCCGGCCGGCGCCGCTGATGCGGCAGCTCCGGCTGCGGCCAACGGGGCCGCGGGCGCCCCCACCGATCCCGGTGCCACACCAGCGGAGCCCAAGAAGGCCTGGTACAAGCTCAACGCCAAGACGTTATTGACGATACGCAACTTCTTTGTATGTTCAATTGACTTTAACACCTAGTCGCCATCGCGGCTTCGTCGTACCTGTTCCTTGCTGACCGGCGACACAGAAAATTTTCCACTATGGAACATTACTCGACAAGTTTATCATAGTAGGGTCAATCATTGGCGCTATCGGTGCCGGCCTTACCATGCCGGTGATGAACATTGTCTTTGGTGGGTGCATTTCCACGCTCAAGACTATACCTACTGACTGACGTGCTTAGGACAACTGGTGGGCACCTTCACGGGGTTCTTCATGCAAGGAACATCAGAGACACAAGAAGACTTTGAGAAAGCAGTCAACCAGGGAGTGTGAGTCTCAACAAGCATCCATGTTTAACCGCATCGACTGACGTTTGACCAGATTATACATCGTCTATCTGTTCATTGCCAGGCTCATCTTGACATACCTCTCCAATGTGAGTACTCTCAAAGTGTAGGCTTTGCATCAACTGACATATGATTAGCTCGGCTTCCGCATGACGAGTCTTCGCATCTCAGCAAAGATTCGCCTGCACTACCTACGATGCTTGTTCAACCTCCCAATCTCAATGCTAGACATGTTGGCGCCTGGTCAGACAGCCGCCATCATTACCATCACCGCAAGTATCTTGCAGCTGGGCATCTCCGAGAAGATGGGACAGTTCTTCTCTAGTCTTGCAGTCGTCATTGCAGGGTTTACCATCGCTTTCGCCTACAACTGGCTTCTCACGCTAACGACGAGCTCCGGACTGGTCTTCATCGCCATCGTTTACGCCATCACCACGCCGCCAATCATCAAGAGGTTGAAGGATGTCCAGGACATGGACATCCAGGCCGCCTCCGTCGCGACCGAGGCTTTCAGCTCAATCCGAATGCTTGCTGCGTGCGGTGCTGAGTTCAAGTTGCTTGCGAAGTACGGGATATTGGCAGATCAATCACGGAAGAGGGGTGCTGGTATGGCTTGGCTCATTGCGGTTCAGCAAGGATTGAGTAAGTTGGGCACGACCTCACCGATAGAGTTATTCCTTGCTGACATTCCAAAGTTTTCTTCGCCATCTACGCGTAAGGATTCGATCCAACGGACAATCAAGCTTGTCAGCTAACACGTGTAGAACCTTCGCTCTGTCATTCTGGTATGCTTTCCAGATGTACACTATGATGGCCCTGACGACCCCCACATCCTTGATCGTGTAAGTCATTATCCTCCCTCAGGATCAGCCTTGAATAACTCATCCAAAATACAGTGTTCTTCTCTGCATCATGATGATGGCCTCGTCCTTGGGTCAAATCACTGCGCCACTGCAGTCCGCATCGCAGGCCGCCGACGCTAACGCCATCTTCCACACCATCATAGACGCCCCCAAGGCTACGTACGGAACGCTCAAGGCGCCCGAGGTCTCGGCCGCCGAAGACATCGTTTTCCAGGCCGTCAACTTTGTTTACCCCAAGCGTCCCGACGTGAAGATCTTGGACAACCTGTTCCTCACGTTCCCTGCCGGCAAAGTCACTGCCATTGTGGGTCCTTCGGGTTCCGGAAAGAGTACAATCGTCGGCATTTTGGAGAGATGGTACGAGTTCAATGGTGACATGCAGACTAACCAACTGGTAAGCTATGTCCTCTTCGATTGCATTCGTGAGACAGTAACTGACACCACACCAGGTTCTCTGGCTCCGCAACGGTATCATCAGTGTCGGCGGCCGGCTACTCAGCGAGATCGATCCCAAGTGGTGGCGTAGCCAAATCGGCTTGGTCCAACAAGACAACGCTCTCTTCAACACTACTATCTTCAAGAACGTCGAGTACGGTCTTATCGGAACTGAATGGGAGCACAAGTCCCAGGCGGTCAAGGCAAGGTTGATTGAAGAGGCATGCAAGGATGCCTTTGCCGATGAATTCATCTCACGTTTGCCAGAGGTACTATCTTTAAAGCCTCCGCGTCAGACTCGTATACTAACCCGAATTAGGGATACCAAACTGAAGTTGGTGATGCCGGTATCAAGCTCAGCGGTGGTCAGCGCCAGCGTCTCGCCATCGCTCGTGCCATCGTCAAGCAGCCCAAGATTCTTATCCTCGACGAGGCCACTTCCGCCATCGATGTCCGTAGCGAACAGATCGTGCAGGCCGCTCTCGACCGCGCATGCAAGGGACGCACAACCATCATCATCGCCCATCGCCTCGGAACCATCAAGAAGGCCGACAACATTATTCTCCTCCGCAAGGGCCAGGTCGTCCAGCAGGGTACGCACGAAGAGCTCATGTCTCAGGTTGACGGTCCTTACCACCTTCTGGCTACTGCACAGAAGCTCGACATGGGCGTCGAAGAGGAAGAGGACGTTCTCTTTGGTGACCTCAGCTGGAGACGACCCGAGCCTGAGCGTCTTTCCGTCCACAAGTCCCTTCAGGGAGGCAGCAGCACCGGGGATCTCACCGAGAAGAGGCCCAGTAGCGAGGGCACTTCCACGGGCATGCTTCAACATCTCCACGAGATCAACGGTTCTGATGAGGAGCTCGAGCGCATAGAAGCCGGTAGCTTGAGAGTTGTCAAGGAGCCAAGAGGATGTCTCGGTCGATGGAGAGCATTCCACATGTTCGGTAGCTTTGGTCAGCTTCTCGGCGAGCAGAGGAAGAGATGGAAGACGTACATCATCATTGCGTTTGCAGCACTCGGTGCTGGAGGTAAGTGTTCACTGTCATTCAACTTTTCCAGTCTGGAACTGAGAGACTAATACGATTCACAGCGAGCACTCCCGTTCAAGCTTACCTCTTCGCGGTTCTGGTTTCTCTCTTCTCTTACTGGGGCAACTTCCTCAGAGTAATCGCCAACCACTGGTGTGAGATGTTCATGTACCTCGCCACAGGTGTGGGAGTCAGTCATTTTCTGCTTGGCTGGGCAACCACTACCATCGGCTTCGTAAGTCACTCATTCATCTCTGCTGGATTCTTATCTGACAATGTCACAGGGTATCGTCCGCGTCTACCGCAAGGAATACTTCCGCAACATCATCTACAAGCCTTCCTCATTCTTTGATGCCGAGGGCAACTCCGCTGGTTCCCTGACCGCCCGCCTCGCCACCGATCCTACCATGCTGCAGCAGCTCCTGGGCACAAACATGGCTTTCGTTCTCATCTCGCTATTCAACGTCATCGGCTGCGTTGTCGTTGGTCTCGTCTTCGGCTGGAAGCTTACCCTCGTCGCGCTCGGCACATCCATGCCAATCATCGTGGCCGCCATGTTCTACCGTGTGAGGCACGAGACCAGCTTCGAGACCGCCAACAATGCCGTCTTTGCCGAAAGTGCCAAGTTTGCGTCGGAGAGCATTAGTGCGATCCGCACCGTTTCCAGTCTTACGATGGAAGACGGAATTTGCGACCGCTATGATAACTTGCTCAAGGACCACATCAAGGATGCTTTCCGCAAGTCTCGCTTTTCCGTCATGGTCTTTTCTTTCAGCGATAGTATTTCGCTTCTTTGCATGGCTTTCGTGCTTTGGTGAGTGGTTGTAGTCGTGGATTGCGGACTTTATGGCTGACTGTTTGCAGGTACGGTGGCAAGCTGCTTGCCGGGCACGAGTATACGCCCTTCCAGTACAGTAAGTATATACAACTCATCGAGGTCGCCTATTTACTGACACTTTGCAGTGGTTGTATACATTGCGGTTGTTCAAGGTGGCATGAGCGCCGGTCAATGGCTCAGCTTTGGTCCCAGTATGTCCCCCTCCACATCCCACACGTGAATATAGCTGACAGGTAATAGACATTGCCAAGGCAAAGACCGCAGCCGATCGCATCCTGGCTCTTCGTGAGAACGAAGACGACGACAACCAACCCCAAAAGGGCGTCAGCGACATCGTCCCTTACGAGGTCCACTACGAGAAGGGTGTCGAGATTGACTTCAAGGACGTCTGGTTCAGCTACCCAACCAGAACCCTTCCCGTCCTTAAGGGCCTGGACCTAAGAATCGAGCGAGGCCAGTTCGCCGCCATCGTCGGACCTTCCGGCTCCGGCAAGACGACAATCATCTCCCTCCTCGAGCGCTTCTACACCCTCCAGGCCGGCGGCGAGATCCTGTACAACGGACACGACATCAAGACCCTCGACCTCGTCAACTACCGCAAGAATATCTCACTCGTCTCCCAGGAGCCAAATCTCTTCACCGGTTCCATCCGCGAGAATATCCTCCTCGGTATCGAGGACGAAGACGCCGTGTCAGACGAGGCAGTCCACGCCGCGGCGCGGGATGCAGGTATCCACGACTTCATCATCTCGTTACCCGAGGGCTACAACACCCAAGTCGGTAACGCCGGTGTCACACTCTCCGGAGGTCAGAAGCAGCGCGTCTCCATCGCGAGAGCGCTCATCCGCCGGCCGTCGCTGCTGCTGCTCGACGAGGCGACGAGCGCGCTCGACAGCGAGACGGAACGTGGCGTCCAGGCCGTGTTCGACGCCACCAAGGGCAGCCGGACGATGATCATGGTCGCTCACAGGCTTGCGACGGTGCAGAATGCCGATGTCATCTTCGTCATGGCGGACGGCAAGGTCGTCGAGCGGGGTGATCACGCGAGTTTGATTGCCGAAAAGGGCATTTACTTCCAGATGGTGAGTCTTCTTCCTCTTCCGTACCTCCCCCGAGTCCCATACATCCCCAGCAGCTCTTGAATCTTGGCTAACTTTCAACAGTGTCAATCACAAGCATTGGACAAATGATTCCAAAGGTTTCACTCACTCTATCCGGGGTTTAGACAAACAAGAAGGCGGAAAGTGGTAAAGGCGTCAGAGAAAGATTGTGTAAAACTAACATCAATACCACGGGGTTATTTGCGAATTACTTCATTCAACAAGGTGCATTTTCCACTTATTTGTTACAACCTCAAAGTTATCAACTTTGCATGTTATCTACTAGTCTCCATTTAGAAATAGCTTTATTCAAATTTTGAGAGAATTCTCTAATTCATTTCATCAACATCGGTGACTCTATTGAGTCAAGTCACCGAGGCGACATGCCACTACCCACTCCAACACAATCACGATCAGGTCAATCACGCGATGCATCGAGTCACTGAGCGTCCTCGCACGTCACGAGAAGAATCACCATAGCAAACATAACGTTCAACGCTTTTTTCAAATTTGAATTCTATTTTACACATTCTTCAATACTGTAACTTTTCCCCACTGAAGCCTTTTTTCTTCTTTTTTCGTGTCTGGGGGGGCCTTTGGGATCTGGGTTCCCAGGCATCAACAAATCGTAAACGCAAATCGCAAAACATGGACATTGAAAGAGTAACAACACCATTTGGGTCTCGTACATCCGAACAAACAACATCGGATACATGGCTTGTGACGGACACGGGGCGCGCCAAGTTCGCCAAGCACCACCAGACCGCTGAGCCGTCGTCCTCATCGTCGTGGTTGACGAGCGGACCAGACCCACAGGAACGCCCGTTCATCCCATTGTCGGTGACCGACGGGAAAACAGGAACCGGAACCGGGGATTCAATACATATACCTCGTCACAAAAACATCCGAACCCAAAACACACAACGAACCACGTCAAAACGTAGGCGCGACCCTTTCTTCGCTCTGCTCCATCACGCTCCTGAGCTTCAGTGCCCGGAGGGAGCTCGTGGATCTCTGCGGCACATGGCCCGCCGCTGCCCTACCGCCGCTCATGGCCCCCGCGCTACCAATGCTCATGGTAGACCTTGAGCGTACTAGCCCGCCGCCCATGGCCTGGTGGTGATGATGACTGGTCGAGGATATGGCAGCGGAACCGCTGCGAGGTCTGGTGTTGAGGCGGCTCATCATGGAGCTCAGGGCAGTCTGTGCGTCGACAGGATGATTGAGCGGCGGAGAGTGAGAGCCGATCACGGGGTATGGAGCGGGTGAATTGGGACCCGAAGGTGGTCCTCCTCGGGTGAGCGATGCACCACGGGGCCGATTGAGCTTGGAAAGTAGCATTTCTGCAGTCGGCTTCCCGTGTGGTTGTTGACTAATACCATATGAGTGATTGAATCGCGTTGGCGAGCGACTCGAGCCACGGCTTGAAGGTGGCGTCGGAAGCACCCTGTTCCCGTTGCCGTTGTTGCCATGCTTCAGCCTCATGGCGTGTTCCGGACCGAGCCCAAGACCCAACATGGCGTCGCCAGCCATTTCTGGTGGTGAAAGCGGGCCGCCGTTCTGGGACATCTCGAGCAGTGCGGCTCTTTGGATGTCTTCAAAGTTCATAGCAACAGCTGGCATCTTACTCAGCCTGCGGATGGCACGGCTATTTTTCTCGACGAAACTATTCATTGCCCGCAGCGCGCCCGCGTTTTCGCGGCTCGCGACAGCGCTGGTATCGCCTGTGCTGCGACCCCGGGCCTGGTGCACAGCGTTGAGGGTCAGAGGCTGCTGCCCGTGGTGAGCAGGGGACGAGGCGTCGTGACCGCCCCCAGCATGTAAGCTGGCCTGCACTTGCGCCATGACCCGATCAAAGTCAATGTTCTGATTCGGGTTTGCTCTTGACATGTAATACGGCGCTGAGGTCGGCTGCTCCAGCATGCTCGGGTTGAGCTCCGCTTTGGTGGCGAGCACAAAGAGGCTTCCGTCACGGATGCGGCGGCGGACGAGGGCCCAGCGGGTCCGGGCCGGGTTTTGTTCAAGCTTGGGCTGGTAGACGGAGCAGCGGGCGAGCTGGGCGTAAAAGACCTCGAGGTGGCGAGCCATACGCTCGAGAACCTGAAGAAGGAACGTGGAAAGTGCGGTAAGGCGGGTGTTTTCGACATCTGGATCGGACGAGTCTTTCATTGACGCTGCGATGCTGTCAAAGGCGTCCATTCCTGTGCATGCTTCCTGACGGAGGTCTTCGAGAAGGGCAATGTCAAGCTCGACGCTACGGGCTGCGTAGGCAAAGACACCGCGTTCTTGGAAGCGAAGCGAGGCGTCGGCGTCGCAAACGAACTGACCCACGAGGGCAACCTCTTTGGTGCAGTGCGCCGCATCTCCGCTCGTCTTTGCGCGGGCCACGGTGCCGAGGACGTCGGGCAGCTTGGTATCGGCGGCCGGGCCGTTGGCGCTGGCGACACCGAATGACAGTTTGAGGACAAGCTCTTGAAGCTTGTGGCCAAAAAGGGCCGAGAAGCCTCCTTGGAGCAGTCGACTCTGGTAGCCATAGAATGTACGGACAGCGATGATGTTAGGCAGACTCTCGCGCAGCCAGATGTTGTTGCTGCCTGCAGGGTCGTGGGACGAATTGGTCTCGAGGGACGCGCCCATGATCTCGTACATCTCAAATTGGTGGGCCACCAGGGTTTCGACAGTGGATCGGAGGTACGCCGACCAGAGATCGTGCAAAGCAGAGATCTCATTGCTGCCGTAGTCGGGCTTCGGGGTCAAGTGTCCAACAAAGTACTTGGTCAACAGACTAGAGACTTCGGGGTTGTTGGTGTGAGCGAGGTTGTCGAATGACTTGGAACAGTCAACACCCGCGTTGGACTTGATGATGAGCGTTCCGCCGGGGTGCATGGGACAGAAGTCGGTGACATCATAGACACTGCCGTGGACTCCGATCCACATGCGAGAACCGGGACGGTGACCTGTATGCTTTGCGAGCTCCGACAAGGGAATCGTCGGCAGGTTGCAAGGCAGAGGCTTGGGCGTCATGAAAACATCGAGCATAAAGCGTCTCTCTGCAAAGGCCTTGTCGATAATCAGGTCAACCCCCTTTTCTGTGGCGGTCCTGTAGGTGTAGATTGCCTTCCTGATTCCGTTCATAACAGAATCGAACACGGAGACGGAACCACAGACGTAGAGGTAGCCGCCGAGACCTCCCTGCTTCTTGGACATGACAAGGTCGCAGACCTGCAGACCCTGTTCGACGATCAATGTGTCGATGTAGCGAGGGGGGATGTGCTTCTCGACGAGATCCTGGCCCTCGAAAGCGAGACCACGAGAATCCCTCGAGAAGGCGACGTGGACTTCCATGAAGTCTGCGTTGACATACTGTCGCAGCTCCTCCTCGAAGCAGAATTTCTCACGATTCTGGACTCCGAGGTACAGAAGGTTCTTGCCACCAGACAAGCCACTTTGAGTGAGGCGAGCCTGCCAAAAACTGCGGAAGGGTGCGATGCCACTTCCGCCGGCGAAGAAAGCGCAGGGTGCCATAGGGTCAAGCGGGAGATGGAAGGCTGCTGGACGAGAGACGCCAATGAGAATCTCGTCGTCAGAGTCAATCTCGCCCATCTCCACGGGCGGGTTCAGGAATCCACTGGAGACTCCGGCACGGGTGATTTCCTTGCCCCTGGAAAAGGTAGAGCACAGCTTGTATTCCGAACGGGACACAGCGAGGTCAACTGTCTCTGGAAGGAGTTCTTCTGTGTAGCTTGCGATGGAGTAGGTGCGTGGGACCTCAAGGGGAACAAGATCCGCAAGCCATGCGAGATTGTCGAGGTTGAATACTCTATCCCAGATTTGGGGTGGCGTATCCGTAACGGCGTCTTGCAAGAGGTCGCCCAACGATCCTCTGACGGGCCACTCATCCGTGCTGAGGACCTGCAAGACAGTGTTGGAGGATGCATGCAGCAAACCATGAACCTTGAGGGCCATCTCCTTGGTGATTGGGGCAAGGTGGCCACGTCGAAGAATGTCACCGACTGTGAGCTTGGGTGTCGCGGTTCTCCTGACAGACCCGAGATGCATTTCGAAGCGAGCCCAGATTCCGCTGACCTCGACCGGGGCGTCGATATGCTCCTCCAAGCCCAAGGCGGCGATGACTTTGGCGCACTCCTCCCACCCGTTCAGGGGCATCACGGCCAGGCGATCACCTGGTGCGAACGTGATGCCGGTCTCTCGGATATCGAGCGTGACCATTGCAATTGACCGTGATGGATCAGAATCAACAAAAGATCTGTTCAACACGCGAGTGACGTAGCGGCATTCTTCGAAAGTGCCGCGCATCTGATGCGGCTCGATTGCCAGTTTGCCTCGATAGGGTTCAAGACGCTCTTTCATTGCCTCTGAGAACTGGCGATGGGTCTCTTCCCATGGGCGCTCGCCGTCTGCCGCACCCGATGCGCCGTTGGTTTCCGTTCGGCCAGTTTTGGCGGCGACCTCGAGGATGCCGAAGACCTTGTAGCGGTGCACTCCCATGAAGCCACGTTCACCGGTATAGGCTTCAACAATTCCATCAAGAACTCCCATAAGACGCGGGTCGCCGGACTTTTGGACGTATTCAGGGATGCGGTAGTGGTACTCGATAGCTGCAATAAAGGCGCGCAGGTTGGCAGGGAACCAAGCACGGAGGTGAACACCCTCGGCCCCCAGGAATGAGGTGTAGCTGGAAATAGGATCAGTGACTGATTGGAAAGGCAGCAAAGATGATGCTCGACTTACTTGCTTCTGCCCAAGAAAGCATCCATTACCAAGTAAGGTGGGAACTGCAGGCCTGAGG
This sequence comes from Colletotrichum simmondsii, assembly GCA_001563135.1. NCBI lineage: Eukaryota > Fungi > Ascomycota > Sordariomycetes > Glomerellales > Glomerellaceae > Colletotrichum > Colletotrichum simmondsii. Next base: position 55,760 of record JFBX01000248.1, read on the forward strand.
AGGCGGGGCATCGCTTTGAGAGAGGAGCGGAGAACTTGGCCCAGCGGACCCATTGCTGAACAGGCACGTAGTTTTCACCGGCATTAGGGTTGGTTGAAATGGAGTGAAAGGCGTTGGGCATGCGTTCAAGAATCTCCTTTAGACGAATCATTTCGTGAAGGAGGCCTTCGTTGTTGCGGTTCATGACATGTTCTTGGCATGCTGCAATAGCGTCGGGCCCGTGTTGGAAGGAAGCTTTTCCATCAAATTAGCAACCAGGTCACCAAGCGATAGAAAGTAATGTCGAATGACATGACGACACTAACCTGAAGTTTCTGCGACACCCTTGAGGAAAGCGACTTCGGCACGCTCACCGAACATGGGCCATCTAAGCTCCATGTTGTCGAACCGAGCTACGTAGGGGTATGTCGAGGTGACGTCCTTGATCTTCAGGTTGTATGAAGATTGGTCGACAAACGTCAGGTGGGGAAGTGTGCGGCCCATTCGTCGAGATACTTGGAAGTAGGGTAAAGCAATGCTGAGAGGGATGCCGACGAGCTCCTCTCCCAAGTGGTCGCCCATTCTGCAGTTCAACTTCAACTTGGCGGGGTTTGTCGATGCGTTCACCCCATCGTGACCGTCGTACTTCTGCTCGAAGCGGTAGATAGAGCAGAGCATGCCGAGCGACACAAGAGCCGCCCAGAGGGCCTGATCGGGGATGACGTCTGCCGTACCCTCGATGACAGGTGCAGCGGCGACTGACTCTCGGACTCGGCCGCGGGCTACGCACCCGGGCATGCGTTCCGCGAGGTCGATCCAAACGCGGCCTGGAGATCTGGCCAGGGCACCAGCCGCCTCGTCGTAGTCTGGAGGGCAGAAACCATGCTCTATGCTGAGAAAGCCGTCTTTCCAACCTGTCTGCGGACCAATCTCCTCCGCTCTTAGCATCACCTGCCTCGCCGGCGCTCCGAGTGCAACGGCCAGCAGGTCTGCCTCGTTGACGTTGAAGGCATCCAACTCTGCTTGTGATTTGACCGAATCGATCTCTTGCTGTGATGGGTATTGGGAATAGAGAACATGGTTGATGGATTTCCGCTCTCTATAATAGTCAAGTCAGTTGGCTGTGGAGGATGAGTAGCAGGAACCTAGGCGTACCTCATTCGGAGCCACTCTTCTGCGTCAACTCCTCGAGGGATCTGAGATGTTGTTAGTATGTTCGAGCCTATTGGAAGGCTGGTCAAGGCTTACATCGAATGCTGTGTGGATGTCACCAGGCTGGGAGAAGCCCGAGAAGGAACATCCTCGTGGGCCCATACGACTGCTTGATCTGCTCTGCCTTCCTGGTTTGTTGGCGCCGACTGGACAAACACCTCCTCCTACTGAGCCCGAGACGGGGCATGATCTCTCCGAAAAAGCCATCTCGATGTAAGTGTTGGACCTGTGAGGTAGTATAGACAAGGCAGATCCGACAGCAGGCAATGTGAATAGGAATTAGAAGTGTAGTCGAATATGGCCGCCAGGGCAGGGGAAAATTACAACCGCCAGGGCAAAGAATGAAAATGGCCTCAAGCCTACAGATCCAAAAACAAGAGAACAAAGTTGGTTGGAGAAACAGAGCAGACGGACGAAGGCTTCTTCCTTGGGCATCATGGCTTCCCTAAAAGGGATGCCTCGAGAGACTAACACCATCGTTGCCATCGATGTCGTTGTGGGGCGCCATGTAGGAGAGTAGTAGAGAGCGGTTGGGCCCCTGCATACCGTCCCATGGGCAAACAAAATAATACCCGCAGACCGGGGTCACTAGACGGGAGGTCTCCGCGGTCGTTTGAACTCTGATTCACAGCCGTCAGGAGCTCGTGGACCAATGGGCAGAGAGACGACTTGACCCGCCCGGAGACGTGACTGTGTGATGGGCAGCGGCTCAACTCCACGAGGCCCAAACACGCTAGCAGCCCACGTCTTAGGATGACTTGACGCCATCCCAAGTTTGGGCTCGACCTCTTCCTCCAGTCTGGATGCTTGGGTGTCATGGACTCATGGGTCTATGAAAATGCCAAGATGACTGACATGCTGCACGACGCTGAATTCGCCGGGATCATCATGCGTCCTTGGGGCCATCGCTGATCTTATGCGGCAGTCGAGCAGAATGAGGGAAGATGTGTCGTCGCGGGCGTGCGGCCATGGCGTCTCGTAGTGTGGTTCTCAGCCCACTCGGGCACTTGGCCTACGAATACACGTGTAATTCCTGGGGTTTGATGATTCCTGGGGAGCTTTCAATCCGGTTCGGTACGAATCCCACGAGATAAATAGACTGATGTCTGGCCTTAGAGGCAATAGAGTTGAGGACCTCGACGAGGTGAGGTGCGAACAGGAAAACGACCAGGGGTTGAGAAGGAAATAGCCTCAGCTGGCAAGAGCCGGTAACGTCCATGTGGGGCATTATGACTAGGGCTTTTGGCCAATCATATGTCGTTAATCCGTCACATATGGTTCAAATTCCCAGAACTCTGTAGGTATCCAATGCGCCCAAGTGCCTTACCTCCCCGATCTGCCAGGATCCACAATTGTTCTTTTTCTGAATCTACGGGATGGTGGGGGGGTTTGGGAGCTTGGCAACTGGTACCTTGCATCAGTTGCAACCTTCGAGACGCCATCGCGCACCAAGACTCTCCAAAGGGACAAGGTACCGCGGCATATAGCCAATTATACACAGGCAACGGAAAGAAGCTCAGACGCTACAGCTGCTGTCCTATTCTCTCCAAACCTTGATCAGGGCTGTTATTCGATGGGTCCGACTGTCAAACACCTCTTTTTGAGCCTTCCGCAGAGGCAAACTTGGACTCTGATGGGCAGAAAACTTCCGCCCCCCACACGGCTCCTTTCCCCATTCATCTCCTCCGCTCTCACGGAGTTCTAGTCCCAGACGAGTGACAGCATGGGATCAAGCCCGACGACTCCCTTGTCGCACTTGACGCCGCCCTTGCCCTTCCTCGGGAGATTGCCAAGGAGGTGCCAGTTTTTCCACCGTCCCTCTCGAGAGCCCTCTGCCTTAATCCCTCCCTTCAGGTTCTCTCTCGTCGGGTCGGCTGAAGCCCTGGAGTGATGATGGACGGCCAGGAGCCCGGGACCTATCACGATGACGCGCGTTCCAGAACTTCAGGACGTCGACCGTCACTTCTTGGCAGTCCAAGCATGGCATAACATGGCCCGCTTTCCAACCCAGCCACACGTTTCTGCCATACGGTGACCTTCTATTGGAGAGATGACCTCCCACGTGAATTTGTGCTGTCATGGAAACTCCTCGTAGGATCAATAGGTTGTATTTTTACCTTGCAACGGTCGTCAGGAAAGATTAGAAAGGGGGAACATTAGCCGGACCCCAGCTCGCTCCCACTTTCCTTGTCTTGCTCCTGACGGACAGGGGGTGCGTTAGCCGTAGCAGACCGCAGATGTGTGCATCACTGGAAGGGCGGCAAAAACTCGAAGGCGTATGGTATGGCTCAGTCTTCTGCATCTCAACAGTCATGGAGTGAGATATCTGTAGAGTGTAAAGTATGTGGATGATCCGATATAACAGACGATCGAAAGAAAATCCATTACTGGCAGTCTTGGCAGCTTCAATCCCCTAACTTGTCTTCTTGGAATGTCTGCATTAGGAACCGAGCCATCGGTTCTTGGTCACACCTTAATTGAGTGCGCTATCACGGGTCTGCATATTTCGCCATGGGGTATCTGATATGATACTTCGCGTCACCCCCGCTAGCCCTTGGCATCCAAGCACTACTCCTATAACCTATACTCTTACAAGGACATAGACATAACGGCATATCCACCTTGGCATACAAGCTTATTCGACCTCTTTAGCTTGGCCGGCAATGCCGTTTTTCTTCCTTTTTTCCTTCCATGTCGGGAATCTCACCCGTGTTCTTACAAGGTGCAGCGATCACATCGCATCATCACATTACTGAAGGCAATGAGAAAGAGTCGATCCATCACTGCGCTCTCTCCTTGTCCTGTACAGGTTGTACTCAAGCACGTCAAGACAGTTTTCTTCTTTCCCTTCTCAAGGGCCCACATTTTGGTCTTGACGTCTGTTTCATCTCTCACTTTTCGTCGGATCAGCCCGCTATTTTTACTCGAGGACAGTGCGCTGGCCCCCATCTTGTTGGCCTACTGGTATTAAGTCTACATACAACAGGATTGGTTGGCCCTAGCGGCCAGTCACGGGATCTTGACGGATATGAGGGGGGTGCAAACCCGGACAAGGGGCGGAAAAACTGATCAGATCTTTTGTCTCATCAACACCTTCCTCTCCAGTTTTTCCCTTTCTCCCCGAAGGATGTGTGACATCCCAAGTGCCACAGCCGTGTCTCACATGAAGAACAAGAGTTCAAACTGATGAAAGAGTGAGCGAATTTCGGACAATGAGCCATAGTAAAGCTTCATCAGTGGTTTTCGCCACCGTAGTCTACTTAATTGTCTGGCCACTAAGATGGTTGGAAGGTGACGAGTATCAGATACGATTTACTAGACTGATATGAAATAGGCCAATTGAGTATGTGATATCCAAGTGGTTTCTCATGTCAATGTGTAGCCCCTATAGGAAGAGGGTGGAAGTCGTACGTAGCTCATGACCAGGCGGAGGCATCCGGACAAGACTTCACCAAGCCGCCCTGCATGTCGAATCTACTCGTAGCGTGACTTTGATGTCATGAAGTTTGGCTGGGTTCCATTATTTCTGACACGTCAAGTACCAGAGCACTTAACGATGTCTTCCCGCAATGCCCACCTTTGGCATGTTGCTTCTGGTGGAACCGTTACGTTAACCTGCACTGCCCTCGTGGTAACGACGTATTACAGGAGGATTTGTCCCATCTAGACTTATGTTTTCGATGTGTTTCGTTTCTTTCGGAATGGCCCCTCATGCGGGCCATGTGTTGTACTTTATTTTACCAAAGTGAGAATTGGACGTAACAACCAAGATATGGACAAGAACATCAACATACAACCTTCGTTCTTTTCTCTTTGGGATTTCCCTGTTCACGGTTACGAGAAACATACGTCTGCTGCAGAGAACGAACTAAGGCAATGCAAGGCTGAAAGCACTAAGGGCGCATCTTTGGGATTTGTTCGAGTTTCTTAAGAGATTGAAAATCGAGGAATCCATTGTCTAGAGGCTAGGTACCTGCTGCGAGATAGGAGATTTGTCTGATCCCTCGCTAGTACCCAATGGCCTGCTGTCACTACATTTCACGCTGTGGAAGCTTGAAATCTTCTCGCGGCATCAGTAGTGAATGCTATTCGTTTGCTAGACTTTCCTACTCCAGCGCTCCGAGATCTGTCTTTCAATCGACTGAACTCAGTCTATGAGTCGGTGGTCATCAAAGACACTTTCTCTGGCACCTCGTAATTGTACAAAAGTCTAAGCACTAAAGGAGAGTTGAAAGCCGATCGATTTGTTATCTTTGACTTGCTCATCAGTGAACTCAATATTGATCTGTTCGGTGCCCATTGTGTCTAATGTGTAAGTTGTGAAAGAATAGATGGATAATTGATATGCTCTTGTTGGTTGTTTGGCTGTTAAAGAACCTTGGTGAAAGTGTGGGAATAGAGCATCATTGCATACCTGGGTGAAGCGTCCTTGATAATTTCGTCCTATGCTAAGACCAAATGAATCTTGGTCTCGGGCGCATAATATCCATAGCTGTCAACGGACCACTTCTGGGAGGGGAACTGAGACAATGGAACCATCTGGTCACAAAGGAGACTCCAGTCCATTAGATGTCATTGGTCTCATTTCTACCTGCGAAGAGCTAATATCACACGGTCTGAGTTCAGGTCCTTGCAAGCTGCAAGGATCTAGGCCAATGTTTTCCATTGACTTGGTCGAAAAAGCGAGGCAGAGATCACTTTGCTTGTTCCCAGTAAACCTTTATCGTATGTTGAGACGTGCTAGCAGTCATCACATGTTCTTCTGTTTGCAGATACTAGAGGTGACACGGGACAAGCTGGAACCTAATTACCTAAATATGAAGAAGGTGACAAGTGTAGCTGTACGCAGGGTTGCATTTTCAGTTTGTTATTGACCACAAGCAGGAGTGCGCCAAAGTCGGGCAAGAGTCGCCACAGGACTCGGCACTTCACGACGAAGCGCGATGGGGTATATCAGTGACGAAGGAGTATTGAGGAGCAAGATGATGTACCCAATCATATACTGCGCTTGACAAAATGCCAGGGTTATATATCTGTGGCGCTATAAGTGAAGAGGAGGCTCTGCCTCAAGAGCATGGTTATTGGGAATACCGTCAGGAAAGTTTGAAAACGTCGAAGCTATACGATCAGATCAGCTCATCACAATCACTTTCGTGCATTTGCCGCTAATTTGTGATACGCGTTGCTTTATGCATCGATGTAGAATGAAATATTGACTCTGGCTGTTCTTTCTATAGGCTGATTAACGACAGGTGCGGGCTACACGCGCTGGGCGGCGGCCCGCCCCCCCTGGAACAGCTCTGATCTTGAAGCTTTTAACCCAAATCGAGGAGGAAGTTCCCCGCGCGGCAATATTGCCCCACAATCAGCTAAGCCAAAAAAGCCATGTCTCGCAGCTTTTGATAGATGGGATTCAACAGGGTGGCCTATGAGGCAGCATAAGGTTTCGGGCTGCCGGAGGTACACGAACCATGCGTGCCATTCTTTTGCTAGCATCAAAACAAGCTGTCTCGTATGGCAACGCGCCAAGCTTTGGCTGCCGGTGAGCACACCTTCTCACATCCCTGTCAGTGAGGTGGCATATGGAGGGAGCCTCACGATACACCACTTATTGACGACGTAGATGCAAGTAGGTGCAACAAGGCGCCAGGCCTCACAAGTTTGGCCTTGTAGTAGTAAGTACCCTCACATGTAGCCGCTACTTCTATCCCTGGACAAATTGGAGGAGAGGTCACATATCTCAAGTCTAATAGAATGAATGTTTTTCCTCATTTCCCGCTATGATTACCCGGCCGAAGCTCCTTCGACGTTCGCGAGCTGGCGATTGTCAGAAATGGACGAGCGCAGAAACGGCTGAAATTTCCCTGGGCACAGAGAAGTGAGAGTGTAGCCACGTGGCTGGCTGAGTGCAATATCGGGTCTACCAATATCAGTGTACTATTTTGCTTTCATCACAATATTGGAATGTGATAGCGTATGTAGGTTAGCTAAGTATTGTTACACGACAAGGGCTGCGGCTGAAACCAACAGCGCCAAGCCGGGCTCATATGCAGTCCAGACCGACCATCTCCTCTACAAGACGTTTTTTGAGAGAATTATCTCCATGGTACTTTGTGCAGCTGATATTGGCAGTTTCTGGCGCCTCATTGCAGAATCCCCATCTGCCAATGTGATGAGTGATGCCTAACGTATTATGGGGGAGTTCTCATTCCCTCACTTATATAAGATCCATATGAATCACCCCTAGGATCTCGTTCTTATAAACCTCACAATTTTCAATATACGAGGTTACCCTGAACCCGCGTCTTCTAACAAGATGGAACATCTGCAGCCGATATCCAAGACACAGTTTCTTCCTGTGTCACCTCAGGAGCTCAACATGATGCTTTCAGCGGGCTCAGAAGCTGTTACGAGTGCCTACAAACAATTCCGTCTAGTTTTCCGAGAACGATCGATGATGGAGATAGGACTCACTGATACCTTTTTAATGCAAGCCCAGACGGTAGCTAGCGGGCACGGGAAAGACGCATTCTTTGTAAGTAGGTCCCGCTCATAGGTGATACTAACGGTGAAGAGGAGCTATCACTGTATGTCTTCATACAGATAGCCCAGGGAACAATAACAGCAGTATTGCTTACAGCTTGACAGGAATGGAGCAACAATGAAAACGTAACTGGTTGTGATTTTGCGGTCACTGTCAATAGCCACCAGACGAATGAGTCCCAGCAGACGAATGGGTACAGTATTCTATTCCAAGGTTTGTATATAAGTTATTCATCTGAAATCTCTCTACTAACGCCAAATAGCAAAAGTCGCAAAGACCGCAGAGGGCGGCACTTACGCCGACTTTTTCTATGAGTATGGGCTATAGAATAGTATAAAGCATAGCACAAAGCTAACCACAATTCCAGAAGCGCGAAAACCATCGGCAGGGTAAAGGTTTGGGATTATCAGAACATCCTTCTTGCTAATTATGCCAAGAAAAACGGATTTGAGGCATAGTAAGTGCTTAATCTTCATCTCAACTCTTATGGATAGCTAATTAAGGGTAAACAGCTACGTCATATATGACGTGAAAGAGGTCCGGTGGGTCAACGTTTTTGCGTTGGCAACCTGGTTTGACGAGAATGATAAGGAAAAAATGACAAATGTCAACTACCTAATCAAGACGTTCAACGCTCTAGCAAAAACGTCATTTACTGAGGCTCGGGCAATGCAATAGAGGCTGAGGAGACGAAGTAAGAAAGTGGATTACTAAGATGGGATTCAGGTCTTATGTTCTCACTGGAGGCGTGATATTGACTGGTCAGGCCTCGTCTAAATCAAACTATCCGTACCCTATAAGACAATCGAAAGCCTTAGATAGCTATGGAAACCCCAAATATCTCATAAACCGCCTTCAAAAACGCTTCTGGGGAAGGATGTTCTTCACTTAGCAACCTGTTCGTGGCATAAGGTACGTAAGTGTGAGCCTCCTGTCGCTATCCATAACCATGATCGGACCGCCCCGACCCGCTATCCCATCCAACATTACCCGCCGGCAGCTTGCATTCGACGACCCCAGACCCAAGTTCGGTGAGTTATATCCCAAGCCCGCGTCTCCCGCTTCGGCATGTCACTACATCGGTCTCAATCGCATGCTCCGTAAATGCCAGTTTCGCCGTCTCGGCCGACAGCAGGATATAGCCGCCTCCAGTACAATTGCCGCCGAGCGAGAAGCTGGAGAGGATCTTGACTAACGCTCTGGCGTTTGTGTGGCTGTTGCCGGAGGCTAACGCGCAGGACCGCCAGAGCGCAGTGTTGGCGTCCTCGGCCCTGAGCGGGGGGTTCACGAGTTTGACGCAGGCCAGACACTCAGCAGGCTCCTTCATATCAATTCCAATATGAGAAGAATAGATGCCAAAACGAACTGAACCCTTCCTGCTCAATATATGTGACTGTATGGTCAAGACACTGATGCTGTGGCATATGGTGAAAATTCTATAGCGGCCAAGAATCAAGAAACAAACAAGGGTGGCGAAGGACTAGAAAAAGATTCACGGCCGAGTTACAATGGTAATCTTGTCAAACATTCCAAGAATCACTCTTTTTCAATGCCAATTAATGCGTGGATATTAATTCTCACGTAATTTTACCAACCAGATTTGGCGTCTTTTAGTAATCAAAGATCACTCCCACAAGTAGAGCAAACCTTTCCTCTTGAAAGTAGGCGACAGAATCGCCGATTTACTAACTCAGAGTCAATCTCACAATCCTCAAGACTCCTTAGTTCTAGTAGTGAGTTCTACACCGAGGAATATTTTGAAGCAGGCGGGGAGGTACTAGTATTCAGTTGCTAATAGGCTGGTCGTTTGCTATGAATGACGGCCCAAAGGAATTTTGCTGAATTCCTCAGCTAACCATCATTTCTACTCGGGCAGCAGCCTTTCGTCCGCGGTGGCACACCATTTGCTTGCTGGCTCTACTGTCACAGAGTCGCTGACCCAGATGAGCATGAACATCCAGAAGCTTTGCCTGCCTGCGTATCCTCCATTAAGTAGGTATTATTTGGTCCCTGGGGCATCTAGCTCCCTTACTCATCAGCCCCTCTCCGCACGTGAGCATAATAATCCTGTACATCAGACGAGTTGACTCAAGTTCTCGTTCGGTCACATTGATGAATCCTTCGTTTGGATCCTAGGAGCACCTCTCTTCACTTGAAAGGAAACCTCTTATTACTCAAGTCGGGGAAGCAGTGGCAGAGAACATCGTCAAATCCGTGATATCATTCAAACGCTCATATCTAACCAAATCCTCTTCCAGTGCAAAGACAAGCTTTTGTTTTCACCACACCTGTAGAGGAGTACAATGCGAACCACCACGATCCTCCCACCTGATCCCTCATCCCCCTTTTTGATACATATTTACAACCCTTTACAACTTGGAGAAGACAGTCGGCACGCTACCGCCCATCTCAACAAGCGTGCTCTTGTTCCTCACCCACGCCTCGAGACCCTTCCGTCCATTCTCCACACCAACACCGCTCGACTTCCACCCGCCGACCGCCATCTCCGCAGGCGACTCGCCCCACGTGTTGATCCAGGTAATACCAGCCTCGAGCTTCTGAATAACACTGTGGCACTGGTCGACGTCCCGACCAAACACGCCCGCCGCGAGACCGACGTCGGTCGTGTTAGCCCGCTCCACGGCCTCGTCGACGGTGTCATAGGTAAGAATGCTCATCACGGGGCCGAAAATCTCCTCCTTGACAATCGTCATGTCGTCGGTGCAATCCGTAAACACGGTCGGCTGGATCCAGAAACCGGACTTGTACGCCGACGGCAGACCCTTGGGCTGCGTCGCGCCGCCGCACAGGAGCGTCGCCTTGTCCTCCATGACGCCCTTGCGGACGTACGCCTGCACCTTTTCGAGGTGCGTTTTGCTGTTGAGCGGGCCAAAGTTGGTGGCCGGGTCGAACAGGTCGCCCGCGCGGACGTACTGGATCTTCTCGAGCACGAGCTTCTCGAACTCGGCCTTGATGGCCTTGGGGATGAAGACGCGCGTGCCGTTGGTGCAGACCTGGCCCGAGCTGTAGAAGTTGGCGAGCATGGCACCGTCGACGGCCTGCTCGATGTCGCAGTCGGGAAGCACGATGACGGGGCTCTTGCCGCCGAGCTCCATGGTCACGTACTTCATACCGCCCGCCGCCGCGCCGGCGACCTTCTTGCCCGTGCTGACCTGGCCCGTGAAGCTGACCTTGGCGATGTCCGGGTGCGCCGTGAGCTGGGCGCCAACGTCGCCCGCGCCGTAGACGACGTTGAAGACGCCGTCCGGCACGCCGGCGTCGCGGTAGACGGAGGCGAGGTACTCGGCGTGCAAGGGGGTGAACTCGCTCGGCTTGTAAATCATGCAGTTACCGGCAGCCAGGCACGGGGCCGACTTCCAGAGGGCGATCTGGATGGGGTAGTTCCAGGCGCCGATGCCGGCGCAGACGCCGAGGGGCTCCTTGGTGGTGTAGGACCACGCAGAGGGCCTGAGGCGGAAGGACTCGCCGTTGAGGCCGCCCGAGGCGACGAGGTTGGCGTAGTACTCGAGGACGTCGGCGCCGGTGACGACGTCAACGTACTGGGTCTCGGAGAAGGCCTTGCCCGTGTCGAGGGTCTCGATCTTGGCCAGCTCGTCGTTGCGCTCGCGGAGGAGGGCGACGGCGCGGAGGAGGATGCGGGAGCGCTCGATGGGCGGGGTGGCGGACCAGGAGGGGAAGGCCGTCTTCGCGGCGTCGACGGCGGCGTTGATGGACGCGGCGGAGGAAGTGTGGATGGTGCAGACGGGCTTCGCCGTCGCGGGATCGATGGATTGGAAGGTGCCTGGGGATTCCGTGTCCGGCTGGGGCTTCCCCGCATAGAAGGTGTGACGATCCGCCTCCTGCTTCTGCTCTTGTGGCGCCATTTTTGATAATGAGACTTGGGTTTGTACTTTTGGCTCTAATTGACTTGTTTGGTTGGCTGGTTCCTATTTTCCTGGGGGAGGGGTATGGGTGAGGAAAAAAGAGCTATGCTGGCAAAAACGAATGATACACTAGAAAACGGGAAGGAATTTCTGCAAGGTAAGGGGATGGGGAAATGGGGTATAACGGGATGCGAGACAAAGTTCCAACAAGTCTATGCCGGGGATGGGATGTCGATCGGGGTATACGGACGGCGACACGGAGGACGGAGCGTACAGTTGCAGTTGCAGGCTTAGAGGATTTTTTTTTTTCGACGGTCGTCGAGATCGGAGGGAGATCGGGATCGTACCACGGAGGAGAGGCCGGGGACCTTATCTCGAGTTCAGCTGACCAGAGTGGGTAATGGGCTGGCAAGCCGGGGTGTTGCAGATTTGCCGGGAGACACCCATGTTGCCCCACTCCGTCGGCGGTGTGATGTCATGGACCGTACGTCATTGGCCCTTCGCTCCACCCGGATGCAACAGCTTTTTCTCCACCCAGTCACCTTGCAGTCTCCCAAGACGATGCAAGGCGGTACGTACCTGATGGGACCGCGGTGCGTGCGTTAGGTTGGTGCGGTGCAGATGCAGCGACGTAGAAGACCAAAGAAAAAAAAAAAAAGTCGCCTCCACTAAAGAAGTTTCAGCCTTCAGGGTCCCTTCACATTTGGAGATTGGAAATTTTTTATCTTGCATCTCTGACCACCCTGTCTTTGTTTGCTGATGCGATATGCAGACGCTGCTAAGCTTTGACAGATCACATCCAACAATGTGGCTGGATTCTGTAGGGCCGTCAGATCCGTTCTTATCCCGGGCCCGGCCGTCAAAGTCGAACGATCACCCGCGCAGCCGCGGTACGACAAGGGACTTGAGCGACGAATTGACTGCATCTCATTGGCTACCCAGCCGGGTGGGCGAGCCACAATCGGGAAAAAGATACGGCGGGCACGGCGGAAAAGATAGACTACCTTACATAGATACGGGCGATGCGAGATAGACCGATATCTCAGATATACAGATATCGCCAAAAGAGTCTAGACTGGACCATGAGCCGCTTGGTCTATCTCGGTGTGTGTGTGCGTCTCACACCTTGCCTCCTCAGCCTTTGAGGGCTAGGTTCGATCCTCTGGATCGTCGGCGATAACGACGAGTTCGTCAGATCATCTTGGATACAACGGATAGGAGAGTTTGCGTTTGACATCAGACAAGGCCCTTTTGATAGTGGAATACGGGGTACCAAAGGGTAATTCCTGGAGAGTACCTGGAAGCTGGCCGACGGAGAGTCAGGACCAAGGTCAAGGTTGCCTTGGCACACCCAACCTGGGCTAGACAAGTCGGCGGGAACCCCGGATGACGCCGACGGTTGTGACTTGTTGGTGGTGTGTAGTCAAGTAATGGTCAACCACTCATCTTCTGCCACCTCAGCCGCGCGGACGAGGCGATAGGTCAGACGAGCAGAGGCGGCCGGACGAGACTCGAGACGAGGTTGAGTGGTCGAACGGACTCCAACGCCGTGTCACCGAGACAGGGCTGTCTGTTATCGACGGATAGAATCCGAATTTTAGCGCAGGATAAAGGCGGCATGGCAGTTTGGGGAATGTCGGGTGCAATTCTTGCATATGCAGCATAGGTATTGGTATGTCTCAATTGCCTGGGATACCAAATTGTAGGTGTGACTGGTTGTTCATGTACGCAGTCAGGCCCCCCCCCCCCCAGACAAACACACCACAAGCGCGTGGGATTTCCGTGGCAAGCCGCAAACGGGCGGAATTAGTCTGTTGCGATGTTGGTCGATGGCGCCCACTCTGCTACCGAGCAGAAAAGGACGGTTCAACATGCCTCGAGGGCACGACGTTGGATAAAGAGGAGTCGAATGAATGCAGGTGAAATTAGATGCTTGAAGCTATGCTGGTGGGACATTCCGCAATAGACGGATCGAGGAGTATTGGCCGGGTGAAGCAGGCAGAGTCGAATCGTCATGATTGGCCCGTGCCATGGAAGAGCATTGCGGCACTTGACTGCCTCTGGCCATTATTCGTAATTCTTTTTCAACGACGTCGGACAGTTTCCACCAGAGTGGACATTCGAGAAGGGCAAGAAGGACTTGGCGTGCGTGGGAAAGCGCGGTCTCCCCCTTCTCTTCCTGGGCGGCGACGAAAGAAAGAACCTTGAGCTTGCCCGAGGCTGGTGCTGCCAGCTTTTTTGGCGGTACCTCGTACCTTTACCAGAAGCACGTCTTGAGCAACATCCCTGATTGGGGGCCTGCCGCCTGCGTCTTGCATGTTGCTGACAATGTTGGCTGCTGGGGGACCAGGAGACGTTAGCTCGTGGTCGCTTAGTCTGTTTTGGGACTGTCGGGCCAGTGAGAAACCTTGGAATTTAGAAAATCCGGCCCTGCTTGCTGACGAAAGCAAGGATGAGGACGTTTTAGGCGGGGGGCAAGTGAGTAAAAAATAGATAGAGGGCTGGTGAGAAAAGTACAAGACAAAAGGTACAAAAGAAAAAAAGAGGATAAGACCGGCAGAAAAAGGTCAATTGTCCAATGAGATGTCGGATCCCGCGCGGTCTCGCGGTCCCACGCCCGGATCTGTGGTGCCGCACCCACGGTGAGCTCCACCTGCCAGTTGGTGAAAGCGGTAGACACAGGTGGCAGGCAGAAACACCGAGAGAATGGAAGGATCACAGAAACTTGAGAAGGAGAGACTCGTGCAGAGACCCGGCGAGTCAGTCTCAATGCCCTCGAAACCCGCTTTCCTTCATGGGCCCCACCACCCACTTTCGCGGGGTCCGTCTCCACCGCCCTGCGCCTTGCCCGCCTGCCGTCGTTGCTGGCGCCGGCGCTGGCCTGGTGCGATTGAAGTCGGTCGGTACCTTCCACGCGAGAACAATTTTTTTCCTCAAGCGGCGGCCGAGTGAGGGAAACGAGGCAAGCTTTCTTTCTCGAGTCTCCCCGTCTGTCTGGGCTGCTTCTGTGTCTCCGAGGAAGGGCCAAGGATGTGGATGGGTCCTACCCTCCTCGTGTCTCCACGGTATCCTTTTCCGATATGCCGACTTGCCTCTGATCATTGATCATTGATAATGCGGCCGAATTTCCACTTATATCGATAGCTTCTGAATCTCTTTTGCCTTTTCTTCTTTCCACTCCATCCTCATTCCTCTCCGTGTGCCATTCTCCTCCTCTTCTCATCCCAAGATCTACCCCAAGCTCACCCCAAGATCGCCCGCGCGTTTCTTGGCTGTATTACCCCTCTGTACATACATTCCCCCGTGTGTACAAGTAGAAAAAGCTACCCCTCATCTTCTTGATTGGCCGGGTGCCCCGAGAATCTTGCTGTTTGAATACCCTCATCCTCCTTATCCGCCAAAATGTCCACCACTCAGCTTCCCGTCTCCGACGTCGACCGCTACGACTATGTTATCGTCGGCGGTGGTACCGCCGGCTGCGTTATCGCCTCTCGCCTGGCCGAGTCCCTCCCCCAGAAGCGCATCCTCTTGATTGAGGCTGGCCCCAGCGACTTCATGGACGACCGCGTGCTCGACCTGCGCAAGTGGCTCAACCTTCTCGGTGGTGAGCTCGACTACGACTACGGCACCACTGAGCAGCCCATGGGTAAGCCTCTTCTGTTTCCAGCAGCTCATACTACCTCCTGGGACAGCTCACTGACATGATTGCTCCTCACAGGCAACTCTCACATCCGCCACTCTCGCGCCAAGGTGCTCGGTGGTTGCTCATCGCACAACACCCTCATCTCCTTCAGACCCTTTGAGTACGACCTGAAGATCTGGCAGTCTATGGGTGCCAAGGGATGGACTTTCCACGACTTCATGCGTCTCATGGACAAGCTGCGCAACACCGTCCAGCCCGTCCACGCCCGCCACCAGAACGAGCTTTGCCTTGACTGGGTCAACTCCTGCTCTTCCGCCCTCAACATCCCCGTCCTCCACAACTTCAATAAGCACATTGCTCAGGACGGCGCCCTGCAGCAGGGTGTTGGTTTCTTCTCCATCTCCTACAACCCCGATGATGGCCGCCGGTCTAGCGCCTCGGTCGCCTACATTCACCCCTTCCTCCGCGGCGACGAGAAGCGCCCCAACCTTACCGTTCTCACCAACGCCTGGGTTTCCAAGCTCAACATCAAGGGCGACACCGTCACCGGTGTCAACCTGACCCTCCAGGATGGCTCCAAGCGCACCATCACCTCCAAGAAGGAGACCATCCTCGCCGCCGGCGCCGTCGATACCCCTCGTCTGATGATGCTGTCCGGTGTTGGTCCCAAGCAGCAGCTCAGCGACCTCGGCATTCCCGTCATCCACGACCTGCCTGGTGTCGGTGAGAACCTTCAGGACCACCCCGAGTCCATCATCATGTGGGAGCTCAAGAAGCCCGTTCCCCCAAACAAGACCACCATGGACTCCGATGCGGGTATCTTCCTTCGTCGCGAGGCCCCCAACGCCGGCGCCAAGAAGACCTTCTTCAACCCCGACGGCATCCCCGATGGCAACATTGCCGATGTCATGATGCACTGCTACCAGATTCCCTTCACCCTCAACACGGGACGCCTTGGCTACGATGAGCCCAAGGAGGGCTACGCCTTCTGCATGACCCCCAACATTCCCCGTCCCCGCTCCCGCGGTCGCCTCTACCTGACCTCGGCCGACCCCAACGTCAAGCCTGCTCTTGACTTCCGCTACTTCACCGATGAGGAGGGCTACGACGCCGCTACCCTCGTCTACGGCATGCGCGCTGCCCGCAAGGTCGCCGAGCAGGCACCCTTCAAGGACTGGATCGCTCGTGAGGTCGCCCCCGGTCCCAAGGTCCAGACCGACGAGGAGCTCAGCCTGTACGCCCGTCGTGCTGCCCACACCGTCTACCACCCTGTCGGAACCACAAAGATGGGTGACGTCCGCAAGGACCCGCTCGCCGTTGTCGACGAGCGCCTCAACATCAAGGGCCTCAAGCGGGTCCGTATCTGCGACGCCGGCATCTTCCCCACCATCCCCACCATCAACCCCATGTTGACTGTCCTTGGTTGCGCCGAGAAGTGTGCCGAGATGATCATCGAGGAGGCCCAGGAGACTGCCCGTCTGTAAAAAAACCAAAAATCATGTCAGAACTACAAAAGAAAGCGTTTTATGTGAAGGAAATGATCTAGAAAAGCATTTCTTTGTTTATTTTTGAGAGTTAGCTATCAGGCATTATACCAAATGATATCATGACTATGAACATTACTACCTATATCTATCGTTCCTCTCGAAGTTTGGTCGTTCGCTATGGCACTGAAAATACGCATCGTGTCCCCGTCGGTTGGTGGTACCGAAATACTCCGACACGACATCCACAAACCCACCATCGTGCATGAAGAGTTTTTCGTTGAACTTGCGCAAAGACAAGGAAAACCAGGTGACCGAGAAACGCTTTGATCCAATTATCAGATTCCGATGCTGAACGTACGATCGGAATTTTCATGCATCGAGGTTGTCCACAAACTAAGGTAGCTTAGCTGTGCGGATACTCGGACGTTATCCGGCAATAGGGTGTCGTCGGAGTGGAATCCGCAGGATCCCCCACATAAAACCGACCGCCTCGAGAGCATCCGTCAACCGCAGATGCCGCGCCGTATATGGGTTTCCAGAATCCTCAATCAGAATCCATGACTAATCCCAAGCCAACAGTCTGAGTGCGCAAATGGACAATGCAAAGTCGACCGACATCTTGTCGTCAAACAAATCTGCTTCATACGGATACAGACATCTGTAGAATGATGAGGGGAGTTCCCAGGGGTGTGGTCTAGTGTTCCCGTCCCAAATCTGCAAGGGCGCGACGATCAGCATGCACAATGCCGTTGCCACCGAACCCTTTTTTCCTGCGGTGAACTACCACCTACTTATAACGGACATGTCGACCTCGATGATTGGTTCCCAGATGAAAAAGGTGCTCTTGGTCACCCTTCTTCTTTGGTATGGTTGGACTGAACTGGGCACCCCTTTCGGAACCCAGAATGAAGCGAGAAACTTGTTTCTATGCGATGGGGAATTTGGGTAGAGCGTGCTGTTGGGGTTTGATATACGCTTGATTGGAGATCTCGTAGCATTCTTGGACTTTTGCGCCGTCCACTTTGCCGCATTGTCACTAAGGGGCGTCACAGTCGGCGCCGTGGGCCATTTTGATGGGAGTACTGGAAAAGGAATGATTCATGTTCTAATAACGTCGACCAGCCTTGCCTACATGAGGCCTTCCGGCATTCACCATTGAGTTTGACGCTTTTGGTATACAATTGAGGCGGAAAAGGAGGGTGAAGAAACAGGAAGGAGCTGCAGTGTTTAGCATGTATATGCGAGGTCCCGTCCATTGGGCTATTTCCGGAGCAGGTCGACCTTCTTGGATGTCACATCTCTTGCTGGAGATGGGAGAAGGGGAGTATCAGGTTGGCTGAATATCATCGCAGAAGTGCTGCATGTCTCGGATAGTAGTTGGAGAGGATGATGGTTCTCAAGTAAGCCCACTCGCCCTTTCAGCCAAGGCCAAGGCACAGCAGAGAATGACGTTCCAGGATGACATGGCGGTATGCCAGCCACCACTACTCAATCCGTTAGATGACACAAACATGGTCATGAGCAACGCAAATGTACTTCCCATACACTCGTCACCAAAGATGAGGTGTCTGATTGTGAATGCTCGTAGTCAATATGAACAAATCTAGAGAGTATATGCTTCGTCAACGGCAACATGCCATCATAATAAATACATAGAATTTCCGACCCCTTTTCTCTCCTTCGTCCTCTTCTTCTTCTGCTTACTCTCCTTCTCTGATTACGGATTCGAGGAATCAGACGACCGGGAGGTAAACCTTTACACCCAAGGATCTAACCCGCCTTCAAAGCTCACGCAGCGCAGATGCTAGCCTGGCGCCCAGCCCCCTTTGCAACAACGCTCGGCACGTCAGCCGCGGCGTCGAGGGTGTACTCGTAAAACGTCTTGGGGTCGAAGACGGTGCCGGCGTTCTTGGCCGTGGTGCCGGTGGTGCCCTCGAAGACGTTGCCCGTGGCGCTGAGCTTGGCGGTGGCGTCGAGCTGGATCGGGTTCTTGACCTTCTCAAAGTAGCAGTTCTCCATGCGCATCTCGGTCTTGCCGCGGGCGTAGTGGCCGTACGAGGTCTGGCCGACGAGGTAGTTGTTGTAGAGGTGGGCGTGTTTGACGTTGTCGACCGAGGGGTTGCGTTGCTTGGTTTGGTCAAAGTAGTTGTGGTGGATTGTGATTTCGGTGTTGACGTTGTCGGTCCAGCCTGGAAGACGGGAGTTTGTTAGAGACTGAGGGGACAGGCGGAGGGATTATGGGTTTTTACTTACCAATGCCAAAGGCCTTGTTGTGGTTGCGGAGGATGGTCCAGGAGACGGTGAGGAATGTGGTGTCCTTGCGGCTGTCGATGAGGCCGTCGCCGCCCTTTTCGAGGTGGACGTGGTCGATCCAGATGTTGGTGCAGTTGTCCATCTGGATGCCGTCAAAGTCCTGGGTCTTGCCCTCGTCGTCACCCTCGACGTAGGTGTTGCCTAGAAACTCCATGTTAGCTATTGATTCGTACCAGGCTGACCGAAACGACGGGTTCAGGGTACTACTTACCAATCTTGATATTGCGGAAGATGATGTTCTTCTGGTTCTGGACGTTGAAGCCGCCCTGGTCAATCTCGGCAGTCGCACCGATGCCGACAATGGTCTTGTCGGACGAGACCTTAACCTCCTTGCCCTTGGGCGTGATGGTGATCTTGCCAGAGACCTTGATGACGTACTTGCCCGACATGCCGGCGTACTTTTCGAGATCGGCCTGCGTCTTGACGGTGACGACCTCGCCGCCCTTGCCACCAGTGGTGCCGCCATTCAGGGAAGCGAAACCGTCGGGGGTGCCGCTGCAGTCATCGTCCGCGGCGGCCTGGGGAACGGGCGTGGAGGAGGCCTTGACGACGGTCTGGAGGGTGGTCGGCGTAGGGGTAGAAGCGGGCGCAGCATTGGCGGCCACGGCAGGGGTGGAGACGGCGGCAGACAACTCCAGCGAGACGGAGCTGGCGGAACTTCCGCCGGTGTACTTTGAGTCGATCCAGGAGGTGGAGCCGAGGACATCGCCAATCTTCACGGCGGCGCTGATCTTCTTGGAGAAGCTGGCGCGGGTGCCGCTGGCGCCCTTGCCGGTGTTGGCGTACTCCTGGTAGACGATGTTGTCGGTCGGGTTAGATCCCCACTTGGACCAGCCCGCGGCGTTGACGACGGCGCCGAGGTTGGAGTTCTGGACGACGACACGGGCGAACGTGCGCCAGGGCCGGCCGAGGAAGGTCTGGCCGTCGCCGACGCCGGAGAGGGCCTTGACGGTGGCCTTGTTGAGGACGTACCAGGACGGGTTGCTCGAAGAGTCGCGGCCGGAGGCGGTGATGTAGCCCTTTCCGCTGATGGCGATGGTGCAGGCCTCGAACCAGGCGACGGCCTTTTGACCAAAGATGAAGTCGGTGGCGCCCTCGACGTACGACTTGTGGAAGTAGTGCTTGCCCTGGTTGGAGAGGATGGTGTCCTGGTAGCCCTTGGCCTGGATGCCGTAGTACCCCTGCTGGTTGCCGTAGGCGCTCAAGGCGATGGCCTGGATGCCCTTGCCGCGCGAGTTGACAATGTTGATGTTGTAGACCTTGAGGTTGTCGTTCTTGGCCCGGAACGTGCCGGAGGCGTCGTTGCTGCCGGCGACGTCGGCGCCGAGGCTGTTGGTGACGGTGACCTGGTTCTTGGAGTAGTCCTGGTCGTCGGCGGTGTAGCCGTAGATGGTGAGGGCGCCCTTGTTGGCCGGGATCAGGACCTGCTCGTTGTAGGTGCCCGCCTGGATGAAGATGACGGCGCCGCTGCTGGCGGCGTCGACGGCCTTTTGGATGGAGGTGTACTTGCCCCCGGACTTTGCGACGACCAGAGCGCCGGAAGGGGGGGATGTCCGGGCCGCGCCGAATGCGCCGGCCACCAGGGACGACAGCAAAAGAAGGGAAGAGGCAAGCATTGTTGCTCCGAGGGAAGGGAAAACCGGTATAGGAGAAAAGAATGAAAAGAGTCCAGAGGACCGAAAATGAGTGTAAATGGGGAGCAAAGAACGGAAGGCTTCGAAACGAAGATCAAGAAGTGCAACAACAACTCGGAAGAAACAAGCAGCCTATACATTCACCTGGGTATACCTGACATTTTCTACTCTACGCTTAACGGAGCCATCCGAATTGTCAGTAGACAACACCTCCTGAATGAGGCGATCCTTGACAGAGACCATACTGCAACTCGCCCATTGTGAATTTGTGCCAATACGACTTTGGACCATGTTTCTTGGCATGCAGCGTCCATGATGTTTCAATAAGCTCAATCCAGCTCTAGCCAAATCCACCCACGCGACTCTGGGGGTCTTTACGAGATGGCGCCAAGAGTCTAGAAATCGATAATATGTATACTTGCAACAGAATAGCAGAGGTGACCGTTGACGTGCGGGATGTAAAAGTCCTTGGGATCCGCCGCACGGAAATTACACTTCTGTTTGTGGGCGCGTCAACGGCCGAGTTTCAGGGGGGACATGCCGCAAAGAGCTCAGAGCTGCGCCCGTGTTTGCTCATTTTTCCGACACCTGCTAGTCTGTCAGTAAGCAAGCCCCCCGACTCGCCCGTAGGCGCCGGTCCGCGGGGTGGTCTGGAGTCGGGCGTTTGACTCTGAGTGGGCAGATCATTGTCTGACAGGGCCCCAAGTATGGCGGGCAGGGGGTGCCATCCAAGCATATACTTAGTACAGTGGAGCCCTGTTTCCCGTTGAGAGGGCGATTCCAAGGTCTTGGTCCTGCGATATGGCTGCGAGTGTTTCCAATTAGGAGAGCAGATCGCGGGCAACTTTATCGGTTCCTGCACTTGGTGGGCGGCTGGAGTTGGTAAGCATACAGATGCGGACATGGTGTACCGACACACTCCATACCTTGAACAAATGTTGAGAGCAGTTAGCCGGACAAGCCACAGAGGAGGTAATTCTGTCGTAGTGAAAGCGAATGCGAGGTTCTTGACCAGACGCCAACCTCTGCGGCGAACGGGGTGCTGATTTCTTCCGATTTCATTCAGCCAACATTGCCTAATTGGGTTCTAAAGTCAGCTGTCGATTGGCTCTTGACAACCCCCACGGGCTTTTCCATAAAGTATCGTTCACAACTGTTTATTGATGCCACTGAGAGTTGTCCTTCAGAGTATCCTTTACTTCTCACACATTAAACAACAGCGAACTGAACAGACAATTCTTTTTCTCAATTCATCAAGTTAGTGCCTATTGTTTCTCTCCTGAATTTGAACAAAACTGTGAAAGGTGCAGTGACCAGAGTCAATATCCGAGGGCGTCGTTTACGTGAAACGAAATTGCTTGGCGCTCTTGTGGTTCAATAGGGGGCTTCAGGTCAGACGTCTTATTGGTGCAACATCTCGCCAGTGGCCATGAACCCATTCGGTATGTAGCAACGATCATCGCATCAGCTTCTACGGACTCCGAAACTCAACAAATCTACAAGACACTACACGTGCGACAAGCAAAGAGAATGCTGGTTCAACATAAAGGTAGAAGAAGATGTATGAAAGTAATGCAAGTAGCAGACGCGGTACATCAGATACTTGGCAGCAATCTCAACAACCGAGAGTTACGGCTTTACACTCGTTCTGCTGATAGATAATACTCAAGTTCTAGATGATTTCGCAAGTATGATGTAGCGTCTGGCAGCCATCAGTGTTGCCCTCTCCGATCTCGGCAGAATGATGATATCTTCGTCTCTCAAATCAAATATCTCACAAACACAGCCCAAGCACTCGCAATAATTGCAACCAACAACCCAAACGTCAAAGTAGTGAACCACTTCTTCGACGTCCGTCTCGTCAGCGGATCCGCCTGCCTGTCCACAATCAAGGCCTCCTTCGCCTGTCTCTGTTTCCTGGTCAAGGTCATCCCCTTGCCCAAGAATCGATAATCAACGATGATGTACGACAAGCCCAGCACAAATGCCCATGCCTTAATGGCAATCGCGACGGTCAGGACTTTGGAGTAGCCGTTCCCCTCCGTGTCGTCTTGAAGCGCACCAAAGACAACGTCCATCTGAAAAGAGAACGTCAGTAACTGTCCCAAGTATTTTCAAGAGCAAAAGAGCAATGGACGATTCCATGAGACATAAACGAGTTCGACTTACAATCGTTGACCCAGAATTGTTAAAAGCCCTCCACACCCCAAACGCCGTCCCAATCTTTGCCTGGTCCGCCACCAGCAGCGGGATACAAATTTGCAACGGCATTGAGTTAATCACACCCGCCAAACTAGAAAACACAAGCGCCGCAAGTGGATGGACGTCGGTGAACCCCAACATTGCGCAAGCAATAATCCACAACACCGGGGCCGTCGCCACGTAATGAAACCGGTGTCCGTACTTGTCGATAGCAAGACCGACAAACGGGCTCAGCACAATGGGCAGAATCTTCTGCGCAGTCGACAAGTACCCCGCCACCGCCTCCGTATACCCCTTCATGAAGATGACGTCGGCCGAGCTGGTACTAAAGCCGCCCGCGGCACCGCTCTGGAGCAGCTGCGTCGCGGGGAGCATGAGGTAGGCCCACGGCAAGGCGAACAAGACGTTCCAGGAGAAGCGGCGTCGATCCGAGAGGTTCTGCTGCTCGGCGATGGCACGGGCTCGGCCCGAGGTCAGTCGGAAGCGCGGCGGGACGGCGAGGCGCTCGAAGGTCACGTAGGCGATGTTCACGATAAGGGAGAAGCCGCAGAAGAAGACGGGAATCCAGAATGTCCAACCGTACCAGCCTGTTCCGTCGCGGATGGGGATGGCGACCATGCCCGAGACGAGACTGACCGTGTTGGCGATGGCGGACTCGAGGCCGAAGGCGAAGGCGAGGCCTGATGCGCCGAACCAGTGGTAGAAGAACTCGAACTCTCGTCAGTCAAGAAATCCATTGAGTGCTAACCATTCATCCCTGAACACAGAGAATCAACTCACCTTTTGCGTAGCAGAGTCAAGCACCGCAATACCAAACCCCATGAGCACATGCCCGCTAACAAGAACCCTCCACAGCCCAACCTGCACCCCGGCCGCCGCCACCACGGACCCGACGAGGATCACGGCGGTGCAGCAGAGCGTAACGAGGTTCGGCCCCCACCAGTCGAGCACCAACCCGCCGACAATGGGGAACACGGTGTTGACAAAGGCGTCGGCGCTGCTGATGACGCCAAACTGCGCGTTGTTTACGCCGAGCTCGTTGCGCAACGTGTTCTTGAGCGGGCCGAGAGCGGAACCTGTCCAGGTGTGTCCGATGGGTAGGGAGACGATGCAGAGGAGGGCGATCCATTTGTAGGACCAGGGGATTCTTTGAAGGGTCTCGTCTTCGGTATCGATGGGGGGCAGGTCGGCGGGCGAAATACCGAGGGCTTGGATGTCGATGTCTGGTTGTGTCTTTTCTTCATCCCGTACGGGGGCTGGCGATTCTGGGGTGTCGGGCATCGTGATGATGGGACAGTGTAGGCTACCAAGCAAGCTCGCTGAATCTGTAGAAAAGTTTTATGGCTTGTGGAAACACTCACAAATAAATCTCAAGAAAAGATATTATATATTCAATTCTCCTTCACACTTACAACAACGTCCCGGGCAGAAGGCCGAGCATCTTGCAAACGGGGCCTCCATTGATTGCTAGCCCTGCATCTTATCTGATCCATCTGACAAGCTCTACAGAGGCATTGATCTGATAAAATGTCGCAAACCCCATTTTAGCGCTCAGCGTGCCTATCACGTCCCTCTTGGTCTTCGTATGGTGGTCTTGGCGCTAACCGCCGCACCCCATATCAACACTTGGCATCGGTCCTTTCCAGCGTTGGGGAATCTTGGCAACAAATGTCAACCGCGCCCAAAGACTCCATGGGAGAGGCGGAGACTCCGTCTGGCGGCTCTAGAGAAATCTGTCGGGAAACTGGACTTTTTTCAATAGTCCATGATCCGTTTCTTGGGTTCTCCATTGAAAGTGTTTTCGGTTCATACCTCGGAGTAACACTCGTCAAAACTCAGGAATCCTTCGTGCTGATAGTAAAGACTGCAAATGACAAGAATTCAGCCGAAATTCGGAGTTAGAAGCGAGCCCCCAGGGCTGAGTTTATTGCTTTGAAATACTCAGACATCAGCTGCAGTTTGACGGAGATCTATCAAAATATGCATGGCACGAAATTAGTTCAAAGGCTCACCATTTCCATGTCGTTCTTGTTTTCTTTCGGTATCCCGAAATTTCATACCCCTTCACTCTGTACCAGAAAAAGATTCCGGGATTCGAATTTTCTCCCGACAGAATTCCATAGACAACCGTTTTCTTGGGCAAAGTATGGGTGATAACTTCCCAATCTTTAGATGCACCAATCAGCCAACCTTTTGACAATATCAAATGTCTTAGCTCTTCTAAGCTCTTTTAAAAAGCACTTAAGCATGCAGCGCTTTCTTCTACTGTTTATCAACAGTCTGAGGTTGAGACAAAGATATCCAGCATGATAAAGAACGACTGTCTCGATAGCTGGACGTCCCGTAGTCGATATGAATGATGTCTGCCTATCATGACCATGCCCATACATATATTCATAGCAATTTTACTCGATGTTGTGTACTAAAAATTCAAGTGATGGAATGTTGATTCATACCTTCCCGTTTAGGCCATATATGCTTCGAAGCATGGCGACACTAGGTAACAGCCATCCAAGCCCTTCGTAGCGCAGCTTTGAAGCTGGCCTCCGCCCTTATTTTGATGCCGTACAAGACAAACTGTATTTGAATGATCTCTATCAACAATCAAAGCAGAAATCGAAGCCTTTGAGCTCTGTCCACTTCTAGGCCTTTTTGTCCAGACTTTATGTCTTCCTTCTTTCACATCAATGATCTTTTGTCTAGTCCAGCCACGCCCATGCTTTGTTGATAAAAGCCTCTTGAATGTATGCAAGTCTTGTTTAGTGATCGCAGCTAAGGTGGTAAGACCCTTACTTATTCCAGGTAAAGGAAAAGCACCGTTTACGGCTCAATGTAACTTGACAAAATCTAGGGAGGTAAGGATGACGGGCTCATAGGACCTCGCGCCGTGATCTAAGAAATATCCTGGGTTTGTTTTTTTTTGTACTTATGAATGTTTTAATTAGAGCAATTCTTTGTAGACGCTTCATGGTTTCGGCAAGCGTACATTCGAAAAGGAACAAACTTCGAGTACATGAGCAGGAAAATAATGAAGGTCTTGAAAATGAGAACCTCAGACTCAGCGTGGAATTTGGTGAAAGCGGTTGAGTATCCGGAGAGAATGGAAGCCGCGGGAGGCATTGGTGCCTGGGTCACGGGCCCCTACTTATCAGGCACGTGATATGTCGTTTGCCTAGATAGGTACCTATGAGAGAGGTGAACTTGTCCGCGCTGCGTAGGCCTAATCTAGGTAGACACCTCTGCGGGTAGCCTCAACTTCGCTCACCTTCTACCTTTTCCCAAGCCGAGACTCGGACTTGTTTTTAAAAAAAACCCACCTTTTCTCCCTCGCCATTGCGCATCTCACTCGCGGTGAGTATTTTCATCTACATTAAATCATTGAGCACTTGAAATTCATTTACTGAGCTGACAGGATGCAGACAGTGCTACTCTTCAACTTGGACTACTCTTGATACCTACCTCACGCGAACATGGCATCTCAGTCCGGCCTGATTTTGCCGACTGTGCTAAGCAGCGTTGTCGCTCATCCCCTAAGCCAGCAACAGCTGGACGACAGCCAGTCTGAGCTCTCATCAGCTCTGACAGATCCGGAGGGTTACGCTCACCTTTGGGAATCCTCCGACAAGATACTGGATTTCTACAACGGCTTACAATCCGACCCAACCGACGATATCTTGATCACTTTTCGGCGAATGCTCTCACATCACGGGGCAATCGCGCTGATGAGTGACATCATGACGATTGGCAGAGATAAACCGAAGCTGAAGTTATTCTCGCGTTACCTTATCAACACCATTCTCAAACCCAGTAAGTCATTCTTAGTTCCATTTTCTAGCAAAGCAACTTCATTCATCGACTCGGCAATTTAAAACGAAATTGCTTCAGTTGGTTAACTACTACAACCAACTTGACCAACGATCAAAATATTGCCCTCAACCAAGTCAACTTGAAGCGCCGAGTTGAATTGATTGCGATGTGTACAGAGCTGCTACCTTCAGCTCTCAAAGTCTTCATTACATGTCCATACTAATAGATTCTTACCTTCAATAGTGAAGCTTGCTGGTGTCGTCAGATCTAGCGCGTCCTCAACTGCGTCACCTAGTCCCGGTGCTGCGGCATCGATCGCGCAACTCGCGGCTACTGTGCAGCCGTCAGACAGCCGCCTGCAGTCAACTCTCAAATCAATCTGCCTCAAGCGCGATGGTCACCGCTGCACCTTCAGCCATGTATTCGATCGCGCGAGTGCAGAAAGACGCCTCGTTGTGCCGCCTGTTGGCGCCACTGCCTCTCCCACTCAACTCTCCCATGTCTTGCCGTTGGCTCTTAGAAAGTTTGACAACGCCAGTCCAGCTGCTAGAGATGCGGTGGCCGGGGTCTGGTATGCATTGTACCGCTACTTCCCCGAGTTAGAGGGCAAGATTGGTCCCGAAAGCCTGAACCAATACGAAAACCTAATCACCTTCGAGTCCACTGTCCACGAGAACTACGACAGCCACCGGTTGGCATTCGACCCTATTCAGGACCGGGTAAGTCATCTTTGCGAATACCACACGCTGTATATGTTTCGTTCTTTCTCTGATGGATATGGCTAGCCCAACAAGTACCGGATCGTTGAGCTGTCAGGATGGCCTCTCCTCAACCAACCCCCGCAAGGCCATCGCGAAGTCATGACCCTGATCTCCTCAGACAACAGTATTCCGCTTCCTGAGCCTGAGTTCTTCAAGGTTCATCACAGAATCGCAAAAATTCTTGAAGTAAGTGGGATTGGGGCAAGGATTGAGGCAGAGATTGCAGATCACCAGAGTGACCCTGAGAATCTGAGCCCTGATGGTTCAACTGACTTGGAGTCGATTATATTCCGGAAGATGCTGATCAATGTTTAGACTCTCAATATCCATGGCGTGGATATCTGAGTCTAAAGGAAGGATGGGTCAGCATGAACGGGCGGCTTCTGTCGTTAAAAAGCTTTCTTTGGGCTCAGGATGGGGAACACAAGCTGGACACTGGAAGTAGATGTAGATGCTCAGTCTGACTGTCCTACGGGATAGCAGAGGGTCAAGAAGACTTTGTACGATAACAAGACCGAGACGACGTCACAGACAATGCATAGTATGAGGGAAATTCAATCAATACACAAAACGCATGATAAGATGGACAGTCTTTGTTGAGTCGGGGAAGCCTCGAAAAATGGTCGCAGGCTCTCTACCCAAAAGCCCCCGACCCCGACTTCTATGGAAGTCAACCCCATGGCATGGGATCCTGCAAAAACGAAAAAAGAACATCGTCTTTTTCGTACAAATTTCGTATAAGTTGGGCGCGGGGCTCCGGAAACAAGACGCGCATACGAATAGGACGTCAAGACATGCGGCTCGACGGGGCATCGTCGGAAGGCATCAATATCCCAACATCCAGACATCCGTAAACCCGCTTCGGAAGGAGGAATGCAGCCTGAAAACTTTCTCCCCTGCAAAAAGAATTCCGCGCAGTCTGCAAATGGGTCTATTCCACTTGTTGTACAACCAACGACGATGGCCAGGCACGCGAGCACATGCTATATGAAGAGGCCGTTGCCCCTCTGGGCTTGCATTATTGGAGCAGGATGCCTGTCGGTCCTGGAGGATAGTTTTTTTTGCAGATGGCCTTCGGTGACGGATGCGGCATAGACTCGCGTGACTGCCTTCGATTTGCCTCCGGGAGTGGGACTCGGTGGCCGACGACCCCTCCAACCGCATTTACATACCCGCTGGAACTCGGCGTATCTGTAGTGAAGGCTGCGATGCTACCCGTTACAGGGCTAATAATTTGGCGCATATGCAACTTGTTATATGGCCGGGACTGTTCTCAACTGCACGAAGGAATCCTCTTTGCATGGTCCAAAGCCCACATAGTCGAGATTTGGGGGCCGTTGGTAGTTGGATCGAACACTCACCCTCTTGATATCGATGCTGTCGGACATGCGGGTCCCCCGACGTTTCTTACAACGTTGCATGGCTGAGGTTTCGTGGCGTTCACGGTCTAGCCAGTCTCTCGCAGCCGATGATGAGGCAGTTGATCAGATCCTTGAAAAGTGCCCATCCATAGGCGATCAAGAGGGGCAAATGGCGAGACATGCCGTTTTGTTGCCGCTCCAATCCGCATTCGAATCCTTCACCGGGTCCCAGTAAAGAGTTGGGTGGATTCACCGTACGCAGTAAAATGCAGAATGTGTGTAAGGACACTCAGAGCCTGTTACGAAGTATGTTTCTGTCCCTATCTACGGCTTCCTAAGCGTTTGCTTGCATAAAGTCAACGGCTATCGTCTCGAGCGCTGGAAGGGACTGCATCGAGTTGCAGCTTGGCAGTTTGCTTGTCTACAGCAGGAAGCAAAGTAGCCTATCGGCAACAGGCCGTGACGGTTTCGTCAAAACGTCAAAATCCAATCCGCCATGCCAAGTGATGCACACTGACGGGACCTTTGCGTTGGGGAATGCGAGGGGTCAATGACCGAGGAGGCCAATAGATCTCATCAGTCGAGCACGTGGGATATACGAGAGCAAGCATTTGTCGATCCACTCCAACATTTTAGGTGGAGAGTTCAGAGGCGGCTCGCGGCGGGCCATGAGCCGCGGAACGGGACCCTGGACGGAAGAGAAAGGTGGTCAAGGCGGCACTGCGTTTGGCTGCTTTCTACTCCATCGTAGTGCGTTTCCGGTGGGGAGAGAGGGACTGTTGCTGACAGATATTTGAAATGAGTTGAGATGTGATTCCTGGAGTCTTCTTTAGTGGTGATTGTGGTTCAGAACTGTCTGGTCAATCTCATGAGAGAATTGGTGGAATCTTACTCAGCATTCAGACTGAGGTACATCAGCGACTTACAGGCTTGGGCCTTGTAGTTGATGGCGCATATTGATTGGATCAAAGTAAGGCCCGCATCATGAGCCTCTATAATCTATTCTCTGTTAGTTTGCCCGGCTTTTGCAGTGTGGCGGACGGCCCGAAGAAGAGGCGGCACACCAACGGAAAGAAAGGTGTGGCACGAAGTCGTCAAAGGAAGCTGAAACTGGCTGCAGGCGATGAAATTTTGCGATGTGGCGCGCGTGAGACATCCAGAATAACTCGGCGTGTGATGTTGTGGCACAGACCGAGATATTTGGGCTGCCTCTGAAGGTAACACAGGAGGCCCCACCTTTTCAAGGCTCACTTATGAGTCCCAGTGTCTTTCCGAACATTGTAGCTCCAGCCGATATCATAATTTGGGAACGTGCCATTGGCGTAAACAATAATACATCGAACGACATGGAGAAGCCTACTCCGTACAGACCTGACGACAATTGAAGAGGATATGTTGAAAACGTAGCCACTGGTCGTACATGAACTAGAACCAATCTCGATCTGCGCTCATTGGTATGGCTTTAGCACGGCGTGTTGCGTGGTCAGTGGTTATCGACATGGAGGCCTGGCCGAGACCGAGCCAGTAAAAGAGGAGCAAAAGTGCAGAGCGGTGACACGAAGTCTATCTTGTCGCGATAGTGAGACGGCCAGCTGTCAAATGAAGCAAGTGAGCATGTGCTCATCATCTAAGTTAGGTTCGTCCGCTTACGGATGAGGGGGGAATTGGAGGGGAACCCCGACTGGCATGTTATCTGTGCCGAGCAACGATGCTTCCCTGCGGCGTGAATGATAGCAGCGGACAAGACCAATCATTGCGCAGAGTGCTTTTTAAAGCACAAACTCAGTCATGTCGCAATGCTGGGTTGCCGTGTGCGCTGCATGCATGCGAATGTGCAAAGTCGCAGTTGCAATGGCGAAAGCACCGAGGAGCCCGGACGCGCGCTGAGCGGGCGGAACTCAATCATTTGGTTGATGGACGAGATGAGACAGACGGGCAGTTGCAAGTTGCAAACAACCGTCTTCTTCTCCGAAACGGTCGGTCCCAGTCAAGACTCTGACTTTTAGTAAATATCTTTTGTCAAACACGGCCGGGTTCCAAAGGCTCAAGAGAATAGCGGGCTCCGACAGCGTTCCGAGTACGGGCGGGACGTGGCGCCGCCGGCTCTGGTGCTGCGTTTTTGCCGGGTACAATTAGGCAGAGTTGATTGGGCCGAGAAAGGCAGACAACGCAGACTATCACGATCCGAGAGTAGTCATGGTGTAGTCGAGGCAATCCCTGGTTGCGCTAGAGCAAAATCAGATACAAAGAGGCAGAGATTTCTTTTTGGGTTTCCACCAGCCGTCCACTTTCAAGGTTTTGGTCGACATGGAAGAGTAGAGTCAGTGGTTGAGACCTTGATGAAAAAATCTGAATGAGTTGGCGCTAATGCGATATCACGGCGTTACTTTATTGAAGTTTTGGTACGATGTATCCGTACGATATAGGCGTATGGGTACTTAGAACCAAAAAAGCGAAAGGGTGTTGGAGATGGAGACAACTGAAGTTGATCCACGGCCACTTCGGTTCAAAAGTGCATGGAGTTGGAGAGAAGACCGTAGAAGGCAGGAATGGCCGAGAAAAGCAGGAATTGCCTAAGATGAGTGGGAGAGGCTTCCCACCCCGTATCGCAGGCGGCAGGTGCAGCAACGGGGATTCGGGAGCAAGGGCAGGAAGTCCACCTGGGCAGGCAGGCAGGACCGCAGTGCGGCAGGGCCAGGGGTAGGTCTCCGTAGTACCGTACCGCACCTCCCCTGACAACCTGAACATCAACTTGTTGCTCTTGCGACTCGACAAGGAGGGGAAGGAGAGAATGGGCAAGGTGGGTCCAAGTTGCGCCATGCCTGCCCTCCAGCTGCACCTCATACAGAAACGGCAGCGAAACAGCATTTGGTGCTGCAGGAGCATCATTGGGTGGAGGGAAGGAGGGAGAAAAGACTTGGCAGACATCTGAAGTCACCTCCAGAGGCTCTAGGCGCAGACGTCCGTCTCAACCTCAAGGCTCAAGCCCCCAACCTCGAGTCGCGGCTCGCCATGATTGATGCTATTGTCGCAATTGCAACAGCAACCTCAAGGGTAATCATACACCGCCATACTCCGTGCTAAATCGAACCTCTCACCATCATTGCCAATACATGCGCAATCCACATCATTCTGGCCGTTGTCGGACTTGGCCATGCAGAGCCACCTTGGGTGCGGCATCGATCAATCGTCGTTGCTTAACCGTCGTCATGCCTGCGATTCTGCGACCTGAAGGAGGGGATGGGACCCTGAAGGAAGCAACGATGGTAGCTTATCCAATTGCTCCGAGTCTCCTCCCTCCTGCAGCCGATGACTGTGCCAATGTGCTAACGATGGCCTTGCAAGCGGAGACCTGGGGAGCAAGGAGTCACGATGCCCACAACTACGTACAATTGAGGCCCGTCATTATCATCATGGTAGTGCTAGCTTGCCTTATGTAAGGAGTCTAACGTGCCATGGATGCTTGGCAGAGGTACTGTGTACGGAGACTCTCTCTGCAGATTGTTCCCTTGTGTGGCGGCCAGCGGCGTCATAGAGACGAGGGGCTGCAGCA
Source organism: Colletotrichum simmondsii (assembly GCA_001563135.1). Taxonomy (NCBI): domain Eukaryota; kingdom Fungi; phylum Ascomycota; class Sordariomycetes; order Glomerellales; family Glomerellaceae; genus Colletotrichum; species Colletotrichum simmondsii. The sequence continues at coordinate 88,140 of JFBX01000248.1, forward strand.
CCAATTGATTCTGCTGCTGCGAGCCAAGACGTGACATGGCAAGCGTCCAAGGCATCGCGTCTCTGAGCGAGCCAAGGTGAGTATTCTCTGCCGGCATGCGGCCAGCCGTAGCTCGGTGTCGGCGCAAAGATTGGGAGAGGGAAAAGAGAATGGGCAACAAGATAGTTGATAATTGAAGAAGAATAACACAGCACTGTCGAGCTCTGATGTTGCGGAAAAGAACCTTCCCATTCCGCGCCTCCCCTCCTTGATACCTTCAGGTAAGGTACGTTACCGATACCGGTACCTATCTACCAGTAGCAGGGCCGCAGCCATTATCTGTGAGGCATGTTCCTTCCCAACCCAGAATCCTGGGCAACACATTCATCAACGCATCCAACCATACCGACGTAGAAAGGGGTCCATACTTGGTGTGTATACATACGCGGTACACCACGCCTTCCCAGCCATGCATGTGCAATCCATCCACTCGGATGCGCGAATGAGGCCGAGTGCAGTCAAGATTGGGTCTGGACTGGCGAGAAAAGCCTGCAATTGACCCGATACGTTGCACAGCACTTCCCTCCTGCCTTCAGCGACTGTTCAGTACCACAGTACCATGGAATCTCTGTCTTCACGTACGGATACCTGCTTTCATTGGCTACATACCTACCTACCTTCCTTGCGTGGGATGTATCCGTACCTGTTCCCGTCCCTGTTCCTGTTCCTGCTTCTGTTCCCAAGCCAAGGAAGATATCGTTACCAGCCTAGATACCAGACCTACCTGCCCTCGTGGGCCGCAACCTCTAGACCACTGATGTCCAGTCGACTTCCCACACGCCCAAACGCCGATGCCGTATCGCACCTATCGCAAGCCACCCCGGACCGTGAACAAGGAATTGGCCTGAAAGATCCATGCAACCAGACCCTTCACTGCCTCTCGCGCCCCCCATCTTCCCAGTGCTCCCCCATCTCTTCCTCCACCACCGTTCTGGCACTCCCCTCCCCTCTCAAGCCTCTCCATCTCATCATATCCCTGTCACCCTTTTTTATCAAGGCAAGCGCCCCGGTTCTGGCCAGTGTCTTCCCAATCTCCATGTATTTAGACTTTGGTCCGTCTTTGCCCAGACAACTCATCGTAGCCCAAGTACTTCCGCAATTCTTCAACCGCCTTCTTCCGTCGTCTATCCTTTTCTTGTCTTCATCTTTTCAGGAACCGACCAGAAAATCGTCTGCCCTGCACATACATTCGATCGCTTGCTGAACATATCTGTCGACGCTGGTCCATTCTCGTGCACTTGGACGAAATTGACCGACCGAGTAACTGTCATTGCGTCATCCCAACCCGCCCAACTGGGCTCTTATCTCTGCCACCACACTCAACGTCCAAGTCCCAAGCTGGAAATCGACTAAATACGAGAATCCGCGCCGTCGCTTCCCTACACCAACCGAGCGCACCGCACCCTCCCGACCACCTCCTCCCACGCAATTGGCGACGATCCCTTCACAGGAGACTTCAAGGATATGAAATACGGCGAACAGCTCGAGCAGGAATCCGTTCCAGAATGGAGTTTACGTGGGTTGCCCCGTTCCATTCAGTTCATGCAGGACCCAATTGGCACGTGAAGGTGATTCCAGCTGACGGGTAACTTTCGCCAACAGATAACGTCGATTACAACTCGCTCAAGCACGAGATCAAAGTTCATACGAGCCGCGACCAGGCGACCGCAATCGCCATTCCCGGTCATCAAGATGCTGCTCTCAAGCGATTCGAAGATAACCTCTACCACGAGCTTTGCCAACAGCACGACCGGGTTGACCTTTTTGTCTCCAGCAAGGCGGACGAGCTTTCGCGTCGACTGCGTAAGTCCATGATCGATCGAAGAGTTTGTTGTGTACGGGACCCAATTGGCTAACGCAAGATCCAGAATACATCGCCGATCAGCTTCAAAAGTTGATTGTCAAGTGTGCCGAGGAGGGTGACCGTATTTCGATCAAGCGGCATCGACGGTTCGCCAAGTACGAAAGGGATCTGCTTCGTTGCGGAGAAGAAACGCTTGCGCTCGCTCGTTTCATCAACGCGCAGATTACGGCTTTCCGGAAGATTACGAAGAAGTACAAGGTGGGTGTTGCACACTTTATCATCTGCAATTGTGCCGTTGCTGATTTGCTTCTTCAAGAAATGGACAGGATCTTCCACACTCGGCGCACGCTTTCGCGAAAACGTACTCGCTAACCCCAAGAGTTTTACCCGTCGCGACCTGAATAACCTCCAGACACGTTACGAGGAGTTGCTCAACACTCTCCGCACCTCCACCCCTCAGTTGAGCGAGCCTAGCTCGCCCTCCTCCGATGAACAGACACCCACGAGGCGAGGATCTACCGCAGAGAGTTTCTTCACGCCTTTGCCACCAGCAGAGCGAATTCCCCGGAGGCCCATTCAGCAGCAACAGCAACAGCACTACTGGAACGAGTATGACGATGGTAGTGAGAATGGTGGACAGGAGGAGGAATACGCCATTTATATCAACCCTGACGCAGACATGAGCTTTCCCGGCCTGGACTCTATGCGCGCGATTCTCGCTGCGCCCTTCCGCCACGCAAAGACATGGTTTTCAAGGCGACAGAACCCTGAGGGGCAGCGATTGTTGGCCAGCGAGCCCTTCCTTCAGAGCTACGGCGGTATTTCACCACTTGGCACGGACACCGACGACGAGTACGCGAGCTCTGATGGCATGCCTACGAACGGATATGCCACGCATTATGCCACGCTGCCCAGCATTAACGAGCAGCAAGTACGACGATACCGCGAGCGTGTTTTGTTCTGGGCCACCATTGGCTGTTTCGGAGTATCTTTCCTACTACTCCTAGTGGCTGGTATCCTCATCTCAACGGGCCGCCACAAGCTCCGCGCAGAGGTTGACGCTGGCGTAACAGTTGGCGTCGTGGCCAGTCTCTTCAGCGCCTGCCTCGCCTTGGGCATGTCACTTTATCGGCACGACGATTTGGGCATCTGGCAACGTGTGGCCGTGTATAGCAGCTTTTTCACAGCCTGCATGCTCAACGGTATGCTACTCATCCTCGTTGTGGGGAATGCAGCATAGCGTCCCCTATTTTTTCTTACTGTTTTGTTTAGCTGGGCTGGGTTGTCATGACCCATGTTTGAATCCTTTCCTTTGTCCATTGATTACATGCATCGGCGACTGGGAGAATAGTGGAGGGGTAACTTGAATTTTGTGGGACTTGTTTTTATGTCTCTGAAGCGAGGTGAGGAATTTTGACAACCTTGAGGAAAATTCCCAGGAGCGTTTGTTTTTTTCTTAAAACCAGAATACCGGCCGCATCACTGCACTGCCTGCCTGTGTGTTTTTCCGACCCCAGATACCATAAGCACACCAATACCAATTAAAATTGGGCAAAATAATAGCTTTACCTCATCTCGGCGGCTCTTGACGATTTGGCCATTGTCCAAAATCCGGTGAGAAATGACTGGGACCCATAGTGCCGTGCCCGACCGATATTGATATTGCAGGGATGGAATTTTCTCATGATTCAGATGAATGCCATCTTTTCTTCTTCCCTCTCTACACAGTAATCCATGATGAAGAGTGATGTGTAGTATTCCACAAAGATCTCTGTTGTTTCATTTCCCCCCGAGTAGTGGCGGCGTCAAGGTGGCGGTCAGTCAACATGTGCCTCTTGGCTGGTTCCGGCATAGACCAGTCAGTTCCAGAAATAAACTGAACAGAGACAAGCCAAAAGGCCAAGAGCATGCCTTTGCTGGTTAGCCCCACTGCGAGTCTGAATGCGAAATGTCTGAGACAGACGGGGGATTTGAGCTTGGGCAGAGTAACACAGCAGGTAAGTGACCCTGCGCGTTGCACTCGGCTGAGGGCTGCTGGAACAAAAAGTCTCCAAGACTGGAGGAGCCGTTATCGCTTGGACGGACAACATGTCGAAAATCCCACCCAGCCAACTTCTCCTCATCCCAACTGCGGCCCATCTTGATGGGCAAGTTGACCCGAATGTCGCAAAAGCGAAGAAAAGGCACGTGCGAGGAATTTGCGGGGCTTGCTTTTGCTTTCCAGCACAAGGGCTACGTGGGCAACTAATGACACGATGGGAATGTTGCGCGCAGCCATGGAGTCGAACGACTGGGTTGGACCGCTTCGTCGGATAACGGCATGGGCCGTTTTTTGGCGCAAAGAGGGGTCGCCTCAATATCCTGTCCAGGTGGCCTAGGCACTTGTCGTAAGATGAAGAGCCATGCGACGATACATCTGGCGCAGAGTTCGAATGCAGCATCTCCAAACTTGGCCTCTCTGCTTCGTGGTAGAGAGCTCGGTTCACGAGAACCCGCCCAGAACCGGAGTGTAGAGTCTAGCCCGATTACGAGCAAGTGCTTGGAGAGCATGCCGGCGCCAGCTTCTGCCCTTCGACATCTGCAAAGTCCTTTGTTTTTCGCTTTCCAAGTCCGAGAGTGTGCCCAAAGTTTTCAACGGTTGACCAGCAGAATGGCTTTTGGCGAATACCAGCAAGTTGGTGATTGGCGACGTGCCACGACACAACTGCAAATAGCCCGCAATCCTTGATAGTTGAGCGTACCGCCCTCAATCCTTTGGATATTCGTACAATAATGAGGCTGTCTGTTGCAGAAATCGCTCAACGCTGTGCCCCCAACGGCTATGGAGTTATCCATGTATTGGTTTTCCAAGCCATGCAGCCACAGCCTTGCGAAACTCGTCGGGCATTCCTCAGCGCACAGGCGGCTCCCCTTTCCCCGCTATGCAGTCAACGCTGCTGCAGCTTTTGCCGGTGTTTGACGGAAAGGAGTGATTTGAGACTCGAGTCTCGCAAAAACTTGCTGCAGACTGAAGCACGAATAGGGTTCATCGCAAGCCTCATCCGTGAGCTCTGGACCGGTCGCATGGAGGATGACGAAGTGTTGTCATGCGATGATGCGTGTGATCAACACAGATCGCCCGGTGGCTAGCGAAGGCTGCGGGCCTTCCTCAGTCCATACTGCAATCCTCTGCAGAGAGCTCACGGTCACACTCACCCGGCTGCCGCTGCCGCCAGACGTGGATGTATAGTTTGATGTTTCAACATATACACATGAATGGTAAAATATGCCAGTGACATCTCGGAGCAGTCCGATATGTCCTCTCCACCGCCTGAGGCTCTGTTCGGGCGGAGTCGAATTTTGGTGTCTTCCGAGGGGCCGAGCTTCATCTCATTCGGGAGCCGAATAATGTCCGCAAGTCATATTTCCGAGGGTACATCTAGACAAGTCAGTCTTCAAAGCTCTCAGCATGCTTGAACCTATGGCGGATTGCTCACTTTTTGCACATTTTGACGCCAGTGCTTCTCGCTTCATGGACCCGGTCAAACTCTTCCAAAAGCCATCCTATGACAAAGAGTTAGCAAATCGTTCTTTCTTCACGCTGTCAGGGATCATACGAGAACAGGCCCATCTTTTAGCTGTGCTCTCAACGTTCTGTCTGACTTCCGCCATAAGGGAGTCTGCGCCTTCTATGAGAGAGTCGTAGTGAAACAGAAGTTGCATCGTATGGAAGAGAGCGTATGGCCAAACCGCAGCGCAGTGTTCCAGGACATCATCGCGGTTGGAATAGGCGTTGAAGATGCCGTTTGAGCCATCAAGCACGAGACCAATCGTGAATTTGATACCGGCAACTGCCTTCTTCATTTCCATATCTGTCTCTGGATCACGGGCAGGCATCCCTGGTCTATTGGCAGTATACAAGAAAGAGTAGAAAAGGAGGCAGAACAAGCTGTGACAGTTTTAGCATATTCTCAACCGCATCGGCCACTAGAAACGCACCTAGCACAAAGAGCATAAGTGTTGAGGTTCTCACTCCAAGTCTCGGATCGGGTGATGAGGGCCTCAATAAGATCTCTCGTGGCGGACTCAAGTTGAACAAATGAGTAAACAGTCGGAGGTTCCTCGATCTCAGCATTTGCCGCCTCCCAATTAACGGCGTAACCGAGAAGAATGGCGGCCTGGCATGACCTCTGAAAGGCGCCGACGCGCACCGATGCCGGAATCGTGGTAGGGTACCGCTTGATCATCTTAATAGGCCCGTTTCTATCATTATCCCAAAGGATGTGCTCCGTTGGGAGAAGGTCGTCATCAGAGGGCATGTCCATCTGGAGCGGTGTCCAAAGCGTTGCGGATTGCTCATGGGAGATCCTAGTCAAGTAAGCAAAGACACTGGTGAAAGACACCAAAATGCTCTTACTTGTCCATAATCACCAGAACCCACCACAGAGCTCGATTTTGCTCTTCTTCGGGCTCAGCAGCCAGGTCCTCTTCTCCTTCCACGTATTTACCCGGTCTCAGATTCAACACCTTGCCGATGGAGGCCGCCTCGCCGAACGTACGATAGCAGCGAGTGATGTCGCCGTGCCCCAATTCGTACAACGATAACAGAACACCACACTGAACGTGCTCGATTTTAGGTTTCGAAAAGGCTTTCCTCAATGTCCATATACGCTTGGCTGACTGGTAGAGCGGATGATGAAGCATGGCGGTGGACGAGAATTCGTCGCAGTTCCAGATAGTTAAGAGATGGATGCACAATACAACCAACGCCAAATCAGAATCCTTGGGGTTGCTGTCAAGCTGAGCCGCGGCACAACGTGTTTGCCAGACCTCCGGATGGATCACGAGGAGCCAGGTGTTGACGGTGTTGAAATAGGTGTTGATGGAAGCTTTCCAGTCGATGCCGTTACCGTTCAAAAGCTGCATTATCTGACCAGCAGTGAAATCGACCTGGTTGAGCCAGTCGAAGGCAGGCCGCGCGTCGCCGTTGGAAGAAGAAGAGGCATTGCCAGCGACGCCCTGCGAATCAACAATGGTCAGGGATGGCGGGTTGACGACAAAGTCGTAGCAGCAGTTGGTGGTGAGTCTGAAAGGTTAGTCAGAATACCTCGGTGTTGACAAATTTGGCAGGGGCAACCTCTCTTTTCTTGGAGAACAAAAAAAGTACTCACCTGGTGCATCTCGAGCAAGCGGGCAGACCTTTGTCGCACTTCTTCTTGGTTCGGGTGCATTTTTCGCAAGCGCGGTGGGCGCGGGGCGGGGCGTCTGCGGCAGACTGGTGACTTGAAGACGACGACAAACGATTTGTGTAACGCGAACTTGAGTTGACGTTGTCAGAATCCTCGGACGGCGGCGTCACGGCAAGGCGCTGGACCTGTCTCGCCATATTATTTGTCGTGCGTCTGGGTAGTCGCTACCTCACGGATGTTGTGTTTCCAAACAAGCAGCGCAGCTTCAGCTAAAGAAGCGCGGGGTGCCGCCAAAGGGCAAAACGACGCGAAGAGATAAATTGACGCAAGAGATGGTGGAAGCAGAGTTTCGTTGGTGCGAGCCTGGGAGGGTCAAAGGGAAAACGAATTTGGATGTGTCCCACCACGAATTCGATTCTGCGGAAAGTTGCCGGCAGGGACAGCACAGCAGTGAAGTGGACTATCCGCGAGGTGATTAAGCACAGCCGATCAATGCATGCAGGACCGGCAGCGGCAATAGCGAGCGACGGCAGCGGTAGCAAATGCAACGGCAGAGGCAAGCCTAAGGTAGCCTAGACAGACGAGGTCTTGGGGATGTTTGGATTTGTTGGATTGGAGCTGGGCTGAGGATTATTAAGGTGAGGTAGGCGCAACCACAAGCTCCGGATACCTACCGCAAAGGAAGTGTACGGAGTACTTCCATTGCGTACCCGTACGGGAAAACACTAGTGTTGAATTGCTAGCCGTTCTCTCAACTGCGATGCTCCCTACTAGTGCCGCATGCTCCACAGGTCCAGACTCTCCGCGAGTGGCCTCTTGTAGCCAAGAAGGGACTCGAATGGAGGGGGGCAATGGGGGGGAACAAGTCAACCCAAGCGGATCCTTCCTCGATACAGTCTTAATCCCGGCCCCGCCTACCACTCGACGGCCACTGAAGATGGGCACACATCTTCAACCATGTTCAATGCTCAATGGTCAATGCTGTCCATGTTGTTGCCGCCCATGTCACTCGTCTCTTTGTTCAACCCATGAAGGCACATGTGTAACACGAGAACGGCGAACGGGGGACAACTTGGCAGCCTCGCTCTTTGCTCAGTAAACAATGACGACTCACGACAGTCAAGCCCTCAGGACGGTATTGGGGACGGTTGCGATCAGCAAGAGCCGGCTTGTTTCCGTTCCCTTTCTTCCAGCCCAGCAGTCTGTCTGTTCTTGTGTGGCGGCTACATCGGATAATGATGTCTGACGCTGTTCAGTCTTGGCCAGGCCACGCCGCGAGGGCCAGTTTCTGACTGACACTCGCAATCAAAGACACAAATGGTCGAGCCAATGGAACAAAACATTCTCTGCACATCTGGCTGTACTTTACCAAAGGTACATACCGAAAGCCCGGGTTCGAGACTTGTGGCCAGCAGCGGCAGATTCCGATTCCAGATTCCAGATGCTTGAGTCCTTCCCTTCCAATTGACAAGGGAACTCGACAAGATGGGAAAGATAAGCTACGGTACGTATTCTTTCTCGGCACCTGTCGTGATTCCTTCCCGAGTCTTGTCTCCTCCTTCCTCCCGATCAGTGATCACTGCCCATTATTGCCTGCCATATCCACACGTCCCGTCCACATGTGCTCCAATTGCCCCAATCATCTCAGGTATCACTTGCTGAGCTGCGCTTGGGCCCTCGACATCGACATCTTACATAATCCACGGTCTTCTGCATTCGTACTAGCGTCACCCTCACCTATTATCCCATCACCGCAACGGACATGACCTCCGTCAACCAACAAGGACACCATCAACCTTTACTACCGATTGCAGCCAGATACTATCATCATCTTTGTGTCCCATGTCTCGGTGTGAGACGGGCCAACAACGAAAATAGACAAAATAGTTCCATGCAGTTTGGCAAGACGAACACCTCGCAATCTTCCAGAACCAATCGAAACATGCTAGAATCATCTCAACAACCCGCATGCGCGACCGCGACCATCGTTAAGCCCCGAATCCGGTCCAGAAAAGTTGAGCAATGACGTGCCGCATCGCCTCGAGTCGTCAGCAAGCCCCATGTGTCTTCACCGCAGTCCCCTCACGTAGGGCTGACACGATGGATCACGGCGCGCTGGAAAAGCTGCCCATGCCTTCCTTCATTTAGACGCCCCCTTAGCCAAAGGGACCATTCAAGCCAGTGACGGCTCCTCATCCGACGTTACACAGCATTTGCTGTACCTGTTTCCTCGGAACTTTCGTACCCATGGCCAAACTTCCACCGTTACCTCCCTATGCTGTGGCTAGATCCTTCTTGACATCGACGATTGGTCATGCGGACGAACTCGAGCCCGCCTTACGGCTTACGGGAACGGATTTCCTTGAAGATAACGAAACGGTTAAATCCAGATCTCTGGGAGTCGGCCACGACGGAGTCGGGCATCTTCTCTCCAACCGTCCCGTCTCCTCCACTCCCTCCCACCGTAGGCACCATAGGACGGGAGCCACGGCTTGTTCCGCGTGGATTCTGCAAGGGTAGGGTTGGTCAGCTTCGCAGGTGCAGACTCACGCTGCACCACTTCCGCGTCGACGCTACATGAGTCTTTCACCAGGGATCTGAATCCTATCCCCAACCACTCTAGCGACGTGCAGCTTTTCGGGGGCCGAAATTACTGAACATGGTCGGCACACGACAAGTTGGTGTGCTGTGAAGGACAAGCTCCACTTGTAGCCGATGACCTTCGCGATCCTCGGCCCGGGGCGACACTCTGCAAGGTGGGAATTCGCCCGACAAACGTGTAGTCTGCTTCGGCCGTGTCCTCGGCCGACCGGTCTCCGCATCCGGGTGTTGCCAGTCGAGCCGGCGCGTTACGCCGGACCAGCTCCGAAAGACCAAGACTGGGATCAAACTCCAAGGCTCCAAGGCTATTCCCCTGCAGATGCAGGAACTTTTGGAGCACTTTCCCCGCGTTGCGTGCTTCCCGGTTGAGTCATTCGGTTTATTAGTGCCAACAAGCCAAGGAACCAACTTCTCTCGCCCTTGCGATGACATACCGAAGACCTTCAAATCGAGACGCTTCCCGTGAAGTTGTCTGTAGGACCCTATCCTGAATTGATCTATTTTCAGACCACCTGTCATACCAACAGAATTGAACACGGCGCATTTCTTACTCTTTGCCCATCAACCCATCTAGCAACCGGATTGTGTCATTGTTTTCGCCCCTCACTAGCCAATTGAATGATAGTTTCGCACCGTCTGTAAGTCTTGTTTCCACTTTAATCGTATCGGCTTCGGCTTCGGCCTCCCACCGGACCTTCATACCGTCCGCTAGACACTACATGACTACTTCCCCATGGTCTCGTTGAACCTTGGACTAACAAACTTCCAAGCCCTCAACAACACTTGGAAATCCCGGAACAATGTCTAAGCCACAATTTCGTATCCGCCCAGGAACCTCCGCCGACACGGCAGCCATCGTAGACGTCTACATGGCCGCCTTCGGCAACGACTGGGCCGTCGACAAAATGCACCCCCGACGCCGCGAGTTTCCCGAGGACTGGCGCGCCGCCGCCCACCGCTACTTCTACGCGCGCTACTGGGGTCCCGAGCAGCAACTCTTCCACGTCCTCACCGTTCCGGACCCGGACTCAGCCTCCGGCGAGCGCGTCGCCGCGTTCAGCTGGTGGCGTCGCCCCTACCCCACCCCGGCCGAGAAGGCCGCGACCGAGGGCTACCTCACCCTCCGCGGCTGGCTGAAGCCCATCTTGCTCGGCATCAATTCGCTTACGGATTACCTCTGGCCTCCGAGGTCTCTCGACCCGGCCATGCTCACCATCTTTGACGACACGCACATCGCCTCGGACGTGCTGACCCAGGACCCGGAGTACCCGGCGCGCAAGACGGCGTGGTACCTTTCGACGCTGGCAGTGGCGCCTGGCGATCAGGGAAACGGGTTCGGGTCGCTGCTCGTCCGGGAGGGCCTGGCGCAGGTAGACAAGGAGGGCGTGCCTGCGTGGCTTATCGGGCTTGTCGGGGTTGAGCCGTTCTATCAGAGGCTCGGGTTTGTCGTCAAGGGACGGGCGAATGTGGGGAGGCTTGCGGAGTGGGATGGCGGGTCAATCATGTTTAGGGAGTAAGAGGAAGGTCTACCTCGGACTCTGGAGGTTGAAGCCCTGTACGGCTTCTTGGGTCCATGGGATTTATGAATGAGATGACGTATAGATGAACTCACGGAGTGTATCAACTTCACTATCGAAAGCGACGGGGGGATTTCCCCTTAGTTGTCTTGCATTTATAGAACGGTTGGGAGAGAGTAGATGGACATGAGATGGAATGGCAAGTTATGCGGTTTGCATGAGCTCATTAGACATACTCATTAATCGGAAGAGACGCCTTTTGTAGAGGGAACTTTACATCTCAACACTCTTTTTTTCCATCCTGGTACAGAGAGACTATTGCTGTGCTTGTGTTTAAGTCTCCACGAAATTAATCCTCCTATAAAAAAAAGACGCATTTCATTTTAGTGAGCGTCAAGTGAAAGTCCTCTAGGTTTGTCTTTGATCTATTTTTTCTAGAGGATAGGCTCACAGGTGGTGTGGTGTATTGCGTCTTTCTGCTGTGAAGAGAGAGAGGAGTTTGGAGGGGTGGGAGGGTTCGGCACTCTTTTGCAGTAATCTACTACTTTCCTGAACCTTTTTGGCGAGATAGTTGCCAATCCACCTATTAAGAACCGATCAAAGCAAATTTGAAAGACGGTGGTTATCATACAATGTGAACCGTCCGAGTTTTCCAGCGTGGTAGCCTCGGAATCATGCATTCTCTGCCTCGATTTATCCCCCCCATTGCTCGTCCACCAAACGTAGACATAGATAACCACGACGTCAATGTTGGGCAATCACATCATTTCACAGCAAGGCATATAGGAAAGATCTTAGCTTAACTGCGTATTTCATTAGGCTGAGCTATCTAAGCGTTCAAAGCCCTTGCAAGACGAAGCGTTATCAAACGAGGTCCAAGGAAAGTTTTTTTGTTTCGCATCCGCTTAATTCCATTCCTCAGCCATCTTCCATAATCTCCTCCGGTTCTCCTTTCACATCTAGTCATCTTTTTCCCGTCACAACTTGCCGTTGCTCTGCGACTTAAGAGATTCGTGAGATGTAACGACCCATTGTCAAGAGCGTGAAAGAAGCCAGGTAGAAGAAAAGAGAGAAGGAGGGAAGAACCTTTCCGCAAAACTGACCAATGGCAGAAAAATGCAGAAGAGCTGGGAGACGGGTAGAAGCGAAGAGAGGAAAAAAACGCGTCAGGGGCAAAAAGAAGAATAAGAAAAAGCAAGAACCGGAAAAGTCAACGCCGTTTTCAGGTCCGTAATGAATCCCAAAACCCAGTCCCTTCCCATCCGTCCGTCCGCCAGAAGAAACCACCCAAAACCGCCGACAGCCTCCGTCCCATATTCGTACAAATGCCAGTTCCACTCCCTACCATCACCCGAGTCGTGCTTCCAGATCGACTTTTGCTAGAGCAGCAAAAAAGTCGGAAATAGTGAAAGAGTTGCCCTGCCCATCTAGGACTTTCTAAAAAAGAAACCCAAAACCGACCCCCGAGTTTTGCTTGTGTCAAGCGTGTGCCGTTGATCCGTGCGATGTCCAGTCATCCATCATTCGATCGTTGCCAGGGCGGCAGGTACGTGGCCAAGCCCTTGCCCAGAGAGAGAGATAAAAGAAAGTCCGTGGTGTACAATGTGAATTTTGTTTTCCGCTGTTCCTCATGCAAAATTTGGCCGTGCAACGAGAGGAGAAAAAGAGAGATAGGGATAATTAAAGAAAGAGAGAGGTGTAGGAAAACCAAATGACCGCTTGCCGTCCCCCAATGTTGACTCCGATTTTGATGCCGTGTCGACGTGACATGAATGCGGGTATAAGGAAGGCCGTTTCAAAAGAGTGCTTGTTTCTTGTCTCGATCTCGGATTGCCCCAATCAGTGACGGGTACCGTCATTCATGGGCTGCATGGGTTGCATAGGCTGCATGGGCTGCATGGGCGGGGTGGCGTAGGAGGAATGGCGCGAGTGCTCGGGAGTGCGATCATAGCCCTGCTGGTTTGGGGCCACCGCGAAACCGTGCGCAGAGGGAGCGCGGTGCATGGCACGGGGTGCGTTCGGAGTGCTCTGGTGACGGGTGTGTCTGTTGGCGCCAACGGGACCAAGGCGAGAGGCGGGATTCGGCTGGAACGGAGAAGCGCCGTAGGCGTACTGCCGCTGAGGATCCTCATAGTAGTTGGGCTGAGCGGCCTGGGCGAACGGGTTGTCGTGAGGACGAGGGTAGGTGCCATCATACTGGTCTTGCGGCTGCTGTTGCTGCGGCTGCTGGTCAACCGGGTTGGGAGCGTATCCGTAAGGAGCGAAGCCCGAAGACGAGTTAGGTCGGTACGTGGGAGCCTGTCCCTGGTGGAAGCCTCCGCCAATCTCGCTCTGAGATCGCTGATGGTAGGCCCGGCGAGGGTCAGGATAGGTAGGCATGGTAGTCGAGGTCTCGAGGTGAGAGGCCATGGACTTGCTGCCGCGACGCTGAGGAGTAGGGGCAGGGAGGGGGCCACCTTGAGGACCGCCGGCACCGAAGATGAAGGGGCCGGAGCCCATCTGGGGCTGGCGGTAGTAATCCTCCTCAGGATGGTTCTCGCGGATGTTGCCAAAGGCAGGGCGGTGCGGGATGTTCATGCGACGCATGCCAGACGGAACTCGAGGCATACCGGGAATCGCATTGCGATCATCGTAGAAGCCGGCTAGAGATATATCAGTATTCTGGACCCAATTTTCGAGTGAGAAGGTGTGGTTACTGTCGTGGCCCCAGTAGGCGTTGGGCTGGCTGACACGTCTAGCCATAGGCATTGCCTCGGGTCTCAAGGCGACACCCATCGACTGGGAACGCTTGTGAGCAGCGCCGCCGCTTGTCTTGCGCTTGAGGTAGGTCTTGGGCTTCTCATCGGGGCCGTCGCTGCTGATGGTGGGGAGGATCTCGATGTCGGGGATCTGGCTCAGGCTGCCACCGTCGATCTCGGTCTTCAACTGAGCGACAATCTCCTGAATAGCAACAGTGGTGTATCCAGCACCGCACTTGCTGAGGAGCCATTCGGGGACGGCAGTGCCGTTGAGCATAGCACCGTCGAGCTGCTCGTCCTCGGACTCATCTTGGTAGGCACGCTTCTTCGACTCCTTCTTGTCCTCCAATCGCTTCTGCTCTCGCTTGCGGATGGCAAGAGACCAGCTGTTCACCACACCTGCCTTGCCAGCTCTCTCATTTTCATCGCTCCACTGCTGAACTCTGGCGATCTGCTTTTGAACAAGATCCACCTGGAGCTTTGAGTACTCATGGGCGTTGCGGTAACGGCTTCGCTGGTAGTGCTTGCGGCAGAAATGAACCCAGACGTGGGCGGGAATCATGCGGGTGCAGAGCTTGTTGCGACCAAAGATGTGCGAGATGGCCTTGCGAGGCTGAGATCCAGTGTCGCAGTTCTCGATGTACATACACTTGATCTCGTCGCTGCCCGACACGGCAGGGGGAGAATCGGGAGGCGACATACCGTAAGGTTGCTGCTGTTGCGGTGGGAAAGGCGCGGTTTCTGAAACCGAAGGGAAAGGTTGGAAGGTAGGCGCAGAAATAGCGGCAAAGTCGGGCGCAGAAACAGCCCTTTTGTGAGTTCTTGAAGATTGATCTTGCGGTAATGATAGGTAGTTGAGGTTGTCTTGTTGTTGTTTTGAGTGAGGGCTATTGCTCGATGTCATCAGTAAAGAGTCCAGCTCAGAATGGAGTTTAAGTAATATTAGGCGGTCCGAATTGTTTGGAGAAAGTAGAAGGAACGAACGATCTCGTTTGTTTGGAGGAAGAACGGAGGAGTTGTGTGATGGAGAGGAAAGGGGGGATCGAGTCTCCGAACGGTGGTTTAAATAGGCTGGAGAAAGGAGGATTATCGTGATGCTCAAGGCGGTCCCAAGGCGGTGAAAGGGAATTCGATGTGAATCACAAGGCCTCCTTGAGACCGCAGGTTCGATTCACACAGTCAGATGAAAGGGAAGGAGCGACCCGGTCAGGTCACGTGTGAGATCGCTGTTTCGATGTGAAGTTCATTCACGTGAGGTCGAGGCTATCGTGAGGTGAACGAAGAGAGTGAAGTGAAGATGCGGTAGGCGAAGTGAAACAAATGGTGGTTGGCAAAATAAAATTAGGATAGGGGAGGTGCGATTGAGTTGAGCCAAGTGATAGAAAAGCGCAATCTGGAGAGTTGAACCCGAACTACTCCTGCTCGCGATCTCTTTCAAACTCAAGACTCATGAGATCGAGGGCAAGATCTGGGAAGGAGTAAATCACGAAGCACATATTTTCACGTACCTCAAACCATCGGTTGGACTTGATCGGTTGCTACCACCCATACCTCTGGTGATCAAGATAGCATCTGATGGACTACCTGGTCGCCCAGTTCCCTTCATCGCGGGATCCAAAGCGATTGGGTCATGTTGACCCATCGTTCGCGGGGATGGAGGCTGAACATCAATCATGCCCGGGCCACCCATGCCCTGCTGGTGATCGAGTTTTGTGTCAAAAGCCGGGACATCGTTCAACAGGGACGTGAACGGCTGAATGCCGCTCACAGTAGATAATGAGGATATCCTCGAGTGTCCTCCAGATTGATTTGAGGAGGTGTACGATGACAAACTGCTGTGGCTGTCGGAGAACTTATGTTTCGGGGATTTGGGAAATCCTCCTGTTACGTGATGCCCATCATCTTCGCGGGGGAGGTTGGGCCTGGACGAGATTAGAATCTACAGGTAAAACGAGAGCACCTTTCTGTAGCATCGAGACTCTTGCAATTCCGACGAGATAATCTCGTGGAAACACAATCGCCTTTCAATGAGATAAGGCCAGCGCAACGGCAGGGAAGACTGGGTCAAGGACTTACCTCGCTGTTAGTTGAGCATCCGAATCACCGGACATGCTAGTCCTTGGAAATGTTAGCCGCTGAGTACTATCAAGAATGATGGTGGATAATGTCAGGAGCATAGGCAACCTCCCAAGCTGGCTCACCTTCGGCTAGTCGCAACATGAAGTTGCGACTCTGGCTCGCCTAGGTATGCCAGGCTTCGTGAGGGAGTCAGTCTACGAGATCGTCCGAATACACAAGTGCACCAGTGTTGCGCCAAGAACGGGACAATGCAATACATACCGGCCAGGGTGTGTACTCGTCATTGGAGTGATGTTGGCGGAATGCGCCATCTCGTGTGCCAAAGAACTGAGAGAGCTGGCCCTAGAATGGCAGTTCGATGAAGGAGCGTCGCAAGAGCTCGTGGAAGCCGACTGATCCACGTCGGATTCGCTGTAGTATGTAGGCTTGGTGTGGGAAGCAGGAAACTTGTTGTCAAGAGCTAGGTGAAGAGAGTAACCGCCCGCATCCCATGGCGTGCGGTTCCGCGGTGCTCTAGCGTCGCTTGTCCGCCTAGAAGAAGCTGTCTTCTCCGGGGACGATGTGGTGATTTGTCTTTGGAAAATCGGTACAGAAGTGGTTTCGAGTGAGTTGTCCCGAATAAATGGCTTTTTTCCCGCCGCTACGTTCAGTAGTGATGTCACGTCCATCGCTCAAGCGCGGACAACGTGGGAGAAGTTTTGTCGCCGAAACGAATCCAGTTTGGCGGTCCCTTGGAGTGATGTCGTGATATGTGTCCCTGAAAGCTCCCTCTTTTACGTCCGCCGGGTATCGTGATATTCAGTTCGTAATAGTCCAACTTGTAATCCTCAGTTGAGTTGTCGAGAACCTGTCTCTTGTTGTTGATGATAGTTGTTGGTGAGAAGAAGATAATGTCCGATCTCTAGGATCCAGTCCGATACATCGGATACTCGTCGTCTGTTAAACCCAGGTTGCGAAGGTCGCACAACTAGGGGGACAGGTAGGTAAGGTGACAGTGGTGGGAGGAAGCGTAGGGAAGCGATAAGGTTGATGGGAGATCCCAAAGCTTTTGTGTGTGGCGCCCGGGAGGCGGGCAGGCGACGAGGGAAGGGGAAGGGGTAGTACAGGAGGCGATGACAAGTTAAGAAGCAAACGATAAGAATATCAGACCTATCGTTGGGATCGCCGTTTCAGAGTCGCACTGACAGTTCCAAAAGCGGATTGAAACAGCCGAAACACCTTCAAGTCGCCCAGTGGTGTACTTGAAGGGTCATCCGAAAGGGACTTTAACACCTCTTAGCTTGAACACGCCCTGGCAGTTCGCAGATGTCGGATCGACCTCGAACCGAGAGAAACAGAGCAGAGGAAACAGTGACTTCCTCGTACCGTAGCTGAGGCCCCAAAGCTGTATGATCAAGGGGGTTGACGGGTGGCAGTGTCAAAGTAGGAGACGTCGTGCAGACACGCAAGAGTGGCTTGCCGAACGCTGGTGCGGTTTTTCTAGATTCCTGATGCTCCGAATGCGAGGCTGTTTCCCAAACGTCGTGATCTTGTGCTTCGAGAAGAGTGAGAAGAAAATTCCAGTCCAAAGATTGAATCTGAATCGGCGCTCGTTTCCTCTGGGAGTACTTGTCAACAACGGCAAGAGGCTCGGCGAAGTTCGTCAAAGTTTCGTTTCGGGAGCGCAAGTACTATCATGCCATGGATGAGGCACACGCCAACCTCGACATAAACCAAATAGTGACAGATTTTTTTGGCAGGCTTCAGACAGATGCGGATGATGTTGAAATGTGAAGGGGGAGTTCAAGGCTAGTGTTCTGAAAGACACAAGAAGAAGAAACAAAAGATAGGACGAATGGTCAGCGAGAGACGGGGACGAGCCCGGGGGGTCAGGGACAGAGGTGAAGTAGGGCTGTGCTGAGAACGCATGAAGGGACGGTAGGGGTTGAAGACGGTAGCTGTTTAGGAATCCGGGCGGAGGGTGTAGAGACGGTCACAACAAAAGCAGCAGCAGCTTCGAATGTCATGACTAGGTCAAATACGCTTGAGATGGGTACATGAAGGAAGAAGCAGACGACGACGACATGGACGACGACGGATGGCTGGACCGAGCTCAAGTGCAGTCTGTCAGGTCAGGGCTCCCAAGTCCAACAACCACGACCGACGACTAGGCTAGGGGCAAGGCCCGAAAGCCGCGAGCAAGCATCGGAGGAAAAGATGGGGACAGAGAGGAGGCTCGCAACGGGAGCCAGCATGATCACTGTGCAAGAGAAGAGTGGGAGAGCTAGTGAATCTGATCAGAGTTTCCACTTGCGGCAACGCAAGGATGCTGGGCATTATGCGTTGAAGGGGAAGGGATGTCGTCGTTGTTTAGACTTCCCCACAGTAGGTTTGGGCACGCCGGTGGGAAGAAAAGCCCCCGACTGGCCGCTGGTCTCGACGAGGGTCCATGTCCACTTCCAGGGACAGGGGGGTCCGTTGTCTTGAGTTGAGGTGATTTGTGTAACTGGCTCGAGAAGTGGCAGCTTTCACATTTGCTGCTCGGGGCTCTATTATGCTGTGCTCTGCTGTGCTGGTGCGGGTGCACTGCCTGTAGCTTGTCCATCGTCGGGGACCATCATCCTGCTATCATCCTGCTTCTGCAGAAGGCGCAGGTGAGAACGGTGCTGAGTGGTGGTTTGCGTACTTTTTTGGAGGAGGAGGAGGAATGGTTGCCGTGGGAGCTTGGCATGCTGGTTATTGCCGATGACTAGGGCGACTCCCCGTGGCCTTGTGCTTGTTGCTTGTGCATCAGATTGGACCGTAGTAGATCATGGCGTCAGATACTCCGTCTGAACC
This sequence comes from Colletotrichum simmondsii, assembly GCA_001563135.1. Classification (NCBI taxonomy): domain Eukaryota; kingdom Fungi; phylum Ascomycota; class Sordariomycetes; order Glomerellales; family Glomerellaceae; genus Colletotrichum; species Colletotrichum simmondsii. Next base: position 106,903 of record JFBX01000248.1, read on the forward strand.
ATGATCTCCGCAGGGGAAACGTCCGGGCAGGGCTTAGATTTCCAAATAGTTAAGCCGACTGATATAATGGACGTGATATAGGCATGGCAGGGCGGACGGGATCTATCTCAAGTTTGTCGTTCCATTGGCACACTTCAAGGTCGGCAGAGATGCCGTGAACAAGCGCTGCTGTAGAATGGCTCCTTGCCATTCTTTCAGGTCGCTCTTCGGTGGTTGTGCTGCGGCTGCTCGGTTGATGCAAATGGGAGGCCCTGAGGCGCAGATTATCCATCGATCTGCAAGCTGAGACCCGGGATTGGGCGTGAAACTTGTCAAGGAAGTGCTTCGTTTGACGAGACTGGGATCCGTGATGGGGTGGACCGTGGATGGGGACAAGGGCTCAGGTATGCCATCTCTGACCGGATTGGTATCTGACCGTGGGCTAGAGAGGTGAGAGTGATGGGGAGGGGGCCGAATTCCCTGAGCACGCACGCACGCACCAGACCTCGGGCATGTGCAGGTGAATGTTCAGTCGGTCGGGAGAAGCCGAAGCGAGTGCCGGGGCGCAATTGTTTTGCCCATGTCGCTCGGTGGCCACCGCATGGAGCGTGTTTTGGCTGTCATGACCCCCCTTGGCAATGAGATGTCGATTGGGCGACCATTGAGTGATACCGTCAAGACGGGTTGGATAGATGCAAGCAACCAGATGAGGCCAGCAAAACCACATGGCTGGGCGCACCAAGAGAAGCCATAGGGCGGCCGGGAGAGGCGACAGGCGGCGGTAGACGGTAGACCCCGCCAACGGCCTAGTGCTTCCTTTGTCGCCATTGTGTTGTGTGCTTTGTGCATGTGTTGCGGTTGCAATATCCAACGGCGCTGCAGCCACGCGGTGCCTTGGTTGCTTAGGTTGGGACAGAGAGAAGAGACCGACTCTAATCTGACGGAGATTCGGGGGCTGGGTGGTGCCAGTCCAGTCCAAGGGGAGGAGGAGGGTGCGAGCCTTGGAGCTGAGCTTCCAGGTTGACTTTTGCGGCAATCTGTTTGGCAAATGGCAGCCCTTGGGCCTGTCTCAACTTGTCGACTGCCACTAGATGTGACGCCAGCCCGTGCTTCCGCCGTAGAAAACGTCTCTGCTGTCTGTGGCCTTCCATCCATCTCACTTCACAACACGAGGTGATGAGGCCCGTGTGCTATACTGGCTGGTTGCTCGAGTGTTCGCGGTGCTTCTGTTTCTCTTCTTTCTCTTGCTGCTTCTTCTTCTGAAGCCATTTCAAGTGCGACTTTGCTATGTGCCACTGACACTTCTGAGGCTTAGGACGTGGAGCCGGCCCTTGACAACAGACAATGCATCTTAGCGCATTGTATCGGCGGATGAGGTGTACGAACTGGCGGGAGACGGATAACTCCCATTTGCTTCACCGTCCAATCCAGCACGAACCACAGGCACGCAGCTGCTCTAGGCGGCCGCTTGTCGACTGCAGGTGATGGATGTCTGGTTCTCGTCACAATTGCACACCGGGACGCATGTGCATTTGCCTCGTTTTGCTAACGTCCAGGATCCGTATCTAAGATAGCGCGGCTGTTCAGAGGCCCTCTTCCGCATCGCATGGAATTCTTAATTGTGAGCATAGCCCTGAACGGCTGTGGTGTCGTCGTCGTTTTCGCAGCTCCATCATCCATGGGACGGCATCTCTCAGTCGCGTGCTGCCAAATTGCTATTGGCCTACGGACAACAGGGATCATGGCCCCTGCGCCAATGTAGTGCAGCCAACTACTCCGTAGACACTACGCAAGACGAGACGAAGCGTTGGGTCACCCACCCACCACCCAGCAGCGTATGGCGTGAGAGCTTGTGGGAAGCGTCAGCTCGCCCGTAGCGACGAGACTCTGACGACGACTGATCAGTGCAGTAAGGATGGCGTGCTGTCTCTGCAGGCTATTCCGTCAAGTACAGTAGGCTACTGGGCAGAGCCAGGCGCGTCAGATATTAAGGACTAATGGTACCCGTACCGGTACGTGGCAGTATATGAGAGATAGGGCGACATGAAGACGAGCAGGTTGAGAGAGCCGTCGTCAGCGCGATGCGGGCTGATGTGCGGCAGGGTATCGCATAGTGTGGCAGTCGCGAGGCCAGGTGCCGCATAGAGATGTATAGTAGGACGGCGGCGACATGGGACAAGTTCGGCCATCTCGATACGTAGCCGGCGGACGATCCGTGGTGGGCAGGCCGGGGGGGGGGGGGGGAAG
>JFBX01000248.1:109138-174854 GCA_001563135.1 Colletotrichum simmondsii
AATGTGCGATTTGCGATTGGCCCATGGGAATCTGCCTCCACGTTTCAAGACGGGGCTGCTGCAAGCCGGGATATCGAGATGCGTCGAAGGAGTAGTGACTGGCAGCATGGGATGGGATAGAGTAGCCCGGATGCTGGATGGCGTCGTATCGCAGCGGCAGTGATGGATCATGGTTGCGGTGGCATGTAGTCAGCTTGCCGTGGAGGAGGGGATGAAGGGACGAAAGGGAGGGAGGGAGGGATGGATGGAGGGCGGGCGGGCGAAGGAGGAGGCTCCGATGCACTGCCAGAGTCTAGAGCCTAGAGAAGAGCAGAGATGGCTTTGATCGATCTGGGATATGTCGACGGTCAAGGGAACGCAAAGACGCTAGTATAGCCAGACTCGAAAGGTGCCTGTTGCTTCATAGATTGATGGGAAGGGTATGTGTCGTAAGTAGATGGTTTCGCTGCGTATCCGCACAAAAGTACTCCTCTGTAAGGTACAAATGTTGTAAGTAGATGAGTTTACGGACGGCGGGGGGAAGATGGGGGATGGGGCCACCATACGTAGTAGAATCAGATGGGATCCGTCGTGCTGCATTAGGTGAAGTTCAGACTTCAATCCACGTCCTGTATCCGTAGTGTACCAAGTCGATGTTGTGTGTGGCGGAATCTAGGCCAAGGAGTCCAAGTCGAAGTCGAGAATGAGGTCCATGGGTATTGCATGTCCATATTCAAGGCCCCGGCTCAGATGCTGGTTCCAACTTATCGAAGCTTCGAAGGGGGTTTGGCGCGCTGGTCCATGTCGAAGTGGCGCCGTGGCTTGGCTGATGGGTCGAATATTAAATTGGGGGTTCACAACTTTACGAGTGACAAAGGTGAGTGGGCAAAAATGGAGAGCACCGAGACTCTGCATACGGCTGTTTTCTTTGGATACATAATTAACACACAACGCACCTGTGTGCCTACTAGGTACACTAAGACGAAGATGAGGTCAACTCAAAATCGGGCTTTGAGGGGTCGAACTGGGTGGAAGGGGCTACTTCTCCCGCTGCCTGCCAAGTCCAGCCCTTCCATCCGTCCATACCTACCTAAGCCTCCGAGGTAGTGGAAGTCCTTTCCTTCCTTTGGGGGCCGGGCAGTGGTGGGACGACAAGAGGTCGGACGTCTCCTTCCGTGGGCCCGCGCCCGCCGTCCGTCATCCGTCGTCTCCATGCCCAAGGTACCGATACGTCGCATCCACATCAGGGAGGCACGCCGTACCCGTGGGCCTTGGAGTTTGGTGCCTGAGAGAGTGACGTCTCTTCTCGCTGGACCTGCCTTCCCTCTCAAGTTCCCATGGCTGAAAACAACACAAAGCATCACGAGGATCACGAAACGCAGTTGGGCCGGGCGAGGTTCCCCTTTCTGTCTTGCTCCTGGAACATTCTTAGCCTCCACTATCAGTACGGAGTATACATGGACAATAATACGGACAAGTCTGTTACGGACCACGGTAGAGCAAGGTGAGGGGCAAAGTGGTGCAGGGGTCGTGACTATACTTGGACGTGTCTCCTGAGTCCTGAACATGGTGGGATGGGGTAAGAAGCTCAGAATAACTCACCTAATCGTACGGCATTTGCCACGGACTCTATGGTTGGAGTCTAACTAAGTTACCTTTTCATTTTGTTCTAAGAAAAGCCCATGGTGAATAATCGCAGTCTCGCGGCATGAAAGGCCATATTGCAGAAAAGCCCATTACTACCATTACGACTTACAATAAACCACAGTGGCGATAGCTAGCATCTTCCTTCAAACAAGACGTCTTGAGACAGGGCATTTCCCTCTCTATAGAACCAACCAGTATGTCATCTGTCCCATCTTTGGCCATCCCATCAGCACATCAGTCGATTGAATCCTTCTTCATTCAAACCACGTATCCGTAGAGGCTACGCAAGTGTGCACAGGACACAAGGCACACACATACGCACTCTCTCCCATACACTTTCACCACAATACCTAGACATGACACACATGCCTTGCCATTAGTCGAGCCCAGTCAGTCAGCCCACGGAGCTAGTGCCACCGTAAAGGGGAAGCAACCTGGACAAAAAGTGAAGGACGTTGACGAGACGAAGACCATGACAAAGTATCCGTCCGAGGCAGGTGCAAGATGGAAGGAAGCCTGAGGACGGGGACCTGTCCTGGTACATCCCCCGCCCCTTCCATTCTTCCCCTGGGTAGGTATGCTCCACGAGGTGGCTCTTTCCCTTCCCTTCTGTTCACCATGACAGAGAAAAGATACGTACCTGCTCCCCTGGGTGTGATGGAAGGAGGAAGGAGGAAGGTGTGGACTCTCTGGGTTTGAAGGTGGGTCAAAAGTCTCCACCCAAGAAGCTGCAGATGTTTCAGCTGATGTCCACTCCTCTTGTCATTGGAGACAGCAATGGAACGTTGGGCGAAAGACTCAGGAACACCTTCAACGGTCACCCCAGCTCCCTCCGACCTCTTCACGCTTCTCTACCACCCCCAGTTATCATCGTCTTTTACACTTCAGTGTGATGGAAGGCTTGTCTCGCTTTGCCCAATCTTGTCCAGCTTGCAGCGGATAACCTCAGCTTCCGGCCGCCGCACACGGGACGAAAGATCCAAAATCTGCGAGGTCCGCGAGACGGAAACCAAGATTCCACACGCCACCAGCTGCACTATGTGACTATGTACCTATGGCACTTTTACTTCGGGATAAAACGGCCATCGCAAAACGTCCAAAGGGAAACAAGCTTGCGTCGGGGCCATGAGACGCCAGAACAATATCGGCGTGCGATGCGAGATTGTCGGAAGACCAGACGCTGGCTTGACACGCCGAAGCACCCGCAAATGCAGAGTCTCGAGCTCCTTTCCCCCTTCAGAGGGCTCAGTCCTAGCTTGACGGAATACGGCATGCTCCAGCAGCGTTTCTACTCGTTCCGCTACCGTCTCTGATCCTGCCCGTTGCTGGCGGAAGCATCAAAATCAGCAACAGCAGCTGACAAGTGTCATCGCATCGTCCACCACCACCGATCATCATCTTGAGCGACCAATAGCCCACACTAGCCAGCTGTGTGCTGACCGACCAAGGTCTGGACCGGCTCCGATCAAGCAATGACTAGCTCTCCCGCTCTCTCGCCCTCTCTGTTCCGCGTTCTTCTTCCGCCCTCTTCCCAAGTTTGCTTCACGCTTCGCTGACGAAAGTCGGTGAGCACAGGCACCCATCGCACACGTTGCGAGATGCGCCGGATCGTGGCCAGTCCACCCACTAAAGACGATGGGTGCCACCTAGCGCCTTTTCCATGGCCTCAAGTAAGTTGTCTTAGTAGCAGCTAAGGTGCCTCAAGCTTGGCTTCCGCGCAGAAGATGAGTTGACGGAGAGGGATGCGACGCAAACTCGGCCCACGGAAGCTTGGGTCGACAAGGTCTAGCTCCAGGGCGCACCCGGAAACCATGGGCACCGGTACCGACACCAGCTTCATCTAGTTTTTTACCCTCATTTCTACGACACAGTAAGAAAAAACTAAGCGCCTGCCCGCCCTACGACGCTATCAAGCTACGGATGACACGTCTTCGTCTGAGAGGCTTGATTAGTGGATGCTTTTCCTAGCTCTTCGCCTTCGACACCTTACCCTTCGGTCTCGGGCCCGAGGCCTCTAAGCAAAGATACCCGGAGACGGACGAGACAGGACTCAGCTGTCTCCAGGCCCTCTGTGGCCGCCGGTAGACCAGCCCGCCAAACTCCAAAGCCAGCCCAGGTCAACAACCTCTGACAAGGACTGCTGCAGGGCGATATCCCTGCGCCGATCATCTCGAAGCGACAACCTCTCGAGCTTGCACCCTCAGACCCCGGTCTCGAGTGATTTACAATGGTTTCATCTCAACTTTTATCCTCTGCACTAACGCCATCATGATACGAAGAAATACTCGGGACCTACTCCAGTGCCACTCATCCAAGCCACTGCCACTTGTCGCTGTCATTTGCCAGCACGAGCTTCACACCATCTCCAGTTCTCCGTCTCCCTCCCTTCTTCGCGGATCTTTCTGGTGGCCCCAAGAGTTCGAACGACGAGGGGACGAGGAGTATTCTTCAGCGGCCTGTTCCTTGCGACTACGACGCTGGAAGTGTTGTGGACCGACGCCGTCCCAAATTCTGCTTACGGCCATGCGCCATTGCACACACGTTGCAGAGGCGGCGCCTTGCTAACCCCCGTCGGTGCCCGAATCACAAAATATTCCGCGAGACCAACATGGCCCGTATGCACCAGTACGTGCGAGCGGTCGGCAGAGGCGTGTCAGGTGCCTGCAGTGGAAGGCCGCTAACGTTAAGGTTAACCAACCTTGGTCTGGTTGCGCCTGGCCTACTGCGTGCTCTTTCCGTACTTGGCTCGATACAATGCAAATGCCTTGGTCAATAGTAGCGAGGCATGCGGTGTTCCTCGAAGGCTTTGAAGCGTGTCTCAAAGCCATTGAACATACTAAAAAAGAAGTGTTTGAAGGCCTCAGATGCCAAGTGAGGCTTATGGCGATGGCTATGGCGGCATGCACGACACGACAAGTCAACTCATGTTTTGCCCCGTCCTTTGCGGTCGGCTCATCGACATTGACCATCGGTCACCAGCATGGTCGCAGATTAGCGAGTCAGGCAGGCAGACAGTCATCCGTGGTGATGAGCCGAATGCTTGAGCAAGCGAACTCGATCTACCGGACCGCCCTCGGTTGGTTCAGCCGCTTTCTCATCCCCCACAAGATCCTCCAATTTCCGTCCGCGCCTTGAGACAAACGCCGCTGCCGAATATAGAAGACTGAGAGCTTCCATCGAAGGGCCCGTGGGCACAACAAGCAGCAAGTCACCTGTCTGAGGCCTTTGGGCAACGTTGTTTGTTTCATTCTTTTCGTATTCTGGAAGCTGAGAGTGCCCTTCGCTAAGCCCTTTGACCGAAATTGTGACTGCTTGAGACAAAAACAACATTGGATTTCCCTTTCGAGTCAGTCGGTCGTAACGTCGTAGCGTTGCTGTGCGTCTCACAGCAACGGTTTGAGAGAGAGAGCGAGACAGAGCCTGTCCATTCGACCATCAGACTTTTCTTCTCTTTCTCTCCATTGTCATTTGCCCCTTGCGTCAACCGCCCGAGGAGACTTCAGACGTGGTGGACAGATGTAACTCCATCTGTTCCCCGTCGGTCTTTCTCGACTTTCCCATCCGGCGTTAAGGTCTCACATGTGTCACCGTCTGATGGCGAAACCGAAAAGTTGGGAGGCGGGCCACAAGAGACAAGACTCGAGAGAGAAAAGAGGATGGAGGGCACGTCCGATCGCACACCTATCTGTGCTCCTCCTAAACTTCTTCTTCTTCTTCTCTTTACCTTCGCATCGGCGGCCTGAAGAGGCCAGGGATCAGGGCACCTTTCGGCGTACAGTCTGAACTTTGAATCTGTCCAGTATGGCGAAAAACAAAACGGACCAGAGAAATATGCCTTGATTGATCTGTGACAACCACACACATCCTTCTTGAAGAGATGACGATGGTGGGTTGGTCCGTGAGTGAAGATGAAGGTGGCGAATCCGAATAAGAGACGACATGTGCAACTGTTCTTGTCCCCTCTTCCCTGGTCCATGGGACGCCGAGAGCTCCCCGAACACACTGCCAGTGGTGGGCCCCCCAACCTTCCGGACGCAAAGGCCCGGGTTGATGACACTACCCTCACGGGTCCGGCCACCCGTGGAATTTGCGGGTACCGGGCTGGCCATGAACACGGAGTCGCGATATTACGTAGTTCCGGACGGTGTTGGTTGACTACGACTTTGAAGTATTGCTTTGTTCGGCCTGATGCCTAGATATTTCCAAGCCAGGGCAATCGTGTATCGAGGCTTTTCATTGGCCTGCGCCCAGTTGTAATAGAAAAAAAAAACTACCTAGGTTTGATTAGCGCCTCACGTAAGATTTTCGGAGGAATAGGAGAAGAAGCAAGCACCGAACAATCCGTACAACGTGACTTATTATTAATATGTTTTCCATGTTTCTTGCAACATTGTAATTGATGGATAGATGTAGGTGAACCTGCCTTGGATGCGACGCGACCATTGTCGTTCGTGGGTTGTTGCGGTTCATCATGTCCCTTGGAGAGCACAGCCAAAACAGAGATATACACTCCAGCGCCGCGGCATCAACATCCAACGAAATGACGGCGTCAAGCTTCATTTCAACGCCAAAGGGTGATCCGTACCCGATTCCGGATCTTCCGCCGGGCGCAACGATGCGCCTCAACATCGTCATCCTCTTCATGGGCTCGCGCGGCGACCTCCAGCCCTCCCTGGCCGTCGCCAAGCTCCTGCAGCACCGGCACGGCCACCGCGTCCGCATCGCGAGCCACCCGCCGTACCGCGCCGCCGCCGAGGCCGCGGGGGTCGGGTTCTACGGGATCGGCAGGACGGACATCAAGACTATGATGGAGAGGCGGTTGCTTCCGCGGAAGGAGCTGAATGCGCTTGTGCCGGTGATCCGGGAGGAGTTTCGGGAGATGGGGGAGAGGTGGTGGGGGGCTTGCGTTGATGGGTTTGGGTTTGATCATGATGGTGAGGATGGAGGGGGAGGAGTAGGTGGTGGAGGGGAGAGGGGCGCGTTTGTGGCGGATTTGGTCATGTCTACGATGCATGTGTACAACCAGACGTCTGCGGCGGCGAGGCTGGGTGTGCCGTTGCACTTGTTTGGGATGAACCCGAGGATTTTCTCGAGGGAGGTGCCGCATTCGCAGGCTGGGTGGGCTTTGAAGGGGCCTAGTCGGTGGAAGAATGTTTTGTCCTGGTGGGTGCAGGATTTTATGTGAGTATTTTCCTATTCTTTTTCTCCCCATTTCCAGTTCTTTTCTTCTCGATATTTTGTTTCCCATGCTTCGTTCTGGGTCATTCCCCCTTTTGGATTGGGCATATCATCACATTATCAGAGGAGCTACGGCAGGGCGAAGTGATACCTCAGAAGAGAGAAGGCTCCTTCTTCGTTCTTAAACTAACACACGACAAGGTTTCTCGAAGCTATGAAATCCGTCATCAACGACGTCCGCGTCAACGTAATGGGCCTGGAGAGCATGTCCCCCGCCTGGTGGCTGAGCCAGTACAACAGGATGAACGTCCCCTGCACGTACCTCTGGTCGCCGAGACTGCTCCCGAAGCCGAGTGACTGGGCGGACAACATCGACGTCGCGGGCTTCGTATTCGAGGACGTGCCTTCAGAGTATACGCCGTCTCCGGAGCTGGTTGCGTTCTTAGAGGCGGACCCGGAGACGCCACTGGTGTATATCGGGTTCGGGAGCATGTCGTTTGCGAATGCGCAGGACGTGTTTGAGGGGATTTTTGAGGCGGTGAGGAGGGTTGGGGTCAGAGCTGTTGTTGGGAAGGGGTGGTCTAATCTTGTCAAGGAGGATGTTGGGCGGGGTGGAAAGGGGGATGACGGCGAGGGTGAGGATAGCGCTGGGGATGATGAGAGGCAGGCGAACGGCGGGGCGGGTGGAAAGAGTGACATGTCGCACATCTTCATCCTCGACGAGGCGCCGCACGCGTGGCTGTTTCCCCGGGTCAGGGCCGTGGTGTGTCACGGGGGAAGCGGGACGACGGCCATGGCGCTCCGGAGCGGGCGGCCTACGCTCGTGGTGCCCGTTGCCGGGGACCAGCCGTTTTGGGGCTCGAGGATCCACGCTGTCGGGTGCGGGCCGGAGGCAAAGTACGGGTTGGCGGAGATGAACAGCGAGAGGTTCGAGAAAGCGCTGAGGGAGCTTTTGAAGCCGGGGTATGCGGCTGCCGCGGAGAAGTTTGCGGATGCGGTGAAGAGGGAGAGGCCTGGGGAGGAGGTTTGTGTTGAGAAGGTGCTTGAGACGGTGGGGGTTTATGAGAGGGAGGGGAGGTGTGCTGTTTATGATGGACGGCCTGCTGTTTGGAGGGTAGCTTCGACGGGGAAGGGAGGGGGAGGGGAGAGGAAGTTGTCTGCTGTTGCGGCGCATGTTCTTGTTGAGAGTGGGAGGGTTAGGAGGGAGGAATTGAAGGTGTTGGAGGTGGTCAAGTGGCCTGATTTGACGGGGCCTGGGGATCCGGTGACGGGGTTGGTTCTTGGTGTGCAAAAGGCGTTTGGGAGTATTGCTGCGGACGGGAGGACAGGGAGATGGGGACGGTTGGGACTTCGTGTTTTGAGAGGTGAGTTTTTCTGCTTTCTCGTGGTTTCCATGATGCTGTTGTATATCACTCTTGTGGTTGAAACTATGACTGACTATGGGCGTCTATAGCTCCCCTCACGATCCTGGCCGCCGTGGCGTTTGGCCTCTTCAACCTCCTCGACTTCATCCTCTACAAATTCGCCTCGCCTTTCGAGCCGAAGCTCTACGCTAGTAACCCGCGGCTGTACTCCTACCCGCGCATGCTCCTCTTCCTTCTATCCGCGCCCTTTGTCGAGCTCGCTTCCGTCGTGACGCAGCCGGCGCGTTTTCTAGCGGACAAAAGACAAGGAGGAGAAAAGGGGGCCGGGAGAAGAAGAAGAAGCTTGCTGAGGGTGGTCCTCGAGGTGCCGCTCGCGCTTCTGAGGGTGCTTTTGGCGCTGGTCAATGTTCTTATCGGCGGGTTGGGTATCACGCTTCGGCAACTGGAGCTTTCTTGTGCGAGGGCTATGGGGGAGAGGCCTGTGAGGGATGTTGTTGCCGAGGCGAGGATTCGGCAGGGGAGGGTTGAGGCGGAGGAGTTGAAGGTTGAGGGGGTTGAGAGTGGGAGGGATTTGATAGGGGATATTGTTAGGAGGTGGGATGAGCGGAAGAATGCTTGAGTAGCTGCTGTTAATACTGTACAATAATCCGGTCACTTTGTGATCGAGATACAGAGTGAGCGGATAGGTCTTTGGGCTGGTAGGATGGGTGGATATCAGGAGCTCTTCCGGTGGCTAGAGTCGAGTTACACTGTTAAGATATTTGTTCGTGGAAAGAAGCTTCGGGTTGATGGCAAGCCTATGGCGGATCCATCCAGCCTGTTCCGTTACACAAAAGTTCATCTGATCCTCTATAGTGGGGGCGTGTAAGCAGAGAATACCTACTAAAAGATACGAATATATTCTCCGATACATGCCACGTTGTGACACGGGACTTGCGTCTACCGTATTGCGGGCAGCCGGCGCCCCGGGCCACGTCAACTTCTTGTGTTGCCAGCCATGGGATAAGGCGAGGTAAGTTTTGGTAGGCTGGTAGGATAGCTGCGTGCGTGACGTGTACGAGTTCGGGATGTTTTTTCCTTCTTTCTTTCGCACCTTGGCCGTGCAGGCGGCTTGCTGCGTGCGGTTGTGAAACGTGATCGATGTGCGTATCGGGTTTGATGTGGGAGCGTTCGATCGTATCTGTCGCGCAGTCGTTCTGGCCACTGGGCATTTACTATGTTTGGCTCTGTAGTTGTATCCAGTCTAGGTTGGTACTCACTAGTAGTGTATTATTCACGTATGGTTATTCACTCCTTAAGCATTCAGTTTTGAGATTGAGTATGAAGACTCTCATTTCTACAGTTCAAGGCAATGATGGTGGTGGTGTAAGCAACACCTAGAGGGCCTCTGGTGTGGTTAAAATCGCAGTGAATCGTTTCTCGGTCAAACAAGGGGGTTTGATTGGCAAGGACGTTGTGTTGTCGAATTTCCGCTAGCCAATGCCATAGCTTGAAATTACCGATTATGACAATTCTCATGTGAAATGCATTATTTGGATGAACATCTTGTACATCAATGTGTTGTTCTCAAGTCTTCCTCTTTTCTCTCTCTCACGAAAATACAAATCGAACCAACTGAACTGAGAAAGTTGCATTTTGAATAATTCTGCCGAACCTGGAATACTTCCGAGTCTTTAGAACGGTAAGTTCAAAACCTTCGGTAGAGTTGATCAGTCCCAAAAGCGATCACTGCAAGCTCTATGAACCCTAAGGACTAAGCCTCTTTGGCTGAAGTCTAAGAGACCTTATTCGTGACATTGGGTCTCATCAAGTCAATCCACTTAGAAAATTATTTGAAATTACAGTCAGGTTTAGATTGTTAAGTACAGATCTCCTGAGCGCTCGCATGCTCTTCGTGATGTTTACCTTGCCTTTCAGAAAGCTGAGTCCCTATTTTCCGAAACCACGCATGCTTCTGCCTGCAGGAGATTATGAGCCAAATTGGAGAGAATAATATATTTCTGTATAGACCATCAGTAACAATGTCTTATGATAGTTCTTCGCTATTTACCTGGGAACTTAATAAGTTCTAAGATGCCATTGTGTTGAGATGATGAACTGGTTACATAAAGGGGTTATGCATGTAGCAAAAGTTAGGCACTCCCCCACCTACCACATTTGGCGATGACGCCTGCAGTGCTCAACGCGACTCCATGTGCTCCACGCGATCGCCCGCGAAGCTTCCGCCGCCAGCTTGTGCCTTCACATCAACTCACCGTCGGTACCCCCTATCCAACCCGCTTGATATTACGCATCTCTAGAGAGAAGACCTACGCGATGACCGCGCCTCTTCTCGCCTCTGAATTCCCAAGACGAAGACGCGGTCCATTTGGCTAACCCCAATGACGCAACCACCGCCATCAGTGAGTCTTCTGATCACTGAGCCACGGACCGTCGCTGATTATTAACCCTCTTTGCAGACACCTACACCTCGTCGATTTCTGCTTTCCAAGAGACCTCCGGGGTCGCAACAACAGACACCAGGCAGCGGCCCGCCCGTCTTCGCCGGCAGCCAGCGCTTCCAGCCCACGCCCCGGTTCGCCCCTCCGTCATCGACTCAGCGACCTCCCGCGACGCCCGTGTTCCCTGGCTCACTTCGACCGTCGAGACACCGAGACCCGATCCACGATGTTCTGGATAGTTCCCCGACAGATGCGCCCGTCTCGGCGACGCGACCGACGCTAGGAGCTGGGACGCAGAGGCAGAATCCCAGAATTGATATCGACTCTGACGTCGGTAGTAATTCGCCGTCGGAGGAGGACCAGGATGAGCTGCCGCCAATGGTCGTCGCGGTGAACGATTCGATCGAGATTGAGTCGGAGCCGCCTAGTGTTCTATACAGCGAGACTGACGAGAGGACACCAAAGAGGAGAAGGATTTCGGTCTCGCCAGCATTGAGCTGGCAGGAGGAGCCCAAGGAAGATGTTGCCATGGGCTATGAAGAGGAAGAACCTCTCCCTGAAGAAAGCGGATACGGTGACGAGCAGCTTCCAGATGCCGATGATGAGCTTCCCTTTCGCGAGAATGCGCCCAAGACTGAGGACGGCTTGGTCGTTCCTAAGCGCGCTGCCGGAGACCCAGTCAAGACGCAGCCGACCTTTCATCGCGCCCCCCGTTTCAAGCCGTCCGAATCCGAAGTCCTTCGACAAGAAGGCCTTCCGGAGGCTTTCTCGCCACAGCGAAGAGGCGCAAAGTACGTCGCCGGGGGCCTCGCGGCAGAGCTGCAGACTTGGCTGGCAGAGGTCAAGGGCTGGACGGGCGGTGACCGTCCGGCGGATCTAGTCATGAGCATTGCTGTTGACGAAGTTCGTCATGGAAACAGAATGTACCTTGTTCGGGGACGAAGGGTCGTGGGCGACGGGGATATAAGAGAAGAGATTGCGGCGCGGCTTATGCTGGCTGGGGAGGGACAGTTGACGGGCCTGGGACACAAGGCTCCTGTCATCGTGGGTAGTGTCGTTGCGATCTCCCAGCCGGCGTGGGAGATTGAGCTCCAAGACGGTAGATGGATCGTCGCCTGCGACTGGGCGGTCTCGTAGAACAATTGACATGCAATTGAATACAAACCAGCAACGTCGAATCGCTGCACTTTTGCAAAGGGACAGACTAAGTGAAGATATTCTTTTTTTAGTACAGCCTCGAAAGTAGATCACAAGAAGCTATGGCCTATAACTTCAGTCAAGCCGAATCGTTCCTTTTCGCTCGAAAACTCTCTGCTTCTTTTCAGTCTTTCTAATTATCTGTGGGTTTACCAAGGTCCATTTCCAATCATCAGCCTGACATTGACTCCTTCCGATATCCCAGGACAATCGTGGTTTTCGCCCCGATTGGTGCATGAACCTTTCAAATGCATGTATCCGTACACCCTCAACCTGAGGAGGCATACCGTTCAAGATCCACTTTTACTCAGTATCTGAGGAGACATTGAGGGCTATCAAAGAAAGATACGTCGATTGAAGCGAGAATACCGCACCCGTGGATAAGAAACTTTACAGGAATTAAAATATCTCGCAAATAATTAGAGCATCATTCGACATAATGACGTGGCTGGCCCTCCGATCAGCCGCCTTTGCGCGGGTGCCAGCTGCAACGACGTGCCGGCCGGGCGCTCGATTCTACTCCGGCGCAACGACCGGCGCCGGCCGCGTCTCGGACCCGCTCCGGATCCTCTTCTGCGGATCGGACAACTTCAGCTGCGCGGCGCTGACCGCGCTGACCGCGGAAAGAAAACGAAACCCGGCACTGATTGAGTCGCTGGAGGTTGTTGTTCGGCCGAGCAAGCCGTCGGGGAGAGGGATGAAGAATGTTCGTGAGGGTATGTCGGCGCCGTCTAGACTCTCATGAGTTTGATGACAGTGGATGATTAATGTGAGCTGACAACTGGTAATAGTTCCGTTGAAGACCCTCGCTCAGCAACTCAGTTTACCGATTCATGTGAGAGACACTTTTACCAAGTGGCAGGTAATGCGGCTCCTCTTTCCCATCAATCAAGTGCCATCAAACTGACGCACGCAGCCACCTAGCGACTTCAATCTCATCATTGCCGTCTCTTTTGGTCTTTTCGTGCCGCCGAGATTACTCAAGATGGCAAAATACGGAGGGTTGAACGTTCACCCGTCACTGCTCCCAGAGTGAGTTCTCATCCATGTTTGCCTCCCTATCGTCACACAGCCCTCTTAACCACCAAACCCTCCAGCTTCCGCGGCCCCGCACCCCTCCAACATACGCTCCTACAAGGGCGCACTCACACAGGCATCACGCTTCAAACCTTGGACCACAAGGACTTTGACCACGGCGACATTCTGGCCCAGACACCGCTCCCAGGCATCCCGATTCCAGAAAACTGTACTACGCAGCAGCTGCTCGATATTGTCACGTCGCCGGCAGCCGAGATGCTCGTCGACGGCCTACGGCGAGGTCTCCACGTTCCTCCGCACGTGAACGTCGGCTGGAAACAATCCCCCGGGGGCTCCAGGGAGGACTCATTCGGAGCACCTCCGCACGCGCCCAAGATCACAAACCACGACCGCTGGATTGCTTGGTCGGAGTGGACGGCCGACGAAATCGTGACGCGGCAGCGCGTGCTGGGCGGCGTGTGGTCCTCTGCGATTAACCAGACCACGGGCACAGAGAAGAGGATCAAGTTGGGACAGGTGGACACCGTACCCCTCGAGGATCTGCCTAAGCACATTCAGGAGTTTACCAGACGAGTGAGCGCGCATAAGAGAGACCGAAAAATTGCTGACAAAGCAATACCGGAGGGCGATGGAAAGGTGAGGCTCGTCGATTGGATTCAGGGGACGCAAGACGGGCATTGGAAAGTGCTTCCGTGTCCCTTTTTTGAGCACGAGGACGGAAAGAGCATTTTGATTCCCCTTGTTGATGGCGACAAGTTCCTCAAGGTGTCAACCATGATTGTTGAGGGCTCCGCGGAACGCGCTGCTGTGAGCGCGATCAAGAGCTTCGCCGTAGTCGGATAACTACAATGATGGCTCTACTGGAAGGCGCTGGGAATTCTTTGTACCCTTTAGATATCAGTGTGATGGGTGTACGATAGAAAAATGCAGTGATGAGGTTGATCACTGTTGATTTGGAACTACTACAAATTACTCATATTTTCGTATGTTAGGCGAAATTCCTGGCTCAGTTAGTTGGCAGAGAATCGCGATAACATATTCTTATAGTTCCTGACGCATTGCTACGTAGGACACTCCAGGTCTGGTATATCTCTGTTGCCTGAAAAATATTGGGTTTGGAATTGGGTCGATGAGAAAAACCATGAAGGGTGCTTCATGAAATCCTCTTGAGTGTCAGTTGTGACCTGTAGACTTGCGAAGAAAGACTCTCAAGGCTACTTTCGTATAAGTGTTATCAATACAAACCTTCTATTATCGGACCTCTATTTTGGTGGCACAAATTGTTCATTCCCTTCGCTAGACCTTACCATACCTTTCAGGCCGTTTCTTTCGAGACTTAGCAGGGAGGCCGAGCGATTCTGGGTTGAGGAAGGCGCCCCAGACTTTCTCGTGGCCGCTCCTTCCTAAGCCATATCACTGCTTGATACCCACTCGAAAATCGACTGAGCTGGCAGTCAATTTCGAAATCTGATTCCTTCCATGTCGTTTAACTCATCTCCTTTTCCTTCCGCCCGTCCGCTCCCTCCTCACATCTGTCATCTCCTCCACTTTGGAGTCCTGAGCCAACTAATGAAATATTACTACATTCTCTATTTCCTTCTCTTGCAAACACCCGGCTTCTTACAGGCAATTCTTACTCTTTCCAAGGTATTCAGTAATTCAAGCAAAAGACATAGGAACTGACAGTCTCTTAGAAGCTTTCTTGCGCAGGCAGAAGATACACACTCCGGAACCTTTGCAGATAGCCACGACATCATCATCAAAGCCATCAGCACATTCAACATGTCTCCTGCTTCCTGCTCCCCTCAAGCAAGCACAGAGTGTTTTCAAGACGACGACCCTCAACCAGCTCAGACAAGCACGCCTCGATCTAGAAGATCTTCCGTCTTCTCCTCTACAATCTCTCCAGGCTCATATCGAAGCTCAATGTCGGTCGGTATCGTCGAACCTCCCCCGTTCCGCCGGTCACTGGCCCCGACACCCAAACCAAAGACGGCAACGGAGAATCTGCAAGGCAGCTACTCGGAATACCGTCTCGTCACACCACAGCCTCAGTTCCGTCGCTCGGCTGCCCCAAGCCTGAGTGACTATGCTGAGACTCTGAGAGCTCAATCGCATGATGTCCAGACTTCAGTCCATCACGGCGAAAGCGTCACTAGCGAGGGGCCCTCGCGCGAAGCGACGGCAGGTGCGGGCGATCTCGTAAATAAGATTGACGACCAGATTGCAGGCGACCAGATTGCAGGCGACCATATTCCTGACGACCGTAAAGCTGCGGAGAGTAGCATATGTTTCCCGACGGGTGTCCGAAGCCCCACATGGAGTCTTCTGACCGCATCTCCTGTCGCTCGCCTCTCTACCGTCGCCGAAATCAACGACGACAACGACATTCACCGTGATCCCGTTCCGTCTTCTCCCGGAAACTCCACCTTCCAGAAGGTGTTGACGTTCGGAGCGGAGCTACAGAAGGATATCCACGACGACAATATTACAAGCACTCCGTTGCCTGAGCGAACCCGGAACGCTAGGAAGACCCGGGGTTCCGACTCTAGACCAGAGGTTAGGGGCGGCCGGACCGGCAGTCGCCGGGGACGCCGAGCTAGACCTCCTGCTCGTTGGTCCCCCATACTGCCTTGGACTTCCGCTGAGAAAGCGGCCTTCCATGGTGAGTTACAACAGAGACTTGCGGCAATCACTTCCGGTACAGACATTGACAGTGGTCTCCTGGATGTGCCCTGCGACTACTTCGACATGTAGAGCATTTCTTTTCATATTCTTTTCTTCTGATTTGGGTGGATCAAATGCTTCTCCAGTAATTCTTAAGGAGCCACGATATTACACAGGTATGTTGTAAATCGAACAGTGTCATCGAGACATTCACTAACTCTGATAGGCGTTATGACCCTCGAGTCTGAAACGCCTACAGGAGCTTTTCAGGCGCTACTCGACATATCTTTTGCCGTCGATCTGAGCATTGAGTAAATTGCTTCCCAAGTTTTCTCTTATTTTTCCTTTCTTGCAAAGTCGGTAGGAAGATCAATCACTTATGTCTCAGTTACCATGCTAATGTCTATCCAGCGCATTTTGAAATTCCATCAACCCATATATTGCCCACCACCTGGCAAACCACCCTAATGAGCATGCCAATTTCGGACTTGGTAATGCTACGGGAAACATTTGGCAAAATATTCTTCAGTACCAGAAGCCAAGCTAATAAAGAAATCGAACGAATTGGTCTAGCAGACATAGACTCTTGGAACTCGATTGCGGAAACTCGGGACTAGACAAATCACACATCGATCACACCTCGACAACCTGGTAACGACTGTAACTTTCCAATTTTCTCTTTGCTCTACCAACACATTACCCTTGAG
The DNA here is from genome assembly GCA_001563135.1 of Colletotrichum simmondsii. NCBI lineage: Eukaryota > Fungi > Ascomycota > Sordariomycetes > Glomerellales > Glomerellaceae > Colletotrichum > Colletotrichum simmondsii. Next base: position 125,357 of record JFBX01000248.1, read on the forward strand.
CCACTCATTACATATGAATATAATCATAGCTTGGAGCCCATCTAACGTCAGACTGACCAAGTCAGGTCTGCGTCGAGCCATCCGAATGAGTGAAACACTAAGATGTATCCCCAGCTAATCGACAGCGGTTTTGTACAAGACGCATGCATGCATCAAGGTCGTGGCAGATGGCGCCGGTCTCCCCCCGCGTTGTTACTCGAGACCGACGACCACGTTTATGCCCCGCAAACAAGTTCCAACTCACACCAATCCGATGACTTACATCATCAGGCCGACGACAACGCTGACAACGGCAGCCAAGCTGAGGGCACCAGCGGCTCTGACACCGGCTGCACCGCTGTCGATACCGTTCTGGCTATTGTTGGATCCGCCCTTGCTGCCACCACCATTGCCGGCCTTGAGCTGCTGGCAGACGCCCATGAGCGTTGAGTTGTTCATCATGGCGTTGAGCTTGGCCTCCTGCTTGGCAGCCTTGGCCTTGAACTTCTCGATCTTGGTGGTGTTTCCCTTGAACTTGTCGTTCAGGGCAGTGTCGTTCTTGGAAAGAGCAACAAGCTTGCTATAATGACGTTGTGGTTAGCGTGTTGCTCATCGCATTAGCGCTGAGAGGAGTCACTCACTTCAACTTGTTCATCTGCTTGCACTCTCCCTTAGTGGTCTGCACGGAGCAGTACGAGAGGAGAGTTGTGTTCTTCTGCAGGTCGGTGAGCTTGGCCTGGCCCTTCTGGGCGAAAGCCTTGAGCTTGTCGGCCTTGGTGGCGTTGTTCTTGGTGACAGCGTTGAGGGCAGTCTCATTGGCAACCAGCTTCTCCAACTTGTCCATGCGCTTCATGAAGCGGCACTGTCCGTTCTCCTGCTGAACAGCACGAACCTGGTCGCAGGTCGTCATCAAGGTCGAGTTCTTCTTGGCCTCGTCGAGCTTGGGCTGGACCTCGGCGGCCTTCTTCTTGATGAAGTCGATCTTTGTTGCGTTGTTGTTGGTGATCTCGGCGAGGAGAGTATCGTTGCCGGCGATCTTGACCAACTTCTCACCCTTCAGGAAGCGCTTGCACTGGGCCTCTGTCGAGTTCTTGCCGCCACCGCCATTGTGGTCCTTGGCCAAGGCCGTAATGGACAGAAGGGGAACGAGGAGGAATGAAAGCTGCATATTGACGGCTGATGGAGTGGAACGTTTAGTCGTTTGGGGTGTTTAAAAAAAGGCGGTCCGGCCGCAATAAAAGAAAGGCGAGTGTAAAGAAGTGAAGGGATCGGGAGGATGAGATGACCGCAGGTGACAGGACCGTTGGGAGAAGGCTTTGGGGGAAGACGTGGCCAAGTCTTATACCAAACCCTCTCCTACACCCCTCGCGGATTTCCATCCACCGACCCCTGCCGGCTCGCAACCGTCCGTGGATACTCATCCCATCTCCAGCGTCCCCTCTCTTCTACGGCACTCGCACGAAACCGACATACCAAACGCACTCTTGGACACCATAGTAGTCGCTCGCCCATCCAACGAATCGTCCTTCAGATGGCATGTCTCAACCCCCTCTTCCGCTACGCAGTGCCTGGCCGGTTGTGCCCACTCACACCCGGTCTCGCTCTCTTTCGCTCTCTACCCTTTCCACAGTAAGCGCATGGTCCCGAATGGGATGGCGAAAGCAAGCAAAAAAACCCAAATGCCAAATGTCCTGCTTGCTAACTTGGATATTCCTCGGCGTGGTACTGCTAGCCAGTGGTCATGGCTCGAGCGCCGTTTCTCTGGCTAATTCTTCTGTTTGACCTCACGGCAACACCTGCCGTCGACAGGCCAGATTGTCCTGGTTTGAGCCTCAATCATGTGTTACAAAATCTGTGATCATTGACATTCACAGTTGTTACACGCTATAAACCTGACGTGTCCCCCCCTTCCTCGGAAAGTGGGAGGGCGCTAATGGGCGAAATAAGAAACATCACGGACTCTTTTCCCATGAACGACGTTTTCGAAAACCAGAAGAATTGCCCACGGCACATAGAGAATGCGGCATGTAGATGCCGCCATTGCTACGATAGCCTCCCCCGCCAGCATTTTTAGTGCCTCAGATGCGGCTCAAACGGCATGTTTTGGCAGGCCCCTCTCACTCCAACGTCCATCCCAGCGCCCACGCATTGTCCGTTTCAGACACCCCAGCCCGGACGCGACGAAACACTGCTGATCGATCGACAGCACTACCAAACCATGGAGAAAAGCAAGGTCAGCCTTTCCAGAGTCGTCTCGGCCTCATGGTGTCGCCTCAAGATTAGGACCAGTTTGCGTCTACGTGTGTACTGTGAGTGGTCGGTTCGGTTGGGTAGGGGTCGAGGGATGGGGATGGAGGCGAGAGGTAGGGAATCCGCCGCCGTACGATGCCAGCCACTCGACTACTCAACACCAGCCCCAGAAACCAAAGAGTCCATTTTTGGACTACGGGCCCTGCGAGTCTACGAGCATATCTCCTAATCCAAAACCTTGCAGAGACCAAGCTCTGGCAGCAGAATGTCAATCAAGTGTGCCAAGAGGACGAGAGCGCGATGTAACAGAGCAAGCAGATCCAAACGCACATCCCGCCTACGCTACCAAGTCATTCTCACACCATTCCAGATCAACTGACTAGCCCAGTGTAGATCAGCAAAGACATCTTGGCGATTGCGGCTCAATGCGATACCGTGCCTTGGAGTCTCGAGTTGATATCTTTGATAGTTCGAATTGCGAATTACAGTTTTTCGAATAGAATGCTGTGCGAAGAGGGCGCCTCGTATATACGAACCCTTTGGTCCGGTGTTTTCCTTTTCTCCTCAACTCTAGTGCTCACTGGCTTGGCCGGAGCGTCGAAAAGGGGTCCTTCGCGGCCGCAGATAAATCTTTGGGCGAGAATGGACTAGATGGAGAGGTTCCAACGAGCTTCGTCATCTCGTGGCCTCGTCATCTCGTGGCCGGGCCAAGCAACGGTTGGCTTGTTCACAGAATTTCATCTCGAGCGTCCTGGCGGGGTCTGTTGTCGTCTGGAAAACTCTGTGTGTCATCCATTCGTCGTCCTTGGCCCCTTCTCACAGGTCTCTCATGCCGTTCGCCTGCAGTGGCGGCGACGGGAAGAGGGGGGTGAGGTGAAGGGATGCAGAGTGGCAGCGGCATCTGTTACCGTTGCTCGCGACCGTGTCGGCGACAAGGGCCCCGTTCTGGCACATGGCGTCTGGCATACGGAGGAAAAGCCAAGGATGGCCAGATTTTCCTCTCCGTTGTGGAATCTGCAGGGCTTTTTCTTTGTCAAAAGCTTGAGCGTACTTCCGTCTGCTGCATGCTGCAGTTACTGAAGCCCGTGATCGACGTCCCCGCAACGTTTCTTCTTGGCTCCTGGCCTCCTTCACGTTGTCTCCTCTGCCTGTCAGAGTTGGGCCCCCCCTCCCCCATATCCCTTGGCACACTAGGCCCTAGGGAAGAAAAAAAAAGAGGCCCAACACTTGACAATGCAACACTACATCGAAAACCAGGCACACACTCACACACAATGGTCGAATTTAGATCATGGTTGGGTGGGGTAGAAGGCCGAGGATGGAGAAGAGGGGAGGGAAGATCTGGCGCGTAAAGGCGAGACCAAGACAAGACGTGTGTCAAGTGGGAACCGGAGGACGAGCGAGTCGCGCAACATGCACCTTACCATAGAGACGACTGGGCATCAAAACCCCGGGACCCTTGTCCAAGGACTCTTCGTCGGAGAAATAAAAATGGCCAACCAGAAACACTTTGCGGTGCGGGAAAAAAGAGAGAAAGTCCAGGTTCATGGAACCATCGGCAAAAAAGGCCGACCTGGACTTATGACGAGGGATGATGGTTGGAGAGAGAGAGGAGAGAAAGGGGGCCCGACGCGGGGAGACAACGTTTTTTTCCCTTTCCCTGTGCACAAGTTCCTGCGAGTTTTTTTCTCCTACGACAGATCCCTAGACGATGGCGCGCGTCCGTCTATTGAGACGGGCCTGAACCCGACTCTATATCCTCGTTCACGCAGGGCGAGAGTTCCGACGGCCGCGCGCGCGTGCACGTTCTGGATTAAACCAAGACGACGACGACAGAAAGGCATTGTAGTGGGACTGAAAACGCAGTTTGTCCCATACATTTAACTCGTGGCCTGCCTGAATAGGATTCGTCGACCATCCACGTCAGCCTGTCGGGGAGACAGGAGCGTGGTCATCTCTAGGGAATCCCGAACTCACGAGCGGTTCCCCAAGCGGGTTGCTGTTCTGTGCCTCTATGGTTCTTCTCATTATTTTGCGTTTGGTCTTACTCAGAACCAACTCAGACCAACAGCTAACACCAGCGCCCGCCAGTGCGGCCTACCGAACTATATCTCTAGTTTTCTGCTCGTTCTACCATTGACAAAGGCCAAGATATCGGCCAAAGCTACATGTACGGAGCGCGGAGCAGAAAATCCATTACCCAAAGACTTCAATCATGAAGTGATACTCAATCTTGCTACCGTCGTGCCGCCCCCGCACCGTAAGCTGCCGGCACTTGTCTGCCAGGATCTCCCCGACCACCGGCGCTCCGCAGTAAAAGACTCCGACCTTTAGCTCCTCGTCCTCCTCCTCCACGTCTCGCCGCTCGCCGCTAGCGCCTCGGGTACTACCGCGGTCGTCGGCTCTAGCGTCCCTATTTTCGCTGCGGTGGTTCCCGTCTGTTCCCTCCCCTGCTGCGCTTGCCGTGCTGTCGGCTGCGGCCCCGCCGCCCGCGTTCGCTTTCATCCTCTTGCTGGCACGGAACCTCCGCATATCCTCGTAGTGCCTATCTAGTATGGCATCAAAGTCGGGCCGCCCAAAGTGCGTCGGGTTCAGTAAACCCGTCAGCGGGCTCTCTGGGTGCTCCTCGGTGCGGTGCATCTCGAGAAGCCAGCGGTACACGTGCGTGACAATGTCCCTGCGTTTCTGGGTGACGTGCGTGGCGATGCGGATGTCGAGGTGCTGGGAGGGGCCCTCGTGGCGGCGGTGCCAGTCCTGGCTTCGCGAGACCGAGTTGAGGAGGTCGGCGATCCAGAGGAGGTAGTTGCGGTCGCGGACTGTCCAGTGGAAGTCCACGCGGCGGTAGTCGGGCGCAAAGGTGAAGGCTTCTGACGGGTTGGGAGGTTTCGTGGGGTCGTTTCCATCCGGGGCCTCTGTTGTTGTTGCTGCCGCCATTGTCGATTCTGAGCCCTTTCTCTCGTTGGTCTCTTCCTTTTCCGTCACCACCGTCGTCTCCGAGTCATGACGGTGTTGGTGGTTGCGGTGCTGACGCGAGTGCGTTGGGCCCCCGTGCTCCTCGTCATCACGCGCCTGCAGATCCGCGAGGATGCCCGAGAAGGGCGTGACGCCGATCCCGGAACCCACGATGATGGTATGGTTGAAGTCGTAGAACCGTTGAGCCGGCGCACCAAAGGGCCCGTTGATACCAACGTCAATCTCCGTTGCCGCATCGGCTCCTCCCTCTCCTTTCCCGCCTAGATCACGTAGCCGCTTCGTCCAGTTCCCATCCGTCTTGATATGTAACCGGAACTCCCGCCCTTTACAGATAGAGACGGTAAAAGGGTGCCACTGGAAAGTGCTGATGGAGGGCACCTGTAGAAACACGTACTGCCCAGCCCTGTACTTCCACATGCGCTCGCTGGGGATCGTGGCCGCGACCTCGACCGTCTCGCCGTCGAGCACCGTCAGGGTCGCTTTGATCCTGTGGAACCCGGTACCGACGCGGACGACGCGCTCCACGAGGATCAACAGCGTCGGCACGGCGAGGAAGTACCCGAACATGGGCCACTGCAGCAGCGCCGCGGTGCCGTGGGCCATCATGAGGCCGATGATGGGGTACATGAGCAGGTGCGCCAGTTGAAAAACCTCATAGTTCCAACGCCGCACGGCAGGCATGCTGAGCAGGGCGAGGAGGTAGAAGAGCCCCAGCGCCGTGAGGCCCGTGAATCCCGGCAGCGAGCGGACGTACTCGACGTACGGCCTCGGCACCGCGTCCGGGCCTAACACCGCCGCAACGGCGTCCTGGTTTTCGGGTCGGCTTCCGTGGTAGAAGGAGCCCGTGAGGTGGCCTATGGCGTGCAGCGTCGCGAGCGCGAGCGCGAGGCACGAGATCTTGACGTGGAAGCTCTGGCTGAGGTCCCAGTTGACGAAACGAGAAACGCGGTAGGAGCGGCGGAGCATGGTGGAGAAGTAGCGCGACATGCTGAGGATGAGGAAGAAGAAGGTCGGGTAGAGCATGCCGGCGCAGGTCTTTGCGAGGACGACGCCCCAGCCGAAGGCGGCGCGGTATTGCGGCGTGGTGGCGTATTTGACGCATTGCCAGACGCCGAAGGCGATGAGGGAGGATGCGACGAGGCCTAGGAAGGCGATTTCGGGGCCGTGGACGGCCCAGTAGGCTCGGAGGCGGCGGGAGAGGCGGAGGTGTTGGATGAAGTCCCGTTGGGAGGACTCCGAGTCGGCGTCTTGCTTTAGGGAGGGGATTTTCCATTCGCGGACGCGGGCTGCGAAGGCGGCGCGGGGGATGCGGTGGGTGCGGGAGGTGTCGTCGTCGTCGCCGCCGGAGCCGGTGAGGCCCATTATGGAGCGGAGGAATTCATGGCGGAGGCGGTTTTCATCTGACGAGGACGACGACTGATTTGGTTTCTCTGGGGAGGTGTGACGGCTGATGACGTGGTGCGGTTTTACTTGGCCGCCGGGCGCGAGCTCGTCGTGGGCGGCGTCGAGTTTGGCTTCGACTTCGGCGTAGTCGATGTAGCCGTCGCCGTTGTGGTCTAGGTCGTCGAGGAAGGAGGTGATTTCGTCGTCGGTGAGGTATGTGACGCCCTCGTTGGGGTTCGTGACGGGGTGGTTTGTGGGGGTAGCCATGAAGGCCTTTGTTCTTTTGCTGATCAAGTACCCTCACGGACTGACGTTTCTTCTGTCTGTCTGTCTCCCTTTATCGTGTCCGAGAGAGCGATAGACGCGAATGGATATCTGAAGAGGAGAAACGGTCGGGGGACAGAAAGAATACGACGGACGTCCATGGCGTCTATATTTCTGTATAGATGCCAATAAGGCTTTCTTGGGGGATTGGGCTAGCGATACGGGACTAAGATGCGTGTTGCGCTCATTTCACACTTGGCTCTGCTTGGCGGTGATTTCCCCTTTTCATGTGCCAATGTGGGAGTGTTGCGCGCTTGCTTGGTGCGGTGGTGGTGGATCGCGTGTGTCGTACGTCAGCCGGGACGAGCCAAGCTTCTTGGTGTTTTTGGCACGGATACACGTAGTATAGATTCCTGGATCTGGTGCGCAGAAGGGAGTATCCAAAGAGACCTACACTCTCATATGTCTTCATTGAATCGAAACTCCAATGCTTCTCTCTCAGTTCGTCGCACACAAGTTGAGACCTAACGTGAAAGAGCTGAAGAACATCACGGTTCCCTGCTGTGCGAAAGGGTACATCATTACTGGGAACCAATACACTAGAAGCCTCAAGGCGAAATCGTACATCAACATACGTGACAAAAGGTCTAGGCCGTCTTAGAGGCTTGGTATCCGGACCGTCGCATTGGTACAAAACTCAAAACACAAAAAGAATTCCATGGTACGATTTGGACGAGCCATTGACTTCACTGATTTTCCTAGTTAGTCCTGTACTTGCAGACCACAACACCCAACGAACGAACTGAGCTTTTCCCCTTGGATTCTACTTGGTCTTCTTGGTTTCTTGGCTTCTTCTTGGCTCCTGGTTGGCGTCTTGGTATCCTCAAGACTGGAGGAATTCCGCTCGTCATCACGGTCTGCCGTCAATTGTAGAGTCTCTGATTGGTTTAAGGGGAAACAAGGTTACTGCGATAAGCACATTTGGTATCGTAGAGTGCGCACGGTCCAAATGACGTATGCTGCCATTTGTGGTGGCTTTCTGCGGTGGTGCGGTGACAGAAGCCCAGACCTCTTCAAACTCCCACCTAAGCGTACTAAGGCGCCAGCAACCTCAAGGTCCACCCGCCGGGACCTCCCATTCTGTTCCCCCGGCATGTGCCGGAGCTTTTCGTCTGTGCCCCTCCATCCTTCCACCATCTCGCGGATGCTTTGCTGGAAATCAATGGGAGTCTTTAATTTACCGAGTAAGGCAGAGGGGGATACTTATGATACATCTACGTTAGTCGTTCAATCTATCGCGTTTCAACCTCAAATGTTGAAGAGAGCAGCCGTCGCCCCGTTGGATTGGTGACTTTCTCAGAGACACCCTTTGAGAGTTTTCAAGAAAGCTGGCAATATTGGTATTAAAAGGCAGCATAGAGATTTGCCAAATACTGCCAAAGTGCAGATTCCTAGCTTTGCATATCTGAGAGGTCTATCAATCCATTTACATCTTGATCGGTAATGAAAAGTAGGCTTAAACATTGCGCGCCTTCCTCTTGATTCTGACCTTCAGGTACCTCTTATCAGGAGAAGGCCCACGTAGCTTGTGTTCTATCTAATCCTGCTCATCAGGGGAAATAAAACGAAAAACGCGTTGCTAAAGTCGAGTTGAACATCGTTTCACCCAAGGGAGGTCTAGACATCTCGAGATGCACCTGTTAAAGGCCATTCAGTTCCGGGGCCATCTCCGTGTCCGTACAATTACATTTGTGGGCCCCACCATTCTCCCGTCATCGCATCACGGCGCCGTCCGGCACCGACTTCGGTCCCCCGAAGAAAAGAAAAAAAAGCCATAGACTCATTTCTCCCTCCCGCAATAGGATCAAAGCCGTCCTTATTTCTTCCCAGACGATTTACATACCCCCTTTGTAAACTCCCTCTCCTGTTTTCTCTTGATTAATCGTACCTCAGACCAACAACTGTAAGCCCGGTACTTCTTCACCTAGGACTCAGGTCCTACAAAGCGCCCCACTTCAGCCAGGCAGGAGAGCCAAGCAATTCCGCCTTACACGCAGGCAGACAGGCGACTTTACCCCGCCATCCAGCGTGAGCCTCACCTCACTTCACCTCTCACCTCACTCAACCTATCACCACCACCACCACCACCTCACACTCACACTCACTCACCCAACCTAGCCCAACCTCCACCACAACCATCTCCAACTTCCCATGCCCCTACGAAGCAAACTAAACCTCGACCCTCACACCACCACAACGACATCCACAACCTCAACCTCAACCTCAACCGCCAAAATGGCCACCACCCAGACAAAAGACCGCATAACCTGCCACGTCCTAGACACATCCGCCGGAAAACCAGCCCGCAACGTCCGCGTCCAACTCTCCACCACCATCCCGTCCCCCGCCACAACCTCTGGCTCTGCATCCCCCGGCGCCCCGTCCGGCGGCATCCTCAAAGAATTCGAATCCACCACAGACGAAGACGGCCGCGTCAAATCCTGGCTCCCCTTCTCCTCCGCCACCTCGTCCGGCGAAGTCCCCGTCTACACCCTCGACGACGTCCTCGGCGAGATCGAGGCCACTTCCACCGCGACCTCGTCCCGCTGGACGCTCAAGTTTGACACGGCGTCCTACTTTGGCGGCGAGGACGAGACCTTCTTCCCCGAGGCCGTGGTGGTTTTCACGGTGAAGAGGGGCCAGCATTATCACGTTCCGTTGCTGTTGAGCCCGTATAGCTATACCACCTACCGGGGCAGCTAAGCTCGGATGCTTGGATGTGATGGGGATGAATTCGAATTCTGCGGGGGAATGAGGTGAGCTGGTTTAGTGGCTGCGAGCGGGATGGTTCCCATGTGGATATAGAACCGAGAAGAGGGATTCGTGTGATGGGCTAGTCCTTGATATGAGGGTCTGGCTTGCGGGCTCATGAGTTCGCTAAATTTTGCTTCGGAAATACCTCAGAACCTAAGGGTAGCTCACATATCAAGAAGAATCAATGTCACCTTTGTGGGTAGGGGGCTCGATAACCACGTCGAAGGGCAGAAGAAAGGGCCAAGTGAATAGTGCAAGAGACTTGCAACTAAACGATAAAATTACTATGTTTTAACGATAGTCTGTTCACCGTCGTAGGTTATTGCCCCTCGTGATGCACATTTCCATCCGTCAGGGCCGTCTGTAAAGGTGATATTTCAGAGGACCAATAACCTCAATAACGATGGCCTGATGTTGTACCATCCCTATACTCCGTGTCCCAATCCCATTCCCAAAATCAAAAATCCCAAGCCCGCCTTTGGTTGTGCCCAACCCTGTGTTGCGAGTCAAAAGAAAACTCCGCGCTTGCGCTGTGGTGTGTCTGTTTTACAAATTCTTTTCGGCCGTTTAATCGTGTGCGCGGTACATCGGGTCGATAGTTCGCCGCCTAGTTTCGTGATTCCTCACTTTCGTATCGCAGATGTTGTGACTCTAAGGCTTCTTCCAGCCAAGCTTTCTAAACAGGCTGCCTTTGCGTCCGTTGCTCTGAGCCGACGTGACGGGCGACAGGTCGCCACCGCTGTGGGAAAGCATACTCTCGGCATCGTCTCTGCTCATGCGTCCCGCGGTCGGCAGACTAGACTGGCTGGTGTTGGACGGAACATCTGCTTCGAGGATGGCAGCTTCGGCTTCGGCTAGGGCTTCGCTGCTGTAGAGTGCCTCCATTTGAGGAGTGATGCGTCCATGGCTGATGGTGCGTCTATGCTTTTGCAGGAAAGAACGTCGTGTACGGGCTCGGTTTCCGGCGAGATCCTCCTGCGAGATGACTGCGTTGGGCGAAAGGTTGGCGTCGGGATGCGGGAGCGTAGTGTTGCGTTCTGTATTTCTTAGTAAATGGACCATAGATTTTGCACTTCATTAATAGAACTTACCTCCGTTGAAAGGCTCAGGGAAGCCAGTGTCTCGAAGACTAGCCTGGCTCTTGGTCGACGGACTTCGTGGTGTGTTGGTCATTGTGTGAGGCTCTGCGCGAAGATACGATCTTAGTTTATTGTGGGGGAACCGATGGTGGAAGATCGACGGTAATAAAGTGGTGGGAGTTCAGGTAGCGGTCGCAGCGGGGAGTTTTTTTGGGGCCAGTATTCAGTGGAATAATAGCGTCGGGGGTGGTGATAAATAAGATGGGTAGAAGCCCGGGGGGCAAATAGTAGACCGCAGATGAGTGAGAGAGGCTGCTCCCTTTGTTGTGGGTAGGTAACAGAAAACTGTTGCAGAATAATTGGAATTCTGGATAATAGAGAGGAAGGAACAAAGAAGTTTTGGGAGACAGAAAGGTGAGAGGAAAATAGAACAGGGCGAGACGCCGTCGGGGTTTCTTTGCTGAGGCAGTTCGGTGATGAGTGTTGCCGTTTGATCCTTTAGCGTCTTGGGCAATTACGAATCCCCTCCCGAATAAGACGAGACCAGTTAATGAGACCGGAACGGCAAGGTCAGGAACGAGACGAGAGCAGCAGCAGCAGTAGCAGTTATGAGCAAATGAGAATGCGAGACTCCGCACCGGTAATCCGCCTCTGGGCGTTCTCTTTTCGCTCAATAGTGTGAATGGAACACAGTAGCTGGAACTAACCGCGGGAATGGAGCCTCAGATGGGGAGGGGTGGGATAGTCACGGTATTTAGAGCAGGTTGCAGTCAGAAGAAGAGCGGCCACTGGCCTATGCTTTTTTGGCTCTTCTTGTTTTGCCGCATCTGGAAACATGTAACCGTCGTTCCGCCTCTTGGATTTCCTGTGCACGGCGGGTAACGAATGGCCCCGGTGTAGGAGACTTGGAGGGGATCCCTACGAGGTCTGACTTGCGTGCCCTGGTGTTTCTTGTTCGCTCTCGCTCCATTGCTGGGTACTTCGCTGCGCTGTTCGCTCGCTCGGGCTCGGCCTTCCGCTTGCAAAGGCACAGTCGAGCGCAGCAGCAGCAGCGATGGGATGACTGGGCCGCAGCAAAGCACAGCAATGCCAGCCAATGACTAGGGGTGGCAGGGTAGGTAATACGGCACGAGAGGCGGGGAAGAGCTAACAAATGTTCGAGGACATGCAGCCTTGGACATAGGAAGAAACGCAGAAGCCGGAGCACTAAACTCGCTCAGAGACACACACACCAGCGGTGAAGTTTGGACGGATACTTTTGGCTGATTGCTTTGCTTGGTCTGCAGAAACACTTGAGCAGCAACTTGCAGTAGCTAGCAGCTTACAGCCAGCCAGCGGCAGCCTGGGATGACCTGCATGAGGGACTCGGGCACACCATGCGCACATGGAAGTCATGACGATTGGTGTTTGGCAGTGTCATGTTCCGAACTTTGATGGTGCCACACCATTCTCAGGCTTTCATGGAAAGTTACCGAGAAAAAATAGTCCCAACAAAAAAAAAACACTAAGAAGTGGTGGACGTGAAGAGAGATTGTAGAGTGGCCTGAAGGTGGAGGAGCCTCCGTTCTGCGAGAGAGCACGGGAATCCCGGCGGCGGAGGACAGTTTCCTCTCTTGAGCATCGTGGAATGACGAGTGGACGACAAGGGTTCCAAGCAAACGGAAGAGGAGACTGAGTGGGTTGAGGAAATGGAAAGAAAAGAAGAGGCGAGGAATGGAGATTGGTGTGCTTGGGGGACGGACAAGAAACTGAGAGACATGGCAAACATGGGAAAATGGCATGGCTTACCTTGGGCGACGAAGGCCATTGGTGCGATGTGTGCCGGTATTCCGCTCGGTTGAGAGCCAGAGCGTCAGCGGTGGAACCCTCGTGAGGAATAATCCTGTCTTGGGTAGGCGGTAGGACAGGCGGGGAGTCTGGGCAAGACAGCGCAGCGCAGCGGGACGGAGAGTTGAATCCGTGTTAACCAGACGCTCAGCTGTCTATGGTATGTTCTGGGCGGATTGACTGGATGTCCCAATGAGATTGCTTTTGCGTCGAGTAGCAGAATCAGAATGACGAAGACGTCGAGGGGTCCAAAGTGGTCTCCACTGAACAAGCGCGCGGTAGGGGACACAAGCTAGGTTTTGTGCCGAAGATGATGGTGAAGAAGAAAATAAAGACGCTGAGTACGGAGTAGTGACAAAGAGTAATCGTCTTTGGTCCAAGTTGTTGTCGTCGAGAGTCGAAGCTGAAACGGCTTTGCGGGGATAGGTAGGATGGACGTGGGAAGGTATTCGCAAGTTGCAAGGTTCGAAAACAGGTGAAAAGCTTGGATATTGTGGGATGTCGAGTCGAGAAGGTGTGTCTTGTCAGAGAAGAGGAAGATACGATGATCTCAGGAAAGTATTTTCAAGTTTGGAGGCGGGGATCTCGAGTCAAAATGTTGTGGTTTGCGTTGACTGTTGACGTGCGGTTCGTTATGCTGAAAGTGGGGAGGAGTGATGACATTCAAGTACAGATAGAAGTTCAAGGAAGGTGCGGTGCAAGTGGTCAAGGTTGTTCTTTCCAAAGTTACGATGCGAACCGTGGACTGTGTCAACCTCACGGGCAGGCGGCATCCCCGTTGTTTATATCGTCTAGTACTATAGCCCTCCCTCATTTGGACGGGACTGACTTGGAGAGAAAGTTGGAAGGCCGCGACCGGTGAGGTCAGTTTTGTCAATCACTCTACTACCTTGTTGCATGTCTGAGTGCAGAAGAAGGGATTAGTTGACAGTGATTGACACCAGTGACCGAATTGATCACCGGCGTAGCATCTCAAAGGGGCGGCCCCCCCGCCAGGTGTACCCGGCCGGTCGGTCATATCCGTCCCACGGGCTTGAAGAGGTACCCAGCCGCGCCTTTCCCAACCGGGAAAAGACATCCAGGGTTTAACGCCATTTAGCACATCGTAGTCGCTGTCCCAAAACCGCGATCCCCATCACATCGCAATATGGCACCTGTCCGGCAATTGTCTGTGACTTTTTTTTTTTTTTTCTGTTGGTGTTGTTGTTGATGATTCTTTTCGAGCTATCGCCCGTGTGTTATTCTCATCCACCAAGCTCTGACAATTCTCTAGGGGGTGTCGACTCATGACATGCCCCAGCCTCTAGTAAGCAGGATGGAATAAGAAGCTTTCTTGCTACTGGCCCCAGTCAACTGCCACGATTGGCGTTAGGGACTCACTACTCGTGCAACACCAAAAACCTATCCAAACGGAGTGTTCATCAAGAGTCAAAGCAAGGGCACCAGGAAGGAGAGAAGGTTGTTTTTGAGGGAACCAAAGCATCTCCCCTCAAGGCTCACCGTCTCCATACCTCATACACCGCAACCGAGAGTATCCGGGTCAATCGTCACTTTCCCCAGTGTCACCTCGTTTCCCACATCAATTAGCGTTCCGACGATCCAGCGATGCCAATCAAACCCCACGGTTGGGCGCTCACCCGATGTCTCGGTGTCTCATTGCCGGCTCCCTCACTGGCCTCTAGGGAGACGACTGACTCTTTTACTCACTAATGTAATCATCGCACTACTACTGCAAAGCAACATCGTGAGGCCAGCTAACAAGACACAGCTCCCCGTGACTTGTTGCTGACCGGTACACGGCACACGGCAGACCATGAGGTTAGCTACCTAGCAATGCTAACTCAAGACTGACAAGTCGTCGACTTCCCAAGCCTCAACCGTCCACGTTTGTACTAGCTCTTGGCGCCGAGCTTGGCAAGCGGCGCAAGCCTACCCCGGCTCAGCCCAACGCGCAGCGTCGCAGAGCCTAGAGGGGGACCACACTCTAAATCCAACTATGCTTAGAACTCTCATTTACCGCTCCCCTTGCCCACAGAGCTGTATCGGTACTAGGCGATGAAGAGTCCCCTAGTGTTTGAGTATACACTACTCCGTACTCCGTAGAGATCGGGCGCGTCTTATTTGAGGCCTTATTCGTTCTATCCGGAAGGTCTGTTGGCCCGCGGGTGCCATGCCCCATGGAAGAACAACAAGAACCCTTTTCTTGCCCTTTCTCCATGGGTCAACGTTGCCGGTATCCACCGCAATGGCACCCTTTCTTGCGCCTTCTTCTCTCAGCTGGAAAGGGGACCAGCAGTGCCCTCAGCCAGGCAGTTTCCCCTCTCTCGCTGAAATCATTCGTAAGCATCCCTGCCCCTTCTGCGCCTTCTATAGGCTATACCCCATTGGGACAGATCCCATCACTGTTGAGGACCGGAAGAAAAATGCGGCGATGCGGCGGGCGAAGGTGGGGTACGTAAGGTAAGGTACCTATTGTGCATTCTGTATTCTCCCACCGGAAAGGACCCTGACGACCTGAACAAACTGGGTGGAGCAGACGCCTTGCCCGTCATTGGCCACAGCGTAACATGTCCCGCGCCACACATCGAGTGGATACTTGGAAACTGCGCAGTGATTCGTTCTCAGCCACATTTGGGGACCATTCCGCGTTACGCGGCCTCCGATCTTGCTGTCTTCAGAAATGGGAAGTTCAAGTTTCTTATCCAAGTTTCTGCCCACCAACCAAACTCTATGAAATATCCATCAAGGAAAGCCACAGACTTCTCGGCGTTCCGTCACTAGAGACCTTCCAAGCCTCTCCCAGGCGCCGAACACCCGAGCCGAAGACCGTTCGTGACCGTCTACCCATTCCCCACTACGCCGCCACTCCATTCATGAATCTTCCAGCAGGACAAGCACTTCAAATGTCTCCAGCCAGCAGGCCCCACCCCGTGGTCATTCAACTCCACAATGCACACGAATCCCGTCGCCGCCGCCGTCACCGTTTGCCCGCTGCGAATCCCGCTGACCCTCGGCTTGATTTGAATCCTCTGATCGCTACCAATTCCGTGTGCCGAATGCTACTGTGTTGCTGGAAACCTGGGGAAAAGGAAAGGGTTTCAGGATATCTGGCATTCTGGTCCGCCAAATGGCATGTTCTTAGAGTATGTGCGCAGTTCATGGCGGCGAAAACGTGAAAGACAATGTGCAGATCACTGCCCAACATCCCACGAACCCAAACCTCGGTGACGGGCTCAACTGGAACGTTGACGTCTCTCCTTCCGTTCCCAACCTTATCGTGCCCAGGAGTATTCCCTACCTGCGCATGTCTCTTCTCCCAGGCATGATCCAGCATTCCCTACGCCCACAGCCATCCCATTAATCCATTGCGTTCCTGGGATATCCACTTTTTCTTGACCACGATAAGCTACTGAGACAGATATCAAATAACCTCAGGTAGCGTTCCTCATAACAAGAGCTGAGTCGAGCTGAGGCCAACCCGGTCTAGACCATGTTTGGATATCTAGGTTGAATGAGGATAGCTTGTAAACGATACAGTTCGGATGGCTTGATTCCCGTCTGGCAGTCATTTCTAGTACTCTACGCACTGACACGGTTCTCTTAAGTACTGCAGTCTTACAGATCCTTTTCATCTCTCTCCATTGTCACTGCCCAGCCATCTAGCTTTAGCTTTTGGGCGTCTGCACGTGCGAAGAATAACCTGCAGCTGCGATTTGAAATGTTTGCTGTGCGCTCCCCTCGCACTTGGCTGAGTCTTCTTTCCCTGGCTTCGCTATATGCCGAGGCGGCCCGCTAGACGAGTCTAGACTGTGCTTTGAACTATGGACAATTGGATTTGAGATTAAGGCACCACGATGCGGTGCGGGTTTTGCCGAGGGGTTAAAGACTTCACGCAATGAGGCTGTTATCCCGATGGGTGTGTCGACCTGAGATCACGACTTCGATTAGTCTTGGTGTCCACGTGCTCCTTTTCCACGCAGCGTGCATCGCAACGCTTGCTCAGATCGATTCGATTGCTTCTTTGCCAGGAACCCTCTGGAATCATTGATTGGCAGCCAAGTTGGTGTACCGCTGTTGTAGGCTTTAACATACGGGTAACTCTGATCAGTTTCAAGAACGTTCTCGAGTTCTTCAGGACAAGTTCTCACTTTGCTTTGAGCCTGACGTGAGAAGTCCGCTATACCGCAGCATATTTCAACGCTAACATCGGTGCTTCTTGAGATAGTAGGCACAGTCCCAGCTCTTCACAATCAGAGCCGCGTGATTTTGAGATAAAAAGTTGACGTTATTCGCTCCTCATCGGTCGGGGGACTATAGCTATATCTATACTATGATTATTCGGTTCAAGAGATGATAATTGCTCCAAGTACGACCGTATGCCTCGGTTGAAACCATGCGCAAAGAAATGCCCTGCTTTATACAAGCGTTCAAACAGCCAGGTTTCCTCCATGTTTGCCCGATACGATTCCGAAAGCTGTGCCATACGTTCATACTATCAGGCTCCCGACATCGAGCCACTTCCTAAAACCGTTTGAATCCTCAAATATAGCCGATGGCATGAGCAAACAGCTACAAACAACAGTACATAGGAGAAGCTCATCACTTACCGTTCACTTATCGTGCTTCCTAACGCTGTCCCGATCAGATTCATCCAGTAAAATTTAAGGGTCTGTAAGCATCGCCACGTTCCTTCCGTTCAAGTCTGACTAGCTGAGGAAAATGTCCATTGAGCTCAACAGGGTGCCTAATGGAAGCCGCGAGTTGACTGGCAAACCCAATCGGGTACGAAAATCTCTTTGGGAACTCTGAATGGTTATAGGTACCGACTGGCCATAGATATTGTTACGGTAGAAGGTGAAACTTTGTTCCGGCGATTTCGATGGTTGCTTCTCGGGCTGAATTGCGCCATTGCGAACCTCCTGGTCAGCGGGACGACGTTTAACTACCGATACGCGCTTAGAGAAACAGTTGGAAATCATGGCCCGGCTTGCCCGCCCTCAAAGGTGTACTTTGGTGTGGGAGTGGAATATATTTGCTGTGGGTGCGATGGCCTTTGCCCAAGTTGTAGTCGGGTCCCTGCGCAGCGGCTTGCCATCCGGCTTTTTTGTATAAAGTTGGACTGGTACGTCTCACTTGTGACTGTCTCTGCCTGATGCAAGAAACATCATGTACAATGAGAAAAGAACTCGAAGTCCTTCGTTGAGATTGGGGTGGCTAGCTGCCGATGGACACCTCTTTATCTCCGTCTCCAATTTTGGCATATGGGAGAGCTCAAGATAGCTCAAGTCTAGTCCATTGAGACCCGTACCATTCTTGGCGTGTGCATTCCTGGATGAGGGCGGGCTCGGGTTGTATCTCTGACCGGTGAAATGGACGGCAACGGGATTGGACGTTTCTGCGACTTGTAACGGCTTAGAAGTTGGAAAGACGGAGTTCTGCATTGATTGAATTTTTGAAGAAGCAACGGACTCTACGGGGACTGTTTGTGCAGCCGGTGTTCTTATTCCAAGTCCGGAGGAGAGTGCCGAGGAGGGGTTGAAATCTTTATAGGCGGAAAGACTAGCTGTCTTCAGTTCAGGCCTCGCAGTCGCTATTGCTTTGGAATATAAAAAGCGCGATAAGTGAGGTCTTCCTGAGGATGTAGAGGCTCCTTTCTGGCTGTGCACCGGCCGACGTGGCGGAGAGACTGTGACGTCGAATGGACTTGATCTAGGTTGTCGATATGGCGGTCGGATTTGAGGAACAACAGCGCTGAGGGCATTGTTAAGTTTTGATTCCTCGTTTATAGCTGCGGATGGGACGACAGCTTGGGAACTTTTTGGTTGTTTTGCGTTGCTCCCCTTGTTCGGGTCCGAAAATTGGAAAGGGGTTGTAGGATCTGTTTTTTCCAGTCTCGCAGTGACCGGCGGCCGAGATGTCGAACTGGCCCGGCCAGTGATTTTTGCCTCTATACTGTATAGCTTCCTCGTACTTCTGTGTACACAAGTTTGTATCAGCATTCTTTTCGAGCTTCGTGTGGCAATTCGAGTGAGGACTTACTGGGAGATCTCCTTCTGCCTGAGGGCCTTTCCTTCTTTTCTTTGGAAAGATGTGTAGATTGCCCAGATACAAGCCTTGTCTGCGACTAATTGGAGATCTTTGAACTTCGACACGTACGTCTCGAGCTCCAGCATCTGTTCCTCCGTCTTTGACTTCCAGCTCGACGCCCATTTGACTCGAGCCAAACTGCCCATGTTCGCACCATATCTCTTCAAGGCCGTGCTAATGCTTTTGATTCGTTGCTCGCATTCGTTTGAGAGATTACTGATCTCCCTCCAGAGTTCGAAATCTATTGCTTCTTCGACAATGTACTTGTTGATGCGCCTATTGAGGTCTCGGAGGTGCCACAATGGTTGTTTGACGGCGTCGATCTACGCGAAGGCGTGGCAGCAGTCTTTGAGAAACAATCTCACAGCTTTGATGAATCTCTCTGCCAACAACGCGACTTCTGCACCGCTGCCGAAAATCGGAAACGGCATTGCTTACTTTGGAATAAAGGATAAGACACCCGCCGTTCGAGGTTGCTGGAAAGGTAAAGGAGTAACTATTATGTCCGGTGAGAAATTGAGGTTAATATACCATAGTATAAAACAAGTGAGACAGCCTGGAATTTCATTCAACAAGCTTGTTCGACACATGGGGCTTGGTTGTGAGGCGTTTTCGCTCCTTTGCTTCATACGTGAGGACGGGCGAACCACTGCAGATAAGGAGCGACTGGGTACTTGGCGTTCCGCAGGAAGGCTCTACCAAGCAATCTACTACATGCAAGCCAACCAAATCATATGGCACAAGAACATAGAAACCTGATCCGGGCTTGGCTCGACATATCACGCCTGTCAACCTGCCTTGGCCAGCTTACTCTCCAGCAAACAGGGTATGTCGAATGCTTTATTCGGACCGGTTCGGGCAAAGATTGCCAAGAGCAACAGATGTGAGCCTGTGGCCATAGCAGCGTGCGAGCAGTCGCCTGCTGGAGCGGGAGAATACTGAGGGTAAACATTAAAGGGCCGCTCGAAAATCGATTGAGTATAATCCATTGACATGTTTGTAAAATCAGGGTACATCAGATTGCGTAAGCTGTGTACCTCAAACGGCTCAGAGGTCTCAAGAGATTATGAACATTGCTTTAATATAGTTGAGTGGACGAACGCGATCGAGGTGAGATGAGAAGAGATGGGAGACGCTGAAGCAAAAAGAAGAAGATCACGGGTAGTATTATACTCGTAAGAGCTTCACGCAACTCTGGACCAGGATTCCATATCGTATCAGGGATACGTCGATTCATTCATACATATTGAAACTTGTGATGGATTTACTCGATATTTTCCGAATAATGTCTTTGAATGTGGTTTCCGTGTCTCGTAGCTTACCTCGTCGAGGCCTGGATATCGGTGATACTTGGCTATATTAGTACCATTGACTAGTGGAGTTCCGAGCCTCATATCATAAGTCTACAGCTAGGCTCCTGCCGCCTTTGAGTTAGTGCATATGCGGCACCTGCAGGCGCCTGTGCCCGGTTTGAGAGGCGGGCGACACTGTACCTGTGCATGACCTTTCGTGACCTATGCGAAACCCCCTAAACGTACGTCAAGAAGATGTCTCGGAGAATATGCGAACTCTATCAACACAGCAATAAAAGTCTGGAAGCGAATGCCTGTATGTATCACGCATCTGCTGTGGTGGTAATCGACTCATAAGCAAAGACCACCGGAATTCTGAAAGCATTGGGACAGTGTTCGAGTGTTTTGCCAGTGCCCAGAGATAGGATATATCCGAAGTCATTGTTTGCTAATGTTGATTTTGACTGCCTTCGAACGGCATACGTGAAATGACCATCTATCGATGCACTTGCAATAACCGAAAAGGTATAGAGACTATCGACAATCTGAAAAGAGAAAACCCGAGTAGCAAGTAGGAGGGGGCAACACATAATAACTACACCACAACCGTGTAAAATGACCAGCAGGCCGAAACGTAAGTGGCCTATCCTTCCTACCAAGCCTTCCAGAGCGGTCATAATTCTGTGCCTAGCTTCTGCTCCTATACCAAGGATCTATCCTAGTCCTCTCTGTCTCTTGTTTCGGGAGATCCTATTCTCGTGCGGCTTTCCAGCCGTATAAAACTCGTTCCCTGGGCCAGCGAGGTTGACGACGTGAACGTTTTCGAAAACAATTTGCTGTTGATTAGATTGTGGAAAGAGACCATTTCCCCGCCCAGTACTCTGAGGGACGTTCCGCCGCTTAGCAAGTGCGCCATGCATACCAACTGCTTGGGGAACATTTCGTCGCTCGGGTAGTTGAGCGGGTGTCCCAGTGTCGTGGGAACTGACACGAGGTGGAGCAGGCGGACCGGCACCGCACGGAGAAGCTTGCTTGCCGGGAGGTCGAGGGACCCACGCGGGGGCACCAGGTGCGGCAAACTGATGAGGAAGCTGAGCATGCTGAGCAGACCTGCTGGCTCTATGAGGAGCAGCTTGCCGGCCAGAAGCCGGACCAGCCATTCTGGCAGCTGGCTGATTAAGAGGCGGACGAGCCGGAGTCGGCATAGCAGGCGTCTTAGTATCCCTTTATGGAGCTGCTGGATTGCGAGCCGGAGGAGGCGGGGCCGGTTTAGCAAACGCGTCTACTTTTCCGTATACAGCCGGGGCATTGTAAGGCGGAGGCGGGGACGCAGCCTGCCGGTTGAATGATGGAGCAGACTTCTCAGGCGCGGTGATGAGATCAAAGAGAATCGACAGATACATTTCATCGAGAAGATCACCTTTGCGCTTTTCCGGTTCGGGGCTGTACGTCTGAAAAGTCATGATTAGTCTCTTTGCTTCGGTGGCGTGGCGTTGACCGCAGCTTACGAGTCTCTCTTGTCATAGACATTACAGCGTTTAACCGACTCCAGTGCAATATTGCAGTTCAAGCCCAATGCGGCGAGGGACTTCTCTATACGATCCGCGTACCTGAGTGTTGCATCCTTGAACATGAGGTTCGACCCGGCGGCCCAGCAGTTCTTTGCCGTGTGCTGGCCCAAGTCCCATTTTAGTTTGTCGATGTTTTGGGTGCATATGCCGACATGAGTGTTGATGCCATCTCTAGCTTGACGGCTGGTCATGGCCCACTTGGCGAACATGTCTGCTCGGTCGACGACCGCTTGAAGCTCACGTAGCCTTGACTTCATGGGCTCCATTGTGCCGTGTCTTTTGAAACAATTTCACAAGGAGTCCAGGTTGACCAGGGCAGAGCTGCCAATGTTGATGAGTTCCGCGACATTGTCGCTGGTAAATAGCTGGCTAGCCACTGGATAGCAACAGATTCCAAAACTTTTCTGTGACTTCGTGTGCAGAATCGAAGGAGTTTGCGGATCACAAGAACGGGCCCATGATAAAATCATTCAATTGTCCTGCATGCGCGAAATAATTGCGTTTGGTTACTTTTCAACTGGATTGAAGAGACAGGCGAGAAACAAGCACAACGGAGAAGGTAATGTTGTGTAAGTAGTTCATTAGGTATAGTAAACAGTATACAAGAAAAAGTCATGCCTTGCCGATGCAGGCGTGGTATCATATCTGAGCGTATTCGTCCAATCCATCACCTGGTAAAACTCCCAGATTACCTCCCATTTTACGCCTGCGCTAGATTCATGGGCGCCATTTTCGTAAACGCGTCATGCTAAGAAAACATTGGGTAGCCTCAAAGACAAGAGACAACTAGATATCCACAACTAAACTACTCCGGTTTGAATAGTCTAGTAGCGGCTGCTGCGCTGCCAGAAGCGGCGACGGCGGTAGGTGGTGTGAGTGGCAGGAGGGGAATAGTTGTCAACCTTGGAACGCTGCTGGCGGCGCTTGTGAAGACGGCCGCTGCAGCAGGTGAAGAAGACGATGACGGTGCCGAGGAGCAGGCAGATGGCGGCGGCCAGGAGGGTCCAGAGAGCGACATCGTAGTGGGCGGAGCTGCCGTTGCCGTCCCTGTTGACGTTGCGGCGGACTACGGCGAACATGACCCAATCGCAGATGAGGGCGACGATAGTGATGATGAAGGCAACGCCGGAGACGAGGGCGGCGAAGAGGGAGCCGAACATGCCGGCACCGACGGAGAGGATGAAGGCGATGAAGGAGACGCCAGCGGCGACGGGGTGGAGAACCATGACCCGGGTCAGACCCTCGGCGACATTGGAGGACAAGTTAGAGTACTGGGTGGCATCGGCCTCGGCGATGATATCGGTGGGTGAGTAACCGATCCTGGACCGGCTGCACTGGTCGGAGCCACTGGGAGACGAGTTAGTTATTGAGTTTGGTTCTATGCTGTGTGGTATTACTTACTAGTCAGAGCCGCCACGGACGCAGTATCCAAAGGTACCAAATGTGATCTCATTGCCGGCGGAAGTGTCGCCCAGCTTGACGGTCAACAGTGAGATGTTGTGCACCACTGGAGCAGAGATGCTGGTGATGACCAGAAGGATCGTTGCCACAAGGAGCAAAAAGGTACCAAAATGGTGAATGAAGCCGGTGACAGCCATGTTGATTATGGAGATGGACTACTGCCGGATGGCTGAAGTGCAGTGTAGGTGTTTGGTGTAGGGCTTGGTTGTAAGAGACAAGTGGCGATGGAGTACTGATGTGATGAACATGTTCGTGAGAAGAAAGGGAGAGGCCGTCCGCATATAAGCACAAACGTCTCACGACCCCTGGGCCGGCCCCAAGAAACAGGAATTCGCATGATGTGTGCTGTGATCTGTGACAGTACCACACTAGGCACACCGTCCGGGGCCAAGAATGCCGTGTAAGTCAGGGTCCCGGTGCAAGCCAACGAGTGCGACGTCATCAACGTGGCCCAGCCCGGGCCCAAGTTCACACTTCTCGTGGCTCTGTGGCTCTGTAGGAGAAAATTGGGTGAAAATGGACCCTGGCTTGCGCAAGCATCCCCCGCGCCACGGTTGGTCGGCTCGTCTAGTCGCGTCCAGATTTGTTTAATTGTCGGACAAGCTGGCGGTGGAAAAGGAACGTGGGTTCGGCTCTTATTGTGACGTACTATCCAGTTTGCGCCGCTGATTGGTCAGGCCCTCGCGTCGTGGCCGATCTGGGGATATTGCAGGTTGCCACTATTCCTTGTTTTTGTGGCTCTGTAATGACGCCACGCCTTGAATGGACCCCGGCACCAAAAATCCAACTCCAACGTCAGAGTCTCGACCTTGTGTTCAGCTGACTACTGCCGTATTACCGACTCAAGTGTTCCTCTGGCAAGAAAAGCACCTGCAGCTCGTCGTCAGGGAGCCCGACTGCGTTGCACTGCTAGCGACGGTCACCAAAGACACCTTCGTCATCGTTCGACAGTCGTTGCAATTTTTGCAATCTGATGTCGGGACATTCCGAAATGTCAACGGTCGTCTTGTGGTGTTCTTTTGACCTTGCACTCAGGGTCTCCCATTCAATGCATCGCCCTGGCCCGCATAATTTTAGGTTAAGCAAGCGAAACTCGAACAGTTCCGTCCGATGATCTGATCCAATCAAGAGCCGTACTTTGACTGGGTGCCATCCCATCTCGCCAATGAGCCTCGTGCCAAATCGTCGCCTTCATCGGAATTTTCGTTTCCGGAACGCTTCACTGAGCGCGAAACGCTGGAACTCCGATCAGGCTGTAGCTGTCAGATGTTCTAAGGCTTGGCTTATGGCCGTAAAATTGGAGGCAAAGTCAGCGCGCAATCGCTGCAAAGATGCGAGAGGCGGGTTTGATCGGTCCTCGAGGGACATCGTCTCCAGAGCTTAGACATAGCTTTTGCTGTAGTCGCGTGCTGTCGCCCCCAATGGCGATCAGGGTTGGCTTTCTTTCAGATGTAGCAGGCCTTCCATAACAGCGGGTGCCTTTTCTTTCCGCTCTCTACGCTTGATGCGATCGATGATGGCGCGCTTCTTGACATCGACCGATTTCGAGCCGAGTAGAATGTCTTCCCATAGCTGACCCCTGGTCGACGATTTCGACTGTCCGCCATTCTCCCAATCCGATAAGCCGTCGGCCATGATATCCTTTGGCAAGGACGCCCTCAATTGAGACGACATGGTTGTTTCTCGGCGCGAAGTCGGCCATGGGCCATGTAGCGGATTGGCTTTGATGGCCGCAGAGTGTATGTAGCTCGGGGCCGGGAAGATGTGCACCGTGAATTCCTTCTTGTCGTCCGTTCCTGCAGCGCTGTCCTCGCTCACTTCCTGGTGGTTTGCGTTGGCAAAGGGTCCGGTGACGGCCGAACCGGTCAGGAAAGACTTGACGGAACCGTTGGATCGAGGCGTCGCGAGTTGGTACTTGAGCGGGCTTATCTTGACGAGCTCCTTGACTTTCGACTTGTCGCTGAGAACGGATATGAAGGAAGAGTCGTGATCCTAGAAGCCCATGGTGTCAGCGAGAGAGCATTTCTTGGCGTTGGTTCTTGCGAGACGGAAACTTACTTCCAGCTTCTTGAACACTTCGACATTGGCGAATCTTTGCAGCGAGTGCAGGACGGCGCGTCTCTCGGAGAACCTATTCGGTCTCGGCACAACGGTGACTTGAACCGTCCGCGCAGATGCCTTGCTGGACAGCTCTTTCAGAACCGAGTATCCGTTCTTGGACATGGCGCTGATCGTATCGTGAATGCGACTCCTTTGAATACGCCGTGTCGTGAATAGGAAGCGCAATTCGACACGGGAGCTCCGCAAAGTTGTCAAGCTCTGGTGGAGCTTTTACAGTGTCGAAACTCAACAGCCTGCAGTTGCACACGGTACCATGCGCCGGGGTGCCCCGCCAAATGGCGGGGAGGCAACGTTCTGCTACTGGAACTTCTAGAACAGCTTGGAAGACGTAGACGTACGCCTCCCGTCTAAACACCTACCTATCCTCAGCAACTCCCGCGAAAACGATCTACAGCTCACCGCGAATTCCTGTAAGCCGAACGCGAATCATAGCTTTGGCAGCGTCTAGACAACGAGTCAAGTACACTACGTCCCCACAAACCACACTCTCTACCGCGACCATGGCCGCCATCATCGACGCCGACGACGTGATGGAGCCCACCCTCCAGTCCATCCTCGACCAAAAGTCGTTGCGCTGGATCTTTGTCGGAGGCAAGGGTGGTGTAGGAAAGACAACCACGTCGTGCTCCCTCGCCATCCAGCTCGCCAAGGCGCGCAAGTCGGTCCTCCTCATCTCCACCGACCCGGCGCACAACCTGTCCGACGCCTTCAACCAGAAGTTCGGCAAGGAAGCCCGTCTCATTGAGGGCTTCACCAACCTGAGCGCCATGGAGATCGATCCCAACGGCAGCATGCAGGACCTGCTTGCGGGCCAGAACGAGGAGGTGGATGCCATGAGCGGTGGCCTCGGTGGCATGATGCAGGATCTGGCATTCGCTGTAAGCTTTCCCTTTCGTGCGCCAGCACATCTGCAACAGCTTGTTTTCTAACGTGATTTATCTAAACAGATCCCCGGTATCGACGAAGCCATGTCCTTCGCCGAAGTCCTCAAGCAAGTAAAGTCAATGTCCTACGAAACCATCATCTTCGACACCGCCCCGACAGGCCACACCCTCCGCTTTCTCTCCTTTCCCAGCGTCCTCGAAAAGGCCCTCGCAAAGGTCTCCCAGCTCAGCTCGCAGTACGGGCCCCTCCTCAACGGCTTCCTCGGCCAGGGCGGCCAGCTTCCCAACGGCCAGAACCTCAACGAGATGATGGAGAAGCTCGAGACGCTGCGCGAGACAATTTCCGAGGTCAACACCCAATTCAAGGACGAGAACCTGACGACTTTCGTCTGCGTCTGCATCCCCGAGTTCCTGTCTCTCTACGAGACGGAGCGCATGATCCAGGAGCTGGCAAACTACGGCATCGACACCCACAGCATCGTCGTCAACCAGCTCCTCTTCCCCAAGAAGGGCAGCAACTGCGACCAGTGCACGGCCCGTCGCAGGATGCAGAAGAAGTACCTCAACGAGATTGAGGAGCTGTATGACGAGTTCAACGTCGTCAAGATGCCGCTGTTGGTGGAGGAGGTCCGCGGCAAGGAGAAGCTGGAAAAGTTCAGCGAGATGCTGACCACGCCTTACTCCCCGCCCGAGATGGATGCTTGAATATGAGTTCGTGAGCGGTATTGGGTGAGGCAGCGGTTTGCAGGTGTTGAGAGGATCAAAAACACGACTATGAATATTTGGTTATGACTGGATGGGTAGCATGAGGCGCAAGAGTCACGAGTGGAGACATAGAATACATTCACAAACGATTGATACCCTGGTGATGTGTGCAGGAGACTTGATTTGACTACCTTGGTGCGTGATAATAGAGTACCCTCAACGCTGAGCACCTACGGCGTAGCTTCATTATCCCAATTATCTCCTGCCCCAATGTTCTGCACTATGGCAGCGACAGTAAAGTCCAATTGAATTCCCTTCCCGTCCCGTCCCAGACACATTAAAAAAGTCCGCCCCTGTCCCGTTCCCGAACGCCCTTCAGACCATAAAAAAGCCTTGTCCAAATTCCTCTTGGCTGTGTGAGGATGGTGTTATGCCGTGTTTTTCCAGAATGATAATGATGAATGACCCCGTGATGCAATGCGTGCGTGTCGTCTAGTTTTACAATCGAAGAAGTCGTAGATGGCCATTGTAGGAACCGTCGATTGAGAGAGGCGCTCACAGCTCTCTGTAGTCGCTAGGACGGACACGCTTCTGCCGGTTCTGGTGACGGTGAGGGTTCACCGGCCTTCGGAAGTACGCATCCTCGTCGTTGCTTGGCTGTGTGAAGTTGTGGCGTTGTTGCTGATTATAGCCACCCATGCCGCCGCCGTTCATCCCGCCACCATTCATTCCGCCGTTCATGCCATTCATATGATTCATGCCGTTCATGTTACCGCCGAAGTTGTTGCCATACATGTTGTTGTTACCGCCCATACCAGGGAAGCCGCCGCCGTTCATGGGGTTGAAGCCGGGCATACCCATCATAGGGTTCATCATGCCCATCATTGGCATCCCCATGTTCATGTTACCCATGTTGCCCATGTTTGGCATATTGGGCATGTTTGGCATTCCCATGAAGCCGTTCATCATGTTCATGCCGCCAAAACCCATCATTGGGTCCATGGCCATGTTGCCCATGCCATTCATGCCGTTCATCATCGCTTGCTGTTGCTCTTGTTGCTTCTGCATCGCCTTTGGAGCCTTCGGAATCTTGGGGTTCTCCATCAACTCATCAGCAGGGCGCTTCTTGGAGTTGGACTCCACGGACGACGCGCGCTCAGCGGCGGGGCCGGACGGAGCGGTGGCAGGAGTTGCTGATGTCGACTTTGGCGTGCCATCGGCCTTCGGGCCCGTTGGCGCTGAGGCAGGAGCTGCTGCCGTGGCCGTAGGGGACTTTTGCGATGTGGGCGATTTGGCGTTTCCGTTGGCTGAATCTGTCTTTGTCTCTCCATTTTCCTTGGGCGACGAGGCCGGCGGCGGCGAGGCTGCTGTCGGGCTCTTTGCATCGTTCTTCTCCTTGAGGAACTCCTTCATCTTCTCCGCAGCTTCCTCATCAGCCTTGAGGTCGTCAATCAAGACACCTTCCGTAGAGCAATTAGGGCAGACGAAGTCCGATTCGATGAGAGCATTGGTTATGCAATCATTGCAATACGTCTTCTGGCAGCACGGGGTCTTCATTGGGTCTATGAACATCTTCTTGTCGATAGGACACTCAAGTCCCTGCTCCTGCAATTCTTTGTCTCCCATAGCGATTGCCTTGGCAGCAGACGCTGAAGACTTGGCTTTGGCCTGGAACTGTTCCCATGAAGCCTTGTCGGGCTCAGCGATCACAAATTCTCCCTCGGCATTGACCATGATGCCTGATGGTCTCTTGGTCTCATCGTCACCACTCTGGGCGAGGGCAACCGACTTGTCCACTGTGCGCAAAAATGACCGCGGGATACCAGTCGTGCGCTTCACACGTGGACGATTGTCAAACTCTGGATCGTCGTTCGTTGGGCACAACTGAATCCAGTGACCTTTCTCTCCACAGCGATAGCAAATGTAGCCATTGGGAGGGTCATGGTCAGGCACGTTTGCTGGCTTCTTAGAACCTGGCTTGAACACAGGGGTTTGGCTGCAACTTTGTTAGAGTTGATTCGTTAGGGCGATTGGAGATGGACTTACTTTGACATTTCCTCCTGTTGAGCTGACCAAGACTCGGTTTGAGCCTGGAACATGGCTGCCATCTTCTCTTCTTCGGTCATGGCATTGTTCATCTGGCTGATGGCGTTGGATGCGGCCTTGGCTGTGGCTGATTTGGTGGTCTGTTCTTTGCGGGAGGAATTCTTCGCAGCAACGGGCATCTTGCCAGAGACATATCGGGCGCCTCGGCCTGCACCAGGCTTGGCGGCTGGAAGGCGACGAGCAACTACGGTCGTAGATCGGGGGATAATGGTCGTATCATCATCGTATTCTAGGAAGATGTTAGATCGACAGTCCTGAGAAAGCTGTTCGAGATGGAACTTACCCTCACTGCCATCCTCGGAGTAAATGGCAAGGTCGAAGTCGGTGCCATCTCCCAAGCCGCTCTTCAAGATGATGTCGCGCTTCAGCTCGAAGACGGAAATACCGGTTCCATCGAACTCAACTCGCGTCGGCTCCTTTTGAGACTTGAACTTGAAGAACACGGAGGACGCCATGATGTCTCGTTTGGTAAGGTCACAGGTGTAGACCGCTATAGACGTTGGCAGCAGTAAAGTGCGCAATCAAATATTTGATTTGAGCGGCGATGAAGACTTCGCAGGATACCACGAAGACGCAACGCTACCTCAACGTGAGTAGAGAGAGACTTGATGCTTGTAATTTTTCTTCTTGCTTGTGTGTGATGTCTCTTGCGCTTAGCACCTCTCAAGAGTAATGAAAATCAATTCTGATTTACTTGGAAAACAAGGAAATAAGGGTTGCGGAGTGTAGAGAAAGAGTACAATGCCAAAGAGGCCGACACCAGTTGGAGAAAAGTCAGTCCTTTGTGTGAATCCCTCCTCAAATCCAAATCACCTCGACACCTTTCGCACCATCAGTCGAGAAAACCTCAGTTAGCCAGCGTTGGGTTCCAATTCAGTATTCCGGTCGAAGTGTGAGCGGTCGCAACGGTCTCGTGGCGAGACGCAAACAATCGTACAGGGAAAGAGTCGGTTGCTGAGCGGGCACTTGCTTCGCTGGTCACCTGGGGCCGAAATGTCGTTTGGGCGATTATCGTAGGGTGATGAAATCTGTTGCACAGTCGTATGGAGCACCCGTACGTAGGTTTCGGCAGAACGAAACGTGCGGTCGCAGGTCGTAAGAGGGCGTTGATGGTGATGTTCGTGGCAGGAAAAAGAGGAGTAACGCAAAGGGGGAGGAGAAGAGATATAGCCGGCAGTGACTGCAGGCAGACGGAGAAAGGTAGCTGGAACCCACTGTCTGGCCACTGCGACCGACCGGCCTGATTCTGCAGCACTGCCAATTCTGGGCAAGCCTGGGCCAGATGGCACGTGAGCGTCGGATTTTCCGGGAGGATGTTTTTCCGGGTGCCTATGTCCCGTCTCTGGGCTGGGCCTTTCCACCAAGGTTCAAGGCACCTTGTCAACCTGCCCGAGTGAAGTGGTCCCCATTCTTCTCCGGAAGATGCTTCGCAGCTGAGTAATCCCAAGAAACTTCCATCGCCTCCTCCGCCCAGGTCCCGACCGGAACTCCACTATCTCGGCCGGGAAGTTGCCGATAATGTCACGTGCTGTATCACGCAAAAGTTCTTTGGTCTCGGTCTTAGCGCCTCCACCTGGAACGGATACATTAGCAATGGCCAGGTCCCTTCCTGCTGATACGCCGCTGCTTGCCGAAGCGCATTGAGAGAACCCCGCCATCCAGAGCAGTTGTGGGCAGGTGCATGCAGAGGTACTCTCGGTGCAGCAGAATTCTGGTCAGCTCTTTTGCGCCCGATGTAGAAGGTCCAGTCCGGCGTCATGCCCCGCACCTCGTTGTTTAGAGGCCTTGCCCTCCCTCAGACTGCTCGAAAGTTTGTTCCTACAACTCCCAAATCTCTCCCGTGTTGGCAGACCATCTCACAATCTCGCCGTCACTACCTTACTGCAGCTATAAAAGCACACCAAGCTCGAAAGACCAAGATGGCTCCTCAACTCGACGGCTACTTCAAGCAGGTCGATGCCGACACCGACCACTTCATCGATCGCCTCCGGAAGGCTGTTGCGATCCCCTCCATCTCAGCTGATGTTGAGCGTCGTCCCGATGTCGTCAAGATGGGCGAGTGGCTCGCTGCCGAGCTGAAGGGCCTCGGTGCCTCAGTCGAGCTCCGCGAGCTCGGTGAGCAGCCTGACAAGCCTGGCTTGCAGCTGCCCCCCGTCGTGCTGGGAAGATATGGAAGCAACAAGAACAAGAGAACTATCCTGGTCTACGGCCACTACGATGTTCAGCCCGCCGAGAAGACTGATGGCTGGGCGACCGAGCCTTTTGAGCTCTCCGTCGATGACAAGGGCAGAATGTTCGGTCGTGGTTCCACGGACGACAAGGGACCCGTTCTCGGCTGGTTGAACGCCATCGAGGCTCACCAGAAGGCCGGCATCGACTTCCCCGTCAACCTCCTCATGTGCTTCGAGGGTATGGAGGAGTATGGCTCTGAGGGTCTTGACGACCTTATCAATGCCGAAGCCAAGAAGTTCTTCGCTGACGCCGATGCTGTCTGCATTTCTGACAACTACTGGCTCGGAACTGAGAAGCCCTGCTTGACCTACGGTCTTCGTGGCTGCAACTACTACTCTGTCGAGATCAAGGGCCCTGGCGCTGATTTGCACAGCGGTGTCTTTGGCGGCACTGCTCAGGAACCCATGACTGACCTGGTCCGCGTTCTCGGTTCGTTGGTCGACACTGACGGCAAAATCCAGATTCCTGGCATCATGGAGCAGGTTGCCCCTGTTACCAAGGACGAGGAGACTCTGTACGATGGCATCGCCTTCACTATGGAGACTCTCCACGAGTCTCTCGGCAGCAAGACCACCATCTACGAAGACAAGAAGTCCACCCTCATGGGAAGATGGCGCTACCCCTCCCTCTCTGTCCACGGCGTTGAGGGTGCCTTCTCTGCCCCTGGCGCGAAGACTGTTATCCCGGCCAAGGTCACTGGCAAGTTCTCCATCCGTACCGTGCCCAACATGGAGGAGGAGGCGACCAACGAGGCTGTCTACAAGTACGTCAACGAGCAATTCGCAAAGCTCAAGAGCAAGAACACCATGAAGGTTTGGGCTCAGCACACCGGCAAGTGGTGGGTTGCGTCGCCCAAGCACTGGAACTTCTCGGCTGCCGCTAAGGCTACCGAGCGCGTCTGGGGCGTGCAGCCTGACTTCACCCGTGAGGGTGGAAGGTATGAATCCCGTCTCCTGATACTGAAGGATGCCCACTGACAACAGACGTAGTATCCCCGTCACCTTGACCTTTGAGCAGGCCACCGGCAAGAACGTTCTTCTTCTGCCCATGGGTAGCTCCACTGACGGTGCTCACTCCATCAACGAGAAGCTGGACAAGCGCAACTACATCGAGGGCATTAAGCTTCTTGGCGCTTACCTGCACTACGTCGCCGAGGAGCCCATCGCATAAACCGACCGTGGTTTTAGTGAGGTCACTACGCCGGAGGGCAACTGGGAACCGCGATATCTGTCATGGCATGCAATGAGGCGGTCGCCTTATAACGTTGCCATGGCGAGTTGAGTTCGGCTTACAGGCCGACTGCTGACGGCATATCATGCATGCCGAGAGCGCTGCAATGGGCCGTTGGCCAGATGGGAATCAACGGACAAGAAGCTCCCGATTTTCACTGCAAGGTTCAGATCACAAGTCACGTAATTCAAATACCCAAAACAAATTCATATTAAACCGTGCTCAATTTCGTCGTTTCTAAATGTGGGGTATTAGTGCGTAAAGGGTCAGTCATAATCGTTCGTCCATCGTGGTATATACTTCGTGTTCCAGGTATCCAAGCAAAACGCCGGTGAGAGGACAAAGCCTACATGGCTTGGGATATCTCGTGCGTGTAAGTGATAGGAGAAAAAGGGGGGTATCGGGAGCTTTCAACAAAAGCTCTACTGCTTCTTCCGCGCCGTCGCCACTCGACGGCTCCGTCTCTTCGCCACAACCTCTGGGTCCCAGTTTCCAGAGAACATGTCTTCGAGGTCATCCTCGTCCTCGGAATCAAACACAATTTCGACCTCGCTGTCTGAGGCGTCCTTGCGAGCGCTCTGGGCGGCACTGTCTTCGCCGCCACCATCATCGCCGTTTCGGTCCGCAACATCCTCGTCTCTGCTACCTGCTCTGCCGGCCTCCCCAGCCACGGAATTGTCATCCTCTGATGCATCGTCTTCCTCATTGTCAGAATACTCCTCATCCCGGACATCGACGACGTCCTCCCAGCTGCGAAACGGCACCACGCGCTCGACCTCGAGGATGAACTTGCCGACCTTGTACTTCTGGCTGAGCTCCTTGGCGTCGACGTACTTCCACCCGAGCTTCGCGCTGCAGAGGACGCACGTGATGTCCGCGACGACGTGCCAGCCCGTGACGAGCTGGCGGTTCTCGCATTTTCCTATGCGGACGTTGGCGAGGCTTCCCTTGTTCTTGGTGTTGTTTGCGCCGGCGCCGCTTGCGCTCTGGGTGGTGGAGGAGGTGGTGGGAGTGGTGTTTGGGATGACGGTCGGCGCGATGAGGTAGGCGCGGCCGTAGCGGCCTGTGAAGCCTTTGCTTACGATTTGGGAGGCGAAGGCGATGTCGCAGGAGCAGGTTGAGCAGCGGAGGGTGTCTGGGTTGGTGCGCGCCAGGGAGGTTGTTTTGTTGTTTCTGTTGCTATTGTTGGTGCTGATGCTCGTGGACTTGGACTTGGATTTGGACTTGGATTTGGACTTGGAGAGGAGATCTGGTATGATAGCTGTTGCTGCGGTGGTGGTGGCATCTTGGTAGGTCGGCGGCGGCGGGCTATTCGGCGGGGTCGCGGTCTCGTCTGTCGTTGAGGAGGTCGGCGAGGAGCTTAGGGAGGGGACTTGGCTTGCGTCTGGGGTTGAGTCCGGGGACGTCGAAGCTGTCTCTGTTTCTGTTTCTGCTGCTGCTTCTGACGCGGACGAGGTCCGGCGCGGGGCGCGGCGGCGGAAGGGGACGATGTTGAAGCTTGGGAGGAGGTAGGTTGGGAACGTGGGACGGGAGACGACGATGTTGGGCGCCATCGCGAGGGTCCTTGGGGTTTCCTTGGGGTTTCTTTGTTTCTTTTGTATATCTTGGACTACGGCTTGTTGGAGTTGTAGATGAGGGCGGCGCCGGTGGTGGAGGATTCTACCATGGTATTCCGGCGAGGGTTCCGGTGGAGGGTATGGATGATCTTCTCTGGATATTTAGGGTGAGGAGAGCATGGCTTTGTCTTTGAGGGGAACGACGACGATAGCAAGCGTTTTAGGAGTTTCTACCGCCTCTTTTGACTTGTTCACGAGTTTGGATCCTTTGCGACTGGAACGGGGCCCTCGGGAGGTCATGGAATCATGTATAAGGCAAGGCGGGCAAGCAGGAATGAAGGGTCGGAGGCGATTTGGGGTAGGTAAGGTAGGTAGTTTGGTAGATCAGAGCCCGGCGCAGGGGCGCAAGTTCGACAGGGAGGGGAAAAAGACGTGAGTGACTGACTTATGGCACGAGACAGTGAGATGGAGGGGTAGAGGATTTTCGGGCTGGACTTTTTCTTTTTGGGCCTGGCCACCGTCCAGATGGTGTGTAACGTGCAGTCTTTTTGCGAGCGGGTGAATGATTCGGGTTGTTGGAGGGTAAGGTAACGCAAGGTAAGGGAAAGGTATGGCACCTACCTACCGTTCCGGCAAGCAAGCAGCATGTCACTGTCACTGTCTCTGGTGGACCCCGCCTGTTTTGCGGTGAGTGGACGGCGGGACGTGTGAGATATCAAAAGGGTCTGGGCGCGAATGTCGGACATGCAATGTTGGTGTACTTGCGTTTGGATAAGGTAGGTATGCGCAGATGTTTGGAGCTCTAGTTTTCTCTGCCCGGTCCTGAGACGGAAGACTAAGGCTTGCTGAGATTCGATCCAGCTAGACAGGAAGGCTGAAGAGGAGTTATGGATGTTTCGCCTTCACTTTGATATCGTAAAGTAAGACATTGCAAAGGTGCTGAGGTACTTACCAACCCACCTCTCCGGGGACATCTGCTCAGCAAGCGGCCAGTCTCGGAGCAGCGGGCGTCGGCCTTTACTCAGTACCTACCTTGGGTACCGTACCAGGTATTCAATACTTGAGGGATCGCTCGGATGTTGTGGTGTACGAAGTACCTACAGTCAAGCCATTCGGTCGAAGGAGGTTCGAGCTTCTCCACTTTGTCACCTATACCTTATCACAGCCCAACATTATCGATAAGATGAGCAACTGGAAGCGTGAGTCGATAAGAATGAGAGACGGCGGCCGGGTGGAGTCTTCCCTAGTGGTGAGATTTCCATTTGGCGCCGGCAGTGTGTGTGTGTGTGTGTCACTGTCACTGGACTTCGGACTCCACCGACGGGTGGGTGTGGATGATCACCTCATTCGGCCTCCATCAGATGTGACCCCTCTTCCTCCAACGGTTGTGCGGCAGACAGGAAGAGAAAGGGTCCCCACCTTCCTTCATGTCGTTGGAGACTCCCAGAATGAGGGTGAGCACCTGTACGGCTGGAGAGGCTTCTAGAAAAAGCGACAACCCAAAGATGAGTGTTTCGAGTTCCAGAGGTTATTGTTCGGTAACTTTGGAGTTTGCGGGGATCGAGGCCGTCACAAGTATCTTGCAACAGCATCCAAGATCATAGATGAAGCATTTCGATCGTTATCTGTGGACCAAAACGCCGCGCAGCTTTCGCTCGGTTTCGGTGAGGAAGTAGCGGGGAGCGTCAGATGGTCCGTCGGGCTGTTAGCTGATGACTACCAGAGACCGGCGCCGATTTAGATGCATCGTCTCTAGCCTTTTAGCTGCACCCAGCATCAAGGTAGACGGGAGCAGCTTCGATGTCGAGGAGACAGTCGATTGCTCTCAGTACGAAATAATTCTATCAAAACCGACTGAATGATCTGAGCCCGAGAGAGGTGAGATTCATTATTCGCAATGCACTCTTTCCTCTCGAG
Organism: Colletotrichum simmondsii; assembly: GCA_001563135.1. Classification (NCBI taxonomy): domain Eukaryota; kingdom Fungi; phylum Ascomycota; class Sordariomycetes; order Glomerellales; family Glomerellaceae; genus Colletotrichum; species Colletotrichum simmondsii. The sequence continues at coordinate 161,088 of JFBX01000248.1, forward strand.
AACGAGGATGCTGCGGTGGATGACTCGCAAATCATGAATGTGGGGGACAAAACGGTCAAGTGACCCGAACGGAAACACGGACCCCGGGAAGTCCAAGCATGCTAGTTGCGGCGCTGCATGGCATTTTTGGTAGGCATTGACAAGGCATCCTGCAATATTGCCCATGGCAATGTGTGAATATAGACCAACCACCGTAACACATTGTGCTCCGGTGGTCTGCTCGCCCGTCACGATTGCGACGGCCGAGAAAACGCGGCCTCCGACCATGCCGGGGCTCCGGCTGAAAAGGGATCCATCCGTCGAACTTGCGGTATCTTACCCCATCGTCATATGAAATGTTTGGACTAACCACGGCGGATGTCTGGAATACAGTACTGTGTACGTAGTGAGCTCAGCCAGAGTTTCGAGCTTGGAGACGGTAGGCTGGCCTCTCGCAAACCCTAATTGTCCTGATGATGGAGGACCCCGACATTCATCAGCGGTTATCTGTCACTCGTATGTATATGCGACGATCGACGGCCGTGTGCTTGAACTGCTTGCGTAACATTACCTCACTTTCGTACGTTGATGATTCAAAAAGGGCACCAGTTATCGGGCCAACGCTACACATATCAATGTTGATCATCCTTGTGTTGTGGAAGCCCATCAAGAGTACGGATAAAGCACTGCGATACTGTGAGCGCCAGAAAGAGAAACTCATCTGTCTGACCGTTTCCGTCCAAGAGATGATTACCCCAAGTTCTGGGTTGGGCTAGGGTGGCTGGGCAGCATGGGTTCGGTTTGGGGGGGATTGACCACGTGCATGTGAAGTGCAGCCCACGGCCTCGTTCGATTGGCAGAGACCGCAGGAGAAGCAGTCAAAGTGCCAAGCGCCGTGCCGGGCCCGGATTGGGAGCGTCCACCCGAGTTGGTTGATTGTTGGCGGGAGACTACTGGTGACAGTAGAATTGGGGCATCTCTGACTGGTCTGGACGGATAGACGTTCGAGATAGGCTTGGATGCGTACAGTCATTGGAGTCTGGAGGCAGAAGGCTGCAACTGCTTCAAGTCAGTCAATGAATCAGTACCCAATGAGTAGGTAAGGTAGATCGTAGACTCCAAATGGCGGCCGAGCAGCATCAGCCAATGCAATGCAGCCCAAGAAACAACGTGCTTTGCTTGCCATACCGCCTCATACAGTGCAACATGGACGGATGGCGCATTGCAAAGCGCTCCAACCGGTTTCGTAAGCCTAGACCAGTGGCCCCCCAATGGACCGTGGACCAGGGACGCCCCCTTGCCAGCGAGAACAATGGACAAACTGGAACCCTCTGGAAGCTGGGTACTGCGTAAAGAGACAGCTGATGCCGATGATGATCGTGGCGAGCAAGTAAACACATCATGGAGTACGGATGTGAAGTGACGAAAGTAAAGGGTCCCTCAGGATAGCGATTGAGTAAGATCCAAGCAATTGAAAGCCTGAATTGACGTGGATGGGATCAATGGCATTGAACTGCATTGGATGGTGAGGAGGAGACATGGATGATGGATGATGGGATCCGAGGAAAGAAGGGGGAAAGGTGGAGATGCCATGGCTGATTATGACTGTTCCTTCCCTTGTATCCATACGCATACGCAGTAATTAGGTACTGTGTAGGTTTTCCCACTGGACCGGTGGGCTTGGCCGCTTTTTTTTGGTGGCTGCCACCCCTTGAGACTGCCATTGCGGCCCATTGGAAAGTGGCACGGCACGGCTGGGTGGTGGTTGCTGCGTGCTGCACAGTGGACAGCCCAAGTGGTGGTCCCCTTGGCTGGGCAGCTTTCTCCGCCACGCTAGACGTTTCCACCCTTTATTATTTTTTTCTGTAGGAGGGAGATATGGCCTTTCCGCTGGGTTTTTATTCACCACTCCGCCCGCCGTCTCTTCCCAATTCCCCTCTTCTTGTCTTCCCCATCGCAACGCTTCACCGCCGATATCCTGCTCGCCTCACCCGCAACAACCGCCGTTCAAGAAAAAAAACAAGGACAAAACATCAACGCAAATCCTCGCCCCCGCGCTACTACATCAATCGATCTACACAAATTGACAACAGCCTCATCAGCTAAACCAACAAAACCCACACCACCTTTTCAAGACAAGACTACCATCGTCGCTACTTGACTCTCGCCTCACTTTTCAACTACCAATCACCAACTCATCGACGATCCGGTTCCGAATCCCGAGAACCGACCTCTCAAACCAATTCTACCTCAACACCAGATTTTAGCTACCAAACCCCGAAAATCCATCGCAATGGCGCCCATGAATCAGGTCAACAATTACAGTAGTAGTAATTATGGTGAGGCCATTGTCCGTCAGGCCAATGTCCTCGCCAGCTGCTACATCGTCGATTCCGCCGCGACTCTTCGCGGTCTCCACTACTGCACTACCGGCGCCGCAGGTACGTCGCATTCTTCCCATTCCACAGCAGCACAAGCACATGTCTCCCTTCCTTCCTGCCTCCCCCATGTATGCCCATCTTCAGCCTTAAACTTGTAGATACGCCGCCGATCACTTGGGGTTATTGTCTCTTCTAAACTTCCCACCCCCTATAAATCCCGCTCACTTGCATCACCCGTCTCCGGAAACTTGGTAAATTACATGGATCATGGACTGACATATCTTGGAATCAACAGGGGCCGAGTGGTATTCCTGAGGTCCCCTCCTCAGGACTACCATCCCCTCCTTCAAGTCCCCCCCTCGCGGCCATAACGGCATCCAACGAGCTCGCTCTGCTTCCCAAGGCCAGCAGCAGCAGCTCCAAGAGGCGCGATACCGTGCCCGGCAAGAGGATTAGCCGCAGAGGGGGGGCAGCACTTTCGATCAGGGAAGAATGTGAAAGGTTCTTTTGTGAGTCCATGAGGGCTGTGTTCCGCGGTGAGACGGACACTGGCTCGCGTGGCTCCGGCCTGCATCAAGGTGCTTATTACTACAACAACAACAACGGCAGCAGCAACGCCAACAACATGCTGCCCACTCCGCCGTCAGACGAGGACTTGGCCGTTCAACCGCACGTCCCGTTCGGGGGACGCGGCGGGGACGGTGCTGAGGGCTTCACGGCTCCTTCCGCACCGGCCCCGGCCACCGCGTGGTTGGAGGTTTGGGACTTTGCCGGCGGCGCGAGTTTCAGGGCCTTTGTGGCGGACGATGGGACTGAAAAGTCCCTGTTCGCCCTGTTTGACAGGAATGTCATCGGACGTGACCTGAAGCCTGCGTATGTTTTACACACACCCCTATCTGTCTTAGACCCCGTTACACGAAGAACCCTTGGCTAACATTCCTTCCAGGCTTATGGCGCTGATGGAGCTGGTCGATGGACCGCTCAACTGCCAACACCTGGTCGTCTGCATCGACCGGACCATCGAGGAGGAGGATGCAAAGTCGCTGATGAAGAGCCTGCAGTGGATCGGCTTCGAGTTGACCACGCTGGATCAGTGGGCGAGAGACGTGGACGTGACGAGCAACCAGTGGCTGTTCATGAGCATGGAGATCTAGCATTACTTACCCCGGACAGCCTTTCATCGTCCGCGTTCTGTTTGGAAGGGGGTTTCCCCTTCCTCACTCATCAGTTCTTTGAGCTTGGCAGTTGGGGAGTTTTGGCTTTTTCAGGCGTCTTCGTCTCTCGTCTTTTCCAGTGTTTCCACGGCATCGCGGGCTAGTATCTTTGTTAGTAAATGTTTTCTCTTTTGCTTGGGGTACGCACTTTGGTCTTATCTTCTTCGGTACACAAACAGCTCGAGCTTGGAACAAAAACAGCAGGATACGGAATTCGTGTTGGGGGAAAAAAGGAGGAACCGTCAAAAGCATTGAACGCAAAGGGATTCCAGTCTCGTGTTTTGGGCATCTTTCTCTTTTTCGCATCTGTATCTGTACGCTAAAAGTTGAAGGGCTGTTTCTTTTCACATACTCTTGAGGCTAGTGGTTTTCAGGAACTAGCCAAAAGGTCTATTTTTTGGGGACTTGAAGCAATCGCTTTATCGTGTTAGGGAGATGTTCTTTTCACTCTTCTCCTTTGAACTTCATACGGCTGTCGTAGTACACAAAAACAAAAAGCACAGCAGTAGTATGAAATCGCAATATGAGGAAGTTTTTCTCTTTGTATGTCTAGTATTCGGGTTAATGTGAGCGTCAAGATTGTCGACCACAGAATTCAACTCCAGGCTTTTCCATCAAAATGACCATCAATATCAAAAAGGTTTCCAGAACGTCTAGGCTGATTTTTTGTCTCCTTCTCTCGAAATGCCAGTGATTCCTCCCTCCCCTATCCCCTTTTGTCGTCCAGTCCCAAGGGGATAAGCAATGCTCGGCGTTGCTTCGCCCCCTTTTTCCTTCATTTCAACCGAGGTACGCCAAAGCTCAAGACGACATGACGACTTCAAATAGTCTCCTCAAACTGCCTCACCTTGAGCCCCTTGTCGGCTAAGAAATCCTTGACCTGCTTGACGGTATACTCCCCGCGGTGGAACATACCCGCTCCCAGCGCGGCGTCCGTCGTCGTCTTGGCAAACACCTCTTCAAAGTGCGCCGGCTCGCCCGCGCCGCTGGACGCGATGACGGGGATCTTCACCGCGGCTTTCACTTGGGAAATGAGCTCGAGGTCGAAACCGCTGTTGGTGCCGTCCTTGTCGATGCAGTTGAGCAGGATCTCGCCGGTGCCCATGGCCTCGACGGCCTGAGCGAGCTCCACGACGTCCATGTCGCGCGTCTCGCGGCCGCCCTTGATGGTGCAGGCGTACCAGCAGTACTCCTCGCCTTTCGGGCCCGGGTGGGACGTCTTGAGGATGTTGTGGCGCGTGGCGTCCGTGTTGGGGACGTAGACGCGCTTGGGGTCGACGGAGACGACGACGGCTTGGTTGCCGTAGGCTTTTGAGATTTGCTCAATGGCCGTGTTGCCGAAGAGCTTGCGGCCCGCGCCGTAGTATTCTTCCGCCGCGAGGACGGCGTCGGAGCCGATGGAGACCTTGTCGGCGCCGGATTTGAAGTACATTGTCGCGATCTCGAGGGCCGAGACCTTGGTGCCGTCCGTGTCGACGGTGTCGCGGATGCCGCCGCCGATGGTGAGCGGGACGAAGACCGTTTCCGAGGTGCGGCGGAGGATCTCGAGCATGGGGACGTCGGCTAGGGGGCAGTCGCGGAAGCTGGTGATGTTGAGGAAGGTGACTTCGTCTGCGCCCTGCTCGTAGTAGCGGCGGGCCATCTCGACGGGCTTGCCGAGGTTGCGGACGGCGCCGCCTTCGGATTTTTCGCGGACATCGTATTGGTCGCCCTTTGTTACGACGAGGTCGCCCTGGTCGTTTGTGCGGACGTCGAGGCAGGCGATCACGCGGCGGGTGAGGCCGTCTTGGTAGGGGGCCGCGGCGGTGGTCGTCTCGACGACGGCTGACGGTGTAGCACCTGCGGCGGCGAGATTTGCGGCGCCGGAGCCGTCGAGGAAGGCGCGGAGGCAGCGCAGACCTGCAGCGCCGGACTTTTCAGGGTGGAACTGCGTCGCAAAGATGTTACCCCTGGCGAGGGCGCCGACGAACGTCTCGTCGCCGTACGTTCCCGTCGCGACGGTCCAACCCTGGGCCTCGAGCTCGCCGCGGACGTAGGGGTACTTGTAGGTGTGGACGTAGTAGTATTTCGAATCCGGCCGGAGGTCGTAGAGGCTCGCGCCGCCCGTGTTTGCGCTGTTCCAGCCGATCTGCGGGACGGACTTGGTGGAGGCGTCGAAGCGGTCGAGGCGGCCTTTTACGACGCCGAGACCGGGGACTTCGGGGTCCTCGAGAGAGCCTTCGAAGAGGGCCTGGATGCCGACGCAGATGCCCATGAAGGGCTTGCCTGAGGCGATGTGGGCGGAGATGGCGGGGAGGAAGCCGGCTTGGGAGAGTTGGGAGAGGCAGTGGCCGAAGTGACCGACACCGGGGAGGATCAGTTTCTGGAAGGGGAGCAGTGGTTAGTTACTTGAAGGCTTTGTTAACGGGTTATATCGGGATCAATTGCTTACTTCTGCTGAGGGAACATCTTCCGGCCTTCTGATCCACTCGACTTCGTAGCCGACCTTCTCGATGGCGTTCACCAAGCTGCGAACATTGCCCGCGACGTAGTCCAAGAGGTGGACCTTTGGCATGGTGGGCAAACGGGAGGATGAAGTGTGTGTTGAAAGGTTGGGTATATTGCAAGTCTATAGAACAGAAAGTAGGTCAAAGATAGAACGAATGAAATGCGACGTTATAAAGTATCGTCAAACGACGAGGGATGCCAAGTGGTGAGTCAACAGAGTGAAGTCCGATTGTGAGTCGTAGGGCGTCGTCTCTGGGAAATTTACTCGCGATAGCGGGGCAGAGGGGTTGTGACTGTGAGCATGGAAAGTCCAGCAGCTGCCCCGCACCAGCGAACAGCGGCCCCTGTTCAATTGACCTCTGGCCTGTGCCAATCCGCCGTCGGATTGACTGGGGGGCGGGTAAGCTTCTTTCCCTTGAAATGGGAATTCTGCAATTATCTTCAACATTGGAGCTTCAGCAAGTTTTCGACGTCGCACATTCTTTCCGCGATGCGCTTACAACTCGATTTCCGCATTCCCTGACGCATCTTGAAGCTCGCAGCTGGCGACAAAACCACATTATCACACGAATCCTGCGCCCCAATGCACGAATTTCATCAGTCAATTGTAGCGCCGTAACAAGGAATCGTCGCGAAAACATGGCGACCAACGAGCCAACGTCTTCAGTCGCGCCGGTGATTGCGGCGACGGCGCCCGCTGATGAGCCACCGAAAGAAGCATCCAAAAAGATCGACAGTGGCGACGACTCGGACTGGGAGTACGAGTACTCGACCACAGAGACCGAGGTCAGTTGTCGCATTGAAGCCAGCAGGAAAATGCAATTGCTTACCATCTCAGACATACTACCTAACCGTCGATCTCTCTATCCCACAGCTTCTGCGGCGCAAACGGAACATGCCAGTGTCAGGACGAGGCGGATATCACTACAAACACTGGGCAGGGCCTACCACCAGGAAACCCGACGAGCCGAAACACCATCGCATCATGTCAGAAGACGACCAGAATGATGACGAGCCAGCGGACGAGCCTGAGGATGACGAAGAGATTGATCAAGGACAGGCGGACCCAATTGTAGATAACTACGACGCCGACTTTGAATCTGAACAAGCTGCCGAGATCCAGATCTTAGACCTGCACTCCGACAAGCCAATGTTCGCGTACAAGGGCAAGATCTTTGAGGGACAGTGGACACGAAACTTGGGTACAGAAGTAATCTTCGCCGAACACGAGCACGAGGACCCCATTCCGGCTCTACGACATCTTCCCGGCGGTGTCGACATGCTGGCGGCCAGCTGGTCGAGAATCAACACGACGGAGAAGCGCCTAGAACCAAAGCACGAGGCGGCGGCGAAAGACGACCCCCTCAAAGACATCAGAAGGCAGCACGGAATACATATACCCATCACGGCAGACAAGACGGGCGAGCGCAAGCGTCAAACGAGGTTCCTGGAGAATTTGATGGCTTTAAAGGTCAAGAGAGGCGAGAAGGATGAGGTCACGGTGTATGCCCACGCCGCGCCGAAGCCAACAGACATAGGATCGAACAGCCGAAGGAAAAGACGGAAGCCGTTGCCGGATGGACCAAAGAAACGTGCAAGCCGGGGCGGCGGCGGTGTCCGCGGGAGAGGTGGCTCTTCCGCATTGGGAACGGGTGGTTCTGAACGAAATGAGCGACAAGGCAGCAGCGTTGCAGAGGCTGCGGCGACCTCGCGGGATGGGGCAGCGTTGTCTACGCCAACGCCGATGACATGGGCGAACCTAGATGGACAGGGCGGAAGAGCGGAGAAAGGTTCGGGCCCGAAAGATGATGACGAGGCAAGCGACAACGACTACGAAGAAGACGACGACGAGGATGGCGGAGATTAGGAGTAGGTCTTATCAGAAATGTATCCATCAATCTGGGATACGAGTTTCATCGGGCCATACAAACTTTACGTTCGCGATGGTATATCTCGCAATCCGAAATCAGCGTATGCTGTTGCCTGTTGGCAATGATGAATGAAGATGGAGCCCAGATAGGGCGAAGCCTCGGATGAGACGGTGAAACTATGTGACAGCCGTTGCGAGGCTCTGCTGTGGTAGGGCCCCTTCTCCGGTGCCGGGCTCTCCTGGCCTGGCACATGGAATTTTGGGAGAGACATGCATGGAGGCATGATGTGGTCAGGCTGACGAGAGGTCCTGGGGAGACTCGTACGGGGCCGTAATGTGGCCTCGGCAGCAGTGCGAGCACGGCTAAACCTAGAGCTGATGAACTATGATCATCCAAAAGGAATCCTGCGACACCAGCACTGGTTTACGAACTATGGAAAAAATGCCAATGGAAAAAATGTCCGCCTCGTGAGAAATACGTAAACTGAAAACTGTTGGCCGCTAGGTACGGATACTGGTGCCGATAAGGTAGGTAGTCAGCGAGAAAATCGGAGATTAGTTGGGAATATTTCTAGAAAGATTGCCTTCCTTTCAAAACGGGGAAATAGGCATGCCAGAAAAGCCTCAGAATAGAGTGTTTCCTACTCCTTACATAATAGCTCACGGGTTTCGGCAGATGGTTAGTGAGCCCTGTGTCTGCAAAGTCATCCCGGCACGTCACTCAGGAAGCCCACCCGCCCACTGCCAGCTCACATGGGGACGGGGAGCAACTTTACTGAAGGATACACAGCAAGACGACTCGTGATGAATGGATGGCTACAGGGATCGGCTGCTTGCCGTACTTTAGTCATTCAGCGACATAGGGAGAGGCGGTGGTACGGTGTACACTACTGCGTACGGACACACCAAGAAATAAAGACAAGGCGCGAGTAAAGGCAGGGCGGTGGAGAGAGAGTCAGCAGCGTGCGGAACTGGAGCTTTACTCCTCGTGGGAATCTGCAGGGATCTGGTTGGTCCCGCAGATCGCTGAACCCTCCCGGTCTGCTGCCTGCATGAGGTACCGGGAACCTTGGTGCCACTCCCTTCCTGTTTCTTTGGAGAATAGGCAAAGAGATACCTGCCTCATCCGGGCGATCACAGTAGATAATGCATGTATCTCTGTTCTAGTCAGAAAGTGTGCCAACATCTATCTAGTGCCCCCGTTGCAAGGTACTCTGTACGGATACAGATTAGGATTCAAAGAAAGAAATCCAGATCCCTTGGTCGGGTGGCGGGCTGCATCAGAGACAGACCCAGCCAGTAGTGGAACATCCATCCGCACCCCCCTCCAATCCCCTCCCGTCTACCGTCCTCCCACGTCCAGGTTCATGGCCGAATCCAGTACCAAGTAACCGTACGTCCCTGATGATTGATGGCCCTTGCTTCCCTGCTTCCTGCGGGTTGCTGCCGCTGTCGCTCTCGCCGTCCGCCGCCCGCGCATACCGCTGACCGCATACCGCTAGGTTCCGTCCCAAACCCCAACCCAAAGCTTCCTTCTTACTTGCACTGCTCAACTCTTTTTCCCTTCACACACTTGCGCCTAACATACTTTCTCTGTTCAGCAACACAAAACACTTGACCAAGGGGCCTCAGCGTCCGACCGGCCATGCATATCCGCTCGCACCTCCCACCTTCGACATCTCAATAGTAGACTACACCCTACATGTACACTTGGTGATGCTGTGCGAGACCCCGCTGGCTTTCGCAAGACGTGCCGGCATCCCGAAGCCCCTCCGAATCATCACTCAGCCTCCATAACTGCGAATAGCTTATTACCAATCGACTCTGGCGCTCTATCTTACACCGGCACCCTTTGGAGGCTCTTTTGTTATTCTCACGAACCCAATTTCTATCCTGCGAGGCCTGGAGCCACCAACGAACTTATCCGATGTATTATCTACGCCGCTTCACCATCTTCCTCGCCTTCTTGGTGTCGGTGTCGTTCCTCGCATGGTTCCTGCCCCGCTACCTCAACCCAAACCCGCCAGACCCGGCCAAGCAGCGCGAGGACAAGAAATGGGTCAGCAGCAGCCCGTACTGGCTCGATCGTCAGGCCTGCCGTTGGCTGAGTCTCTGCGGCGTTCATCATCTCTCATGGGACCCAGCTTCTCTCTTCCCCTACAAGAACGACTCCGACGCCGGTGATTTGCGGTTGGAGCTGAGGTCACTTGATGGACGCCATGCTGGATGGGAGACGGCTCCCAAGAAGCGCTCGCCGCGGGACGACAAGGAAGAGAGGAGGAAGGTCTTGAAGGAGATTCCCGACTATGTTCTCAAGTATGCGCCGCTAGTCCACCTCTACTCGGGCGAGAACTTCTGGCCCGCCGACATTGCGGAGCACATTCGGCACATGACGCCCTACTTGGAAAAAGAGGCGTTGAACCGTTCTCTGATTTTGTCAGATTTACACATGCTCAACAAGGAGGACGGCATGGTCTACCTCACCAGCGATGACGATGTCGAGCAGAGACCCGAATGGCTGCACAGTCATGTTGGCATTCCTGAGCCATGGAACGATGATGAGGACGACGGCGACAAGGACGAGACGCCCGACATCCCAGTTGGGGACTCTGAACACCCACGACATGACACTGAGGATACGACGTGGTTCGACGTATCTCGTGATCACCCCGTTCACCGCATCTCGGACCCTCGTCGCTACCCACAATTCCCAGAAGGCTCCGCCCGCGCCGCCGGCTTCCAGCACCGCCGCCGAGACCAGGGCCAGAAGCCCATTCCCGACACGCCAACCCACAAGCCCGATCAGGAGGGCTACTCAAAGGCCCCGGCCGTTCTCGTCCTCGTCGACAAGGGCTCCGGCATCGTCGACGCTTTCTGGTTCTTCTTCTACTCGTACAACCTCGGTCAGACGGTCCTGACCATTCGCTTCGGCAACCACGTCGGCGACTGGGAGCACTGCATGATGCGCTTCGAGAATGGCGTGCCCCGTGGCATCTTCTTCTCGGAACACGAGGGCGGCCAGGCTTACACGTACAACGCCGTCGAGAAGCGGGGCGAGCGTCCCGTCATCTACTCCGCCGTCGGCTCCCATGCCATGTACGCGCAGGCCGGCGAGCACCCGTACGTGTTGCCTTTCAAGATGCTCAAGGACGTTACCGACAAGGGACCGCTCTGGGACCCCTCCAAGAACGCCTACACCTACTGGTACGACTACGTTCAGGATCTGGACGAGGACCTCGACGACGACCTCGATGACGAGGTCGACGTGGCTAGCGGCCACCGGAAGGAGAACCCCACCAGTCTGTTCCCCACGGCCGAGAACCCCGACGCGCCGACGTCATGGTTCCATTACGCCGGCCCTTGGGGCGATAAGCTCTATAGCTTGGCCGATATGCGCCAGTGGCGCTTGTTCGCGCAGTACCACTACGTCTCCGGGCCGTTGGGACCAAAGTTCAAGCGGCTCGATCGCGAGAAGCTTTGCATCACTACCCGCTGCCGGATTCTGGATAGCTTAAAGCCCGGACAAACGTGGTATAGTTAGATGAGTTTCCTTTTTGTTATAAGAAATGGTATAGATGAAGTAAAGAACAATCAAACCTCAATGGAACAATTTCATATTTATTCGATACCTTGCATGCAACATTCTAGTGGTTGCACTGGTGAAGGGGACCGCTTTGGGGAGGAACGTGCACAAGTGAGACATCTGCTCTCAGTTCCCGAGAGCTCAACAGCCTCGGAAACGTACCCTGATCATATGTTTAAAGATGCGCGCATGTGATACGCAACTGCCCAGAATACTAGAGCTACAAAGTCCTTCTCATCTACGCGTATTTCTACCCGTACCCCTCTAGCTATCTATCTACCTTTCCTTAAAGCGAAAGTCCTCTTACTGTACATAAATCGGTTCACAAGTCTAGCTATAGCAACTTGGAATAGAAACGAGGTAGTCATAGAGAGATTGGTAGTTAGCCAATCCTGGCAAGTGCCTTCCTACATCCGACTCCCCGACCGCTCCCGACGGGACAGTTCGGCGCCGCTCCGATTCAAATAGGACGACCAACCCGGCTTCATGCACGGCGCCTGCGGGCATAGAACCGCTTTCTGTTGTATAGGTCCCTCAGACCCTGTCATGCTTTGTTCATCAGTCATGAACTACATTCCATAAAGTACCTAGGTAGGTCAGGTATCGTAGGTATCGGGCAGCAAGACTGCAAGGGCTCCCGCGTATCGGGTGGCAGCCTTGCCAGTCGGTACATAGATCATGATTCTGCCCTTGATCCGTGCCTTGAGATGTTACACGCCGGCCTTGTCGGAAATCTTAGTGGACTCGTGATTCGTAAAACTTTCAGACGGTCTTAGTTATTCCTAGTCCTAGACTCGGGGCCCAGTACAGCTCCTCACATGCTCCAGAGCCCATCCTGGCAGGAAGCTACTCGCACGACAGTACAGCTACAAGCTTACATCTGTCTCTTTTGGCGCTCTTCGCCCGATCCGCTCTAAACAAAACCATTCGACTTGCTGGAAAGCAAGCTGGGCAAGCAAATTCTATTAAGTCTAGCCAAGCCCGAATCAGGCTTCACATCTCAAGTGCGGTATTCGCCATCCAAAGAAGGCGCTTTACAAAGTCTCCAGCATCAGGACATGAAAGTAATGTGATGAGATAACCTCTTAGATTGCCTGACAGATTGGCCTGAAAATACAAAAAGAAGAAAAATGAGCTGCCTGTGGCATTATGTAGGACCACCAAATTCGAACTCGCAACCTTTGCAGGACCCAATTACACGTTATTACTTCCTCCGCTAGGTCATATACACATTCAGGTGGTGCTCATGCCTTCCATCTGACAAATTCTGTGCTATAGATCTATGGGTCGAATGGTTGTGATATATTCGTGGATGTTTATTCCACGTTGCACGTGACGTATTCCGGTAAGGACCAAGCACTGCAGACTTCTCATCAGCTCACTGTTCTATGACCCAACTGGAGATCATGTAGGAAAGGCTTGTTGCAAAGTAGCTTAATAGGCTGAAATCATACTGTCATAACTTCAAGGACTCGAGTCGACTCCTAAGACCCCTGGGGTTTCTATAAGATTATCTCGAGCCACAACAACAGTCATCTAAATATCATCGATACGGAATCAATCCCACACCCTGAGATTGCTACATAATCATGTTGGCCAGACCGTTTCAAAAGATTGGAGTGATTTAGTGTCTGTAATCGTCTCAGGCTCAACAGAGCGCATCCAGATGGGACTTTTCCTGTATGAAACCCTCTTACGCACAATTCCCTGTACGCAAACTCAATGAATTGAACAAGTAATTGTCAACTAACACTTGTAACCAAAGGGACTTTCAACATTGATGACTTTTGGCTTTTGACTTGGAACTTGCAAGTGTAGGCTAGATCCTGTTGCCAAGACATGCAATTAACCATGACTCGAGATAAAGGCTTCTCGGGTTCTTATATGTAGCGACAAGCCGACTTCGATTACAGTATCGTGGAGTAGTATATTAGAGTTCCTTAGAGCCCAGATTCAGCTTCATGGGAGTTGATATTGCATGTTCAGCCAAGGAGAAAGGCCCACTTACTTCTAGATTAGTGGACGTTGGTACAAGGGGAAAGGGCTCGCTTACACTGTGATGTAGATGAATTAAACACTCTTTCTCACTCAATTACAGTTCCGTTCATTTAAAATCTCATTGAAAGATTATAGCTTAGGCTGTCTAGAGTTAGCTTGTGGGGGGTGGATGCATTCATGACCACAGTGCCGGAATGTCTACTTATGGAGTGCAAGCTTTCTCTCACTTGCCTGATCCAAGACGTACTTAACCCC
>JFBX01000248.1:174864-191674 GCA_001563135.1 Colletotrichum simmondsii
CAGGTATACAGCGTAACCTCCAAGCCATTTCGAACACCCAGATAACATAGATCCTCGAAATCAACATGAAGCTATCCGTCATTGCCGGCATCGCCCTCTTCAGTAGTTCAGCTTTTGGCTTGATGAGATGGGAATGTAGACAGACTCCGAACTCTGGCTGGGGCGTACGTCAATCTCCGATCTTCTTCATCTTACGCTGGTCATGCTTTCAGTCCTTTGGGCATAATTACAATGATCTGGTCAAGACTAACACCAGAATCCCGTAGGCTTCGAACTGCTCTCCGGATGACCAACGTCAGTGCACCACTTCAGCGTGTAACAGCAACGTGAGTTCCATTACATGAAGATCGCGCATGCTGCAAATAGATGCTTAATAGTAAGAACAGTGTCAGCGCGGCGCTCCTTGGAGCAACGCCCGCGGATATGCGTAAGTCTTAACACATTCACTTTCGACGGCCTCGACTCTTGCCGAGCCTTGTTTGTAGACATGCTGACGATATTTGCCTCACTGCAGGAACGTAGACCTTGGGAACGCCTGCGACTGCTATTGCTGGAATTGAGGCGGGAACATATGATTGCAAAAAAAATGTATTCATCATCAGAAGGACATTACAAAAACAATACGAAAGAGTCCCAGTCCCCATCTCACGCTTGCTTGACAGCCACGATATCAACATCCCGATGCCCAACTTGTACTTCCAAAGCAATATCTTCTCCCGATGAAAGTGTACGTGACAATCTCAGTTGTCCATCAACAAACACATTCCATGTCCCAGGCCCCAAATTCCTCAGAACAGGCTTGAATGTCCTCGTCGAGCCACCCCACGACCTGACAGTAAGCACCAGCATCCTCTCCTCCTCGCTCCAATCCCCACGCAAGAAGTCAACGCCATCAGCCAAAGTAACTGCATCAACAAATGGCCGCGTCGAGACATCCTTCGCAGTCCAAGGCCGCTCCCAGATAATCTTCTGCCCGTCCTCCACATTCAACCTCGCGTATCCGATCGCCGCATTGCCGGAAAAGGGATCCATGTGCGTCCACCTCATCTCCTTGTCGAACGGCTCGTCGTTGCGGGGGTAATACAGCCCGCCGCGCTCCCACTTTGGCCCCAGCTTCTCATCCGCGTATTTGAGCAACGCCGTCAACTCGGCGTCCTTGCCTAGCTCCGAGAGCCACTGGACGGTATACCCAAACGTGGGCTTGGTATACGGAAAGCCTCCCTTCTTACCCGCCTCCGCCTCCTTGGCACTCCGCACCGCCCGCTCGAGCGTCTCGCGCGAGTCGGGCGCCGCGCCGTCTTCCTTGACCAGCTTCCTGAACTCGTTGCCGACGACAGGTGGGTTTAGGCGGATCTCGCCTCCTCCCGTGTTGGTGACGTACCCGAGGGCCTGGTCTTCGTAGTGAGACCTCACGACGGAGCCGTTCCACGAGTTCATAAAGGCCGAGCCCCATGCTGTCCATGCGGGATCTTTGGGGCGGATAGTGAAGTCCTGCTTGACCATCCACGCGTCCGGCAAGAGGCCATCAGAGCCGACGAGCCCTTTCTTGTCCCATGCGGCTTTGTACTTTTCAAGGACGTCGTCTACGACAGATGTGCCCAGTCGAGCATCTCTTAGACGCATTCCAATCAGCTTGCACAACTAGTCAGCCCACAACTAGTCGTAGTTAGATGTATGCCGGCACTCACAGGAAACTGGTTGCAAACCACAAACACCATATTCGGCTCACAGCACACCCCAATCCAACCATTCCCCTCCATCTCCTTGAGGATAGCATCCTGCAAGCTGCCCGCATCATACGAGAACTTCTCCGGCCCCATCCCAAAAAACAGCGGATTCCACAAAAACTCCAACGAGCCCGGCCTCTCAAACTCATCATCGTCAAACAACATCCCATACAACGCCACCATCATCAGCAGATGCCCGCTGTACATGATATTCTCCCTCACAACGGGGTCAGCCCACGGCTTCCTCAGCTCCTTCAGGTCCGGATCCGTCGCAATCCCGGCCATGCTCGTGTTGAACCAGTACGCCCACACGGCGCGCAGGAGCATCTTGCGGATCGTCTGCCGCAAGAGGGTCTTGTAGACGCTGCGGAGGGCCGGTTGGCGGTGGAAGTGCGCGGCGCCGGCGGCGTAGGCCATGGTCGCGAGCTGGTAGCGGTAGGCGTCGAGGAATTCCTGGAGGGGCTCCTGCGAGCCCATGAGGTTCCAGTCGTTGTCGGGCTGGGTGACGAGGTTGTGGAAGTGGCGGAGGTGGCCTGCTTGTTCTCGTGTTAGTTTGGGGTGTTTGGATAGGTCTGGTGCTTGTGGCTGCTGCTCCTCCTGCTGCTGCTGGTGCTGCTGAGTTTCGGTCGTCATTGTGATGGTGGTGGTTGAAGACATGACTGCGATTCGGCTCAGTTCGCCGCGAGGCAGTTTGCTAGAATGGTGAAAATGATTGATTTATGAGTCTACAAAGGCGTGGAGCCGCTACGTTCGACTAATACATCACTTCTCTTAGAACGCGGCGGACTTCATAAATAAGTCCTAAAATCTTCACGGGGTTCGGGTTTGAAACGGGGCTATCCGCCCCATGATCGGCCGTAACAAGCCGGACTACACCGGACCGTAGACCCCGATCAACTGATGTCAGACGAGGGCGACCTTACGACGACCTAGAAGGAGTCGAAGGAATACAACCAAGCCTCCATTCTCGGCATTACTCGGTAGGGGTGTTGCATTGCCCGAGCGCCCGGGAGACTCGATGTCTTTTTCCCTGTTGGAGAAGAAGTTCCCGCAGGCGCGGAGTTTAGTCGTAGTCGAGCGGGGATATGCCTCCTGTCAGCATCCTCCTTGCGACTCCCCCGCGTTGGCTGATTTTCTGTCTCATTAGAAGGATTGTTGTTGCCTGAAGAGGGTAATCGTAGTTCTAACGAAGGCCGCTATGGATGTTTAAGCTGTCAGTTATAGGAACCCCTCTACAATACCTTGGTAGGGTGGCTTTCATTTGAAAGTAATCGTAATCACGCTTCTCGGCGAGGAGGTTTATGGGTGAAGTGTGCATTATCGAACTCAAGAAACCTCACTTGGACGTCTTGTCAATGTGATCGAGAAAAGACGCCTGGAAGGGATGAATAAGGAAGCAACAGGGCAAGAAGAACATCTTCTTTATTGCTTCATGATACCATAGCAAACATTTATCACCAGCCACGTGCTTTTCAGAACCTCACATGCTTATCTTCAAGGATCAAAAGAAATTGTTTGCCATGCGATGGAATAATGCAACTCCTGAAGTGTCCCTATTGGCAAAACCTCACCCCGTACCCAAACGCCAAATGCAGTCCCAAACTCCGTCCAAAGCCTTTTTACCCAGCCCGTCATTTATCTTCGGTATCCATCATTGTCAACTCCCAAACAATTCAAGCCGTAGCTCTGCAATACACCATCACCACCAAACACGATCTCCTCACTCAAACTTGCCCGACCCAAAGAGCCCGTTGACAGCCTGGTGTCTCCTCTCAGCACCCTTCCACTTCCTCGCCTCCCTCCTCTTCTCATTCTCCTGGATTGCCGCCCGGCGCTCATTCTCTCTCGCCAAAGCACTAACGCCAGACTTCTTGCTCGCGTTCTTCTTGATCTTGCCATCGTCGCCGAAACCACCGCCGCCGCCGCCACGAGCAGAGAAAGCCGCGGCTCCCCCGTTGTTGGCGCCACTGCCGCCGATACTACCACCGATACTGCCGCCGACGCTACCTTGCGAACTCAACACGGACGAGTTCGTCGTCGCGCGCCGGAGCAGTGCGGGGACCCTGAAGCTGCTGCCGCCGCTAGAAGCCGAGGCGGCGGCGTTGGGCATGGCAAAGGCGAGCTTGGAGGACGTGGTCGACATGTTGGAGGATGACTGGCGCTTCATGGTGAGGCGGTCGACGACCACCTGGCGCGAGTTGGTGCGGCGCGGGTTCTTGCCAGGGGAGCGGTTCTCCTTGTTAGAGGGTTGCGCCTCCTCGTCGTCTGCATCGCTGTCCGAGTGCGGGTCCGTGGCGGGAATCACCTCGTTAAGGTCCTCCAGCAAGCTCGAGACGGACTCACGAATCTCGCCCAGATTAGAGGGCCTCTTGCCGTCCTTTGTCCTGCGCGCGTTGGTGGTGGACGGCACGTTCGGGACGTTGGAGGCGAGAGGTGCACGTTGCGCTCCAGGCTGGCTGTCTGGGACAGTGGTCTGCTGCTGCTGTTGCTCTTGAGACTGCGAGTCCTCCGTCTCCGTTGGCTCGGGCGCGAAGTCAAGGAAGTCCATCTCCTCGTCGCTGCCGCGGTCCTCGATGGTGCGGAGGAAGGCCTGGTTGCCGGGTTTCTCGGCAATCTTCTTGATGCGCTCATCTGCGAAGAGGGCCTGCTGCATTTTCTGGAACTGACGACGCTTCAAACGCCGACGGGCCTCGCCACCGTCGTCTGAGTCAGAAAGGTCATAGTCGGCGCCGCGCTTGCGGCGGAGCATACCGGTTGTGATGTCGTGGAAGAGCTTGTCGACCATCTTCTCATCGCTCTGACGCTCGTTGTCCCTGATATTTTGTTAGCTGAGAACACTAAAGTCAAGACAGAGATCACTTACGCGTGAAGGGCAGCAAGTTTGCGCTCATCATCAGCAGTCATACCGTTCTCATCGTCAATCATCTCCTTGACGGAGGCAGCATCACTGTCGTCGTCGCTGTCCTCGCCATCTGCACCTCCAAGTCCTGCATACTCATCCTCGGACTCGTCGGCCTGCTCCTCTACCATCTCCTTGGCCTTGCTCTTCTTGCGGTTGTACTCCTCCGCCTTCTTGAGCTGCTTCTGCTTCTTGACAGCCTCCTTCATGACGTTGAAGGCTGTTGTCTTGAAACCGAACTCGTCTACCTCGGGACTGGCTCTGGAGTCCTCGACATCTTCGTCATCCGCGGCAGCAGCTACAACGTCAATCTTGCGACGCAGTTTGCCCCTTCGGACAAGGGGCGAGTCCTGCACTGAATCGACCTCGATGTCCCTGTCGAGGACCATGGTATCCACGGTCGAAGGGGGCGGCTCGACGAAGCGCTGCTTCAATGGCGTGTAGTCCTGCGGCCCGGCATCCTGAGTGGCATCCATAGAAGTTTGAGTGAACGGGTCGTCGTCGCGCAAGAGGCTGTCAAATCCACGCGCTTGGGATTGAGTGAAATGCAGGTGCACGCCCTCTGCGGAATCTGGCTGCGTGTCGGCTCTCTGGGTATCACCGCCCTGGCTGTCGAGGATCATGCTGTCGTGTTGTTGAGTAAGGCCCATCAAGTTGGAGTCGGGAAGGCTGTCGAAATCCGGCATAGGTGACTGAGAGGGGATCGTGGCAGGAGCTGCCTGGCTGTCGTCCATTGTACCAGCGAAGATCTGGGTCAGACCCAGACCAGCAGCTCCTGTAACGGGGAGTCCAGGAATGAATGTCTTCTTCGCAGAGCGCAGTACCGAGGTGGGAACGGCGGGTGATTTGGTGTTGGGTGCAACAGGAGATTGTTGAGTTGCCGTCCTAGGTCTAGGCGTCGCCTCGATTCTGTCCTCGTCTTCATCATCCGAGATGACTTGGCTCTTCTTTGATCGACGGATGTTGCGTGTGGGAAGACCCATGTCGTCCTCGGACTCGGGATCATTCTCGACTTCTTGGGCATCAACCTCGGCCTCAGGGTGTTCTGAGCCGCTGTCATCAGCTTCGTTGTCGAACAACGCAACACCTTCCATTTCCACCTCGGAGCCATCTTCTTCATCTTCACCGACATCCTCGTCTTCAGAGCCAGACAGCTCAAGCTCGATCTCAACGCCTCCCTCCGCCTCCTCCTCGGAACCGTCGTAGGACTCATCGTCACTGTCGTCCCATACGTCGAGTTCGCCATTCTTCCTCTTCTCCTTCTTCTCCTGCTTGGCAGCTGCTCTCTCACGCTCCATAATTTCCTCGGCTTCCCTCCTGGCGCGGGAGACAATATCCTCGACCTCTTGCATCTCGCGTTCACGCTCCTCGGCGGTCTGCACAACGATGCCTTTGGACTTGAGGTACTCGAGCCGCTTTTCGCGCTCGGTCTTGGCTTGTTGGCGAGCGCGCTGCTGCAAAGTCATCTGCAATTGAGCCGTGGTGATTGTTTCCTTTTCGTATTTTCTCTTCCTCTCCTTGGTCGGCGATCCCACCCGAGCGAGGCGGCGCAGATTGAGTAGAGATCGAGAAGAATCTGCCTTGTTTCCCGGTGCCCTGTTAAAGATGGCGTCAAATTTGCCGTTTTTGGCGATGGCCAACTCGTCGTCGTCGTCAAGGTCAATGACTGCATGGTTTACTGAGACCGAGGGCAGCTTGATGCGGACTTGACGTCTGGGTTTGACATCCTCGACAACAGTCTCTTCAGTAGGTGCAGCGGCCTTGCCCTTGCCCTTGTCAAGTCTTCTCGATGCCTCGAACACGTCGTCGAGGGAAAACATGTCACCATTGTCATCTGGGTCAATGGTGGGCTGCGCGACAGTTGTGGGCTCTTGAAGCTTGGCAGGGGAGACAGCCTTGGCGACAGGCGGGGAGCTAGGCGGCGTCTCGGGGTCCTTCATCTCAGCGTCGGTCTGGTGCGCTGAGACGGGTGTGGTAGGGCGGCTGGAGCTCGACAACTTGGGATCAGACTTGGGTTGAGCACCAAAGTTGAAGCGCTGGAGGAAATCCGCCTTTGTGAACTTCTTCCTCGTCTTGGCCTCGTGGGCAAGCTGCATGTTACGAGCCATGCGCTGGGTCTCGCGAGCCATCTCCTCGACGGCCTTCTTCCCGGCCTTCCTTGTAGGCCTAACGGCCTGGCTAAGCTTCCGGCCACCCTCGTCATCGGTGATATCGGAGACGTTCCCGGCATCTTCATCGTCGTCGAAGAGTTCGACGCTGCTGATGGGCTCGCGTTCCATTCGCTCGGCGCGCTTCTTCTCCTCTTCGGCTTCGCGTGCGAGTCTCTCTTGTTTCTTGCGCTCGACGAGTGCCTGGAATCTGGCGTTCTTTGTGATTGCGGGGAGGGAGTCAGAGTCGGAGGCGTCGTCTGCTGTTGTCGTGGTAGGAAGTTTCACAGGTGACTGCCGGTCCGGAGATACGAACAGCCCAGGGCTTGACCGCGCCGCTGGGCTCTGTGGTGGCGGTGGCGTGGTTTGTCTATCCTGCTTCCTTTGCAGCCGCCGCGGTGCTACCAGGATGTCGTCTTCCTCTTCCGCATCTCCCATGGCCGCGTCCTCATCCTCTTCGTCATCGTTGTTGTTGGAGCCAAGTCGTCTTTGGATCCGGTCCATGAAGCTTTCGGGCTCGTCCTCTGCGTCTGAAGGCTCGGCGCCGCCCTTTAGCTGGGCAGCGAGCCGTCCTCTGGGCCGAAAGACGACTTCTTCTTCCGAGTCACTTGCTTGGGTGGCTCGTGGTGGTGACTTGCTCTTCTTGCGGGTTTGCTTGGGTTCGTCGTCTTCTGAACTGGTGTCAATGGCAGCCAAACGGGCTTCCATTCGTGCCTTCATCGTCTCTGGCGCCGGGCTCGCGCTGGGGGAGCGCGATGCGGCCTTCTCAGAAGCCATGGTGAATGTGACTATGATTATAGAAAGGCAGAAAGCCGGGTATCAAAACATGAAAAGACTAATGTGAAGTTGCTTGAAGTGTGATGTACTTGCAGGTACCAATATTGCGTGAAGAGTGTTTTGGTAGAGGTGAGTGTAGGGTGGTGGGTGGTGGTGGTATTAGTGGAGTGAAAGTCAATTAAGAGCTCTTCGACGCGTCTGGCCGACGCGACGTGTTGGTGTGTGCTACCTGTGGTACGAGACGGGACGGGAGCCTATCGCGAAACGCGGCGCCACTAAACACGCCGATAAGAACCGCTAAAGTGACGCGGGACCCACCCGGAGTTGACACCGGCCGGAGCTCTTATCGATAAGCGTCGCAGTGGATGGCTTCGGTGACATCTCGTTACTTATAAGGTGGCCGAGTATTACAGGATCCTAATACACTGTTAAACTTAGAGAGATACGTATAAGCTAGTATACACTATTAAAGGGAAATCATATATAGAGATATACTTATACAGGGTGAGCCTTTTACGCACGAAGTGCGTAAAATGACTCAAAACCAAATAAGGTGACCGAAGACTAAGATGACGACCAACTATTCACTACATATTAATGGAAGAGGTTGAAGCATTAGATTCGCTTAAGGTAACCAGCGTGAGTCACGAGCTTTCTATTTGGTGTCTATCTCAGAATCGTGAATACACGAGCACGAATACTAGACGGGAACCCTATATTACCCCCCTCAACTCCATTCCTGTCACCAGAACAGCAGGCGCCCGTCTAGGTCGGCGGGTTCAGGTCAAACTGACTGGATGGTGGAATGGTTTAAGGTCAACAATCAAATCGCCAACCAGCCTACCTCGACGACAGGCCAGCGTACACGAGTACCCGAGTTCGAATCCCAGCATGATCACCAAGAGATGTAGCCCCCAAATCAGCACCGGGGGGGTGAACTCTTTTTTGAATTCTCTCTCAGTAAGGTAGTTAATCGCAGCCACAGGTTGTTATGATATTCTTGACCTTACTAAGGTATTGCACTGAGGGCCATCACTCGACCATCTATACCTACTTCCCCATTATCTAACCAACCTCCTCCCCAAATCCCTCCTCTTCAACCCAGGCACCCTCTCCCCGACCGACTTTGCAAACGTATCCACGGACCACGCCCTCCCATCATCATTATACCCAAAATCCAACACATAGTACCCAACCATGACCACCAAAATCAACGGCGCCGACGTCACAAAGTACACCCAAAACAGCTCCCCGCCCGGCCCAAACGGCTTCTCGATCGAAAACACGGATGCCGTGTACGCCAGCGGGATGAACACCAATCCCAGCAGCGTCACCGCCTTGGTGCTCTTGGCTTCGCGGATGCTCCGCTGCTGCTCTTTATAGGCCTGCCTGTTGCCCGTGATGCCCGCCAGCCCCGTCACGGCCGCGTTGAGCATTTCAGTCCGGTGGCGTAATTCCCGGAAGCGGAGGTGCAGGAACTGGAAATCTGCTGAGCTGTCTGACCAAGCGGTCACGTTGGATCGTTCCAGCCCGGTCCCCGGTCCCGACCCCGGCTGCGGTGGTATACCGATGGGCGACGCAGTGGATCCTGTCGCCGGGGGTTGTGTCGGCGACAACGGGATCCCGAGCTGCAGCATAATCCCCTCCACGTCCTCGAGATACTCCCCCGTCCGCCTCTCCCATCCCTGCATATCGCTCCAGAGCGCCTCAACCTTGGTCATTGGCAGCTTCGCGAGGTCCTGCTTGCGCGTGAGACCCCGCTGCACCGCCGAGAGCGTCGCGCGCAAGTGTTCCGTCTGCTTGAGCAGGTGCGAGGCTACAATCTTGCTCACAAAGACGTTGACGACGGATCCGGGCTCTGCGGTATCTACCAGCCCCGCGTGTGTCTCGAGATAGAAGGCGAGATCTTCGAGCATAGAAGTCCGCGGGGGTCCGCAGTGGTGGCTGTGGTTGCTACCCCTTTCTCTGGCGATACTGATTTGCGATTCTTCTGGGACGAAGTCGAGGTAGCCGCCCTGGTAGGGCCAGGTCTTGACTGGGTGCTCTATTCTGTAATCATCTCCTGTGCGAACGCTTCGTACCGGAGGATCACAGAGTACAAGGCCTAGACGTCATCAGTATCAAGAGTAAAGAGTCAAGTATGGCCGGCAACACTCACAATCCCAACCACCGCCCCGAGTCCTCCTCGACCAAACACCACACTTCCTCCTCACAACACCCACATTCAAAAACTGATCAAACTCGTCGTCGGGCGAATTATCCCACCGAAACTCCCTCGAGACCCCGATATGCCGCCCCGTCGCGGCGCACACCCACCGAAAACTCGTCGGCCGCGTATCAAACGTCACGACCTCGTAGTACTTCATCTCCACGTGGCCCCGGCTCCGAACCACCGACGGCAGCTGCGCGCCGTCGCTTTCGCCCGTCCATTTGACGTTGTGCACGACCACGCGCTCGTGCTCGACGAAGACGGAGGGGTGGAGTGAGAAGTGGTGGCCGAACACGCCTGCGAATCCGGGACCGAGGCCTTCGAGGATGTAAATGTTTTGCTGCTGCTGTCCTTGCTGTGACGCTGTATTGTCTTGAAGGTGTGTTTCTAGGTCAGCTGGTTCCTCAAATTGTGCTGTTCTGATAAAGGTGCCGTTGTCGCCGAGGCTGAGCTTGACGACTCGGACGCCGTCATCTGTGAACGGGATGCGTTGGATTTGAGCCTTGGGGTCGCGCTGTCTAAGTCGAGGGTCTGAGGAACACAAGGGCCGGACAAAGTCATCGTAGGCGCCTTCGGCGAGCCATCCTCCATCTTTCTCCATACCGACCAAATGAGTCACGGGCCAATGTATTTGAATGATTAGCTGGTGAATGATGAACTGGGTATGCTCAATGTAAAGATTGAGACTAAGCAGACAGCAATGAATGAGCCGTGAGTGAGGCGCTGACAAGAGCCACACTATCTGACCTCAACTTATGGGAATCAGCTCTGAGCCATGGGGTATTTGAGTAAACTCAAGCTGATGAAAGCAGGCTGCCGTAGGATTCTTCTATCTGCGTACCCAGCGGCTGAGAGATGGCGGGATAGAAGTGCAGTCACGCTTCCCCATCCCACCCTGAAGTAAAGCTATAGAAAAGGGTCTTTGCCCGATTTGGACACCGAGCGTGGCTTTGCTCACTCCCGGTAAATCAAGCTGGCTAATAGGTACGAGTGTCACCCCTCACCTTACGCCAATGATAATTCCTACACTTGCGTGCCCTTCGAAATCATTTCAACTTCTCCGAGGATAATTCTCTAGTAAAAGATCCAGGCGGCGCAGCGACAAAACATGCCAAGATGGAGTACTCCTCGTCCCTCGAAAGCCTTCGACCAACAATTGCATGCTCCCAAAATCAAGCAGCTCACTCTATGACATTAACGAAAGCTCCCAACTCCCGGCTTATCAATTAAACATTTGGTGATTTCTCAAGTGTTGTATTGGTTCTGGGCCTTGATCGCCTCGCCGATGTTGATCCAGTCGAGCTTTTGTCCTCGGTCAGCCAAATACAAACAAGATGTTGTCGCCGTGCTGATACGACCAACTCGGTGTCCGAAAAGAGAGAGACTTACCAAAACGACATTCGCTGTCCTTCCCCACATCCCTCTACACAAGTTGACCTGCTTGTCAATGGACGACAAGGAATTTGTCTTTGGCGCTTCAATTTGATTGGGGATCTTAATGCCTGCGAAGAGCTCAATGTCGAGGAAATGGTTGACAAGGTACATGTAGCCATTGGGATCGACACCCTGTGGCCGGTCGATGTTGCAGTTAGGAAAATCCGCGTTCGTCTCCCCAAAAGGAGTCTCCCAGTAGTATTGGAATTCGTCGAGAATGTAATCGACTTTACTCGTGTCGGCGTGGTAGTCTGTCGTACTCAGTCATTGCCCATAAGTTACAAAAGATGCCCAAAGACATACCCATGAAAACGACCAGTCTCGTCCCGTCATCAATCAAAGTCTGAAGTGTAGGCCACTGGTCTATAGTCACTTTCTCCCCAGGCTTGAAGACGTACTTATCCAATCCCGTACTCTTGAAAGTGTCGCCAAATTGCGTTACCGGCATTGCGTCAATATTAGTGAGAAGCAAGGTGACCACTTCACGCGGATGCGCCTCCATCCAAGTGTCTATCTCTTCGAGATACTTGGACAAGGGCCCCGAGTCTAACAGAGCGCAGTCCGTATGGCACATCTGGATCTGTCCGTCCTTGTTCTGGGTCTGAGCTTGTAGGAAGCGTACGCCGAGATCGAGCTGGTCCGTTACCGACACATATTGATTGTGGGCCGGAGTGAAGCCAACAAAGGCGCTGTTATGGGATCCGACAAACGTCACGTCAGAATACTTCTTTGCGCAGAGAGCGTCGTTGCCGTTACAAGCCGCCGCGGCGACAACGCCCACGAAGGTCGGCAGGAAGAAAGCAACGCGCATAGTGATATGGCAGCAACGGATACAGATGGAGGAAGCAGGATCGTCATCTTCTTGAGGTTCCCACCAGCTAGTATATAATCAAGGTAATCAAGCACAGCAATTTTTCAGCCGTCAGGGGCCTGGCGATAGCTTAAAGTGACATCTCGGACGGGGTAGCGAATCAAAAGTCATATCGGACACCTGCCAACACTCTGGACGAAGACCTTGGGAGGCCAACAGACCAATTCTGGAAGCGCGTGTTGATCTAGAGCTGAATGACCCCTCGTAATGGAACGGTCCGACATGTGAGCGATGGCACCCAAGAGCCATGTTTCTGCGGACTGTTGCCATTGAAGTGACGGCTCGTGTTCGTGTGATTGGGTCATGGCGTAACCTGGAGATCAGGTAGGTGGGATTAAGACGGAGAGGGGTTCTCGAAGGCTTGAGATGCCTGTCCAAACGGGCAGCTTTGCCACATCCATCGACCAGTCTAGCATTGGCTGCTATGAATGCAGGCTCATATGCTAGCCAGTCTATGGGCATTTGGACTTGCCATCAACGCTTGGGAACAAAGGTGAGGGGAATAGAAGAGCAGTTATCGTTTTCTTGGCAACAAGATAGAGCCAACGTGGCCGGCATTTCAACGCTTGGAAGGCCTTCTCGATCAATGATGATTGGTCTTTTCTGGCCCATGGCTGCCAACTTCATGCGCCACACCTCTCTTGTTGGAGGATATTGTTGTTGGAGACGGTGGATTGGCTGCCGTGAGAAGAATTGAAGAAAAGAGGCCTGCTCTAGTCGTTAAGTGAAACATGGACGTTGACGAATGACGGTCTCGGGACGGGTGGCTTCGAAAGGGGCGGGTGGCGGAAGTCATCAGGGCCCAGCAGGCGCAGAAGGGGCCACTGGGGGCTGCAAAGGCGCTAACGCCGGTAGTGGCAGGGGCCGTTCAGGGGAGAGACTCTTGGTGGGCAGCTGGCATCCACACTTGCCGACCTTATTCGCTGGGGCCATCTGCAGCTCTACAAGTACCTATGTGGCTGCACTCTCCTCCTGCCCTCTACGGCAATGTGATCTTCTTCCAAGAACAACGTCACGAGAGACATCGTTGCAGCTACAACCCTCAAACTCGACAACCTCGGTCACTGCTGTTCTTTAAAATCCATCACGGCATCGTCTTCGTTCGCACACGTGGTCTACCTTCTTGCTTTGGTCCGCTTGCGGATATCGAGGTTACACAGACTCTGGCTATGTTCAGGTTGTGGCCATGTTCACGATACTTTCTGCTTGGTGGTAATCGCAAGTGTCTACAGTCGTTCGGTCTGCATCGAGACTTTGCTCAAGAACATCCGTACATCTCGGGATGATTCTAGCTTCACGATACCTAGTCTGAACTTGTGAAGAATGTCCCTCTTGGCGGCCAGACGTTGACAACGAGACGAGCCACACGCGTTTGTCGTTTAGGCGCCTACGCAAAAGCATGCACGGCTCACCTTTCACGATATTTCCTCTGCTATGATGCTCAAAGCAAGGGGATCTGGACGATGATCCTTATGCCGCGCTGAGCAAATGGGTTCCTTACCGAAAGCTGAACAGGGTTTGGTTCAACCAAGGTATTCACTAGACTCAACGCCTTTTGTCAGGAAATCGTCGCACCTGAATCAGAATTCGCGCTATTCGTCCCTTCACCACTTCGGTCTCCGTCTCATGGAAGCAATCTCGAGGCGCAGTGCTCTTCGTACTTCGGACGAAGCCAAGACATGCAACCTTACGGGCAAGAAGACCTCGGATCGTGACAATGAGATGCTAGCAATGGCCAAAGGAGGCCCCCTTCGTCTTATTTGTCCTGCTAGCCTCCACCGATGGACCCGTTCTACCCGATAGCTCCGTTTGTGTGTTGCACGAAGCTAGACAACCTTGACGTGCTCCCGGCAGTCGTCTTCCAGAGTATGTCCATTTCATGGTAGAAGGCCTCGGTCACTGCTTGTTCCCGGTCCTTGTGAGATCTTTGGCCGGGCTACCCTGATCATCGTCGAGCACACCGAACCGGACTTTGGGGTTCATGGTACGCGTACAGCATGACGAACGCGTTGAACCCAACGATCTAGTTCTCTAGTGCCACTGCGAGCTTGGAAAGATTTGTGTATCTGAAAAACCCGGGCCGGGTTTGAAGCAATAAGCACGATCTAGTTGACGAAACTCATCCGCATATCGCGGAAGAATTGCACTGATCGAAGGGGAGCCTCAACACTGGTGAACTTCGATGAAAAAGACCGTCTAGACACCGAAAGCGAGAATGCGATAATGCGGCGAAGGAGTTCACAGATCAGCATGGCTTCCAAACCCGACGAGCGCGCAGCAATGACAATTCATGAGACAAGCGAGATGGAACCCACCATGACCAGGTCGAGGTCTTGGGATCACCAAAACTAAACAAACTCAGATTGCGACCCATCGAGGCTGCAGATTTCTCACCTGTGTCGCAAAAGGGAGCTAGGTGGCCTGCACAGCCCTCAGAACAAGCATATCCGCCGATCGACGTCATCCCCATTTGGTTATGCTTGCTTTCTTGCGCGGCGGATTTACCGGCAGATACTCCTCCTCAGTCCCTCACACCGTCGAGTTCGACTACACCACCTTGACCACCTTGTCCACCTTGCCGGGGCCCTCAGTCGGCTAAACTGCGTAGAGAGTAGAGGGGGAAGAGCAAAGGGGGAAACAACCGTGCGCATCGTGGACGAAACATGGAATTCCTCCGACGTCCGAGTTCGTGCCTCTCTTTGCCTAGAGTTTCGCCAAGGGCTGTCAATCGGCTCGTCGAAGGCTTGTCACAACTCGAGTCGAGACGGCATCCCATTGCCGAGCTTTCGTCCCGCCTACTGGTCCTGCCAAGCCATGTCAACGGCCGGCTGGGAATGTCACAATGTCACGTCGTTCACGTCTCTTCGATGACGGTTCGAAGTTTGTCGTGAACTATCCTCTGATCAACATCCCACCACCTCGGGCGCAGGTAATCTAACTTCCATGAGTAATATCGCCCCAGCTCCCTATGGAGAAAGGGACCACAATCTAAGTCTATCCGTCTTCTTTCCGAAGACCGAAACGAAAGCGGAGTCTTATCTACCTTGTGTACGGATAGAATCTCTGCCAACGCACTCTCAATCTCTACCTCATATGTCCTTCCGCCTCTGAGTGGAACCCGGCCACGGTGAGTCGAGCTGTGTCGAGAGATCCGGGGCCCTTACCCAACAAGGCATGGTGGCATGGCCTCGACGCTCTCCCGTACTCGGAGTATGGATACCTGAGGGGCGCCCACTTGCCTCCCGGAGCTTCCTGAACACGAATGGAGACGCTGCTCTCGCGAATTCCGTGGTGTTTGGGCCCGTCTCAACCTCCATCAGAATCAGTCAGCGGCGTATCTGGCCCAAGCTCGCTGGTCAGGACCAGCGACCTCACACGCCTCACGTTTGAGGATCTACACCATCCTAGCGTCGTTCTCAAATCTTTTGCAGAATGACATGGGATGGCCCTTGTGCTTCCCAGGAACGCTCCCGCCGCTAAACCTTGTCCGACATCATCGTCGCCCTCATCGACGCCGAGCCCCAAACAACCATGGAGACTCCTTAGCCTTACTCCTGAAGAGAGCCTCCTCGCTTCCCCACAACCATGATTTTCAAAGATCTACCAATCGGGTCCGAGATCACCAATAGCTTGTTCCTGCATGATCCATTCTCGCCGTCTTTGCCGAAGGGAAACTGGACTCGGTCTATGTAACTCCCTGGAGCGTGGCGTTTCTCCCTCGCCTGGCCATCGCTCAGGACCCGCAACCCCCTTCGAAACGATCGAAAACCAATCGCATCTTTGGAAAGCTCGTCTTTGCTGGTGCACACAGCCCGCGTCGTCCAGTCGTCAGATCAATGCTTCAACTGATCTTTCGTGAGAAGTCAGCGGCAAGATGCTTCACTCAGGAGAACGACGCAACGGCCGCAATCCCTGGCCTTGGGAGATGGGCCCGTAGTTTGCCAAGCCCCATCAAGTGTCTCCCAAGACTGTCCAAGACCTGTCATCCAGAGTATCGACAAGTTTGTATAAGAATCACTCGCATGTCCGGTCAAACTTTCATCTTTTCCCTTCTCATCAGCATCTCATCTTCACTTCAGCCTTCTTTCATCTGCCTTTCTTTCCGACACGAGCCCGGAGCTCCTACACGGCCTTTTACACTTTAATAGTACACATTCTTAGTTTTACTCAACTTTCACCAATCTTTTCAACCGCCAAAATGAAGTACGGCTCAGCTCTCCTCCTCGCGGCTTTCGCTGCCACCAACGTCTTTGCCCACGGTGTCATCGACGGTGTTCAGGGTGCCAACGGCGTCAACCTTCCCGGTCTTTCTTGTAAGTCAACAAACCAGATTAAGACACAAGAGCTCCGACTAATACTTTCCAGTGATCGATGACACTCCTCGTGACTGCGCCTCTCCCCGCTGTGGCTCCGAGGCCGATACCTCCATCATCCGTGACCGCGAGCTCGGCACCGCCAAGGCCTCCGCTCTTGGCCGCACCCAGGGTGGTGGTCCCGTCGATGCCGCTGCCATGATGGCAACCTTCATGAACGGTGCCGCCGGCAACACAACCGCCACCAAGGCTGCTCGTGAGATCCACGAGGCCAACCTCGCCCGCCGCTACGCCAACATCGCCGCCCGCCAGGCCGGCAAGGGCACCAAGACCCCCAAGGGCACCGTCGAGACTGGTGTCAAGGCCGCCACCGGTATGGCTGCCCAGCAGGGCATGCCCACCACCGCCGACGACGGCACCATCTCCATGACCT
>JFBX01000248.1:193437-231185 GCA_001563135.1 Colletotrichum simmondsii
CTTTTCTCCCACTGGAGACGGTATGGTGTACGTCAGCGGGAATGCCGGGCATAGCAGGTGCGGCGGCCACCTTCTCGCTCTTCTTCCCTTTTGACTTCCTGTTGAATGCCGCGCGGACTTGGGGTGACATGTGTCCCGCTCCTGTGGGTGTGTAGATTGAGAGTTTCCGAAATCCAGAATGACCCAGAATGGTGGTAAATACCTCGGAGTTCCGAGGTTCGGTTCCATCCTCTTGGGTCTCTTTTGCCTTTCTTCTCTAATCCAGTTCATCTGCGCGAATTCAAAATGTCTGCCGAATTCCCTACAAAAGAGCGGTTGGCGCGCGATGTTTCATGGTAGTTTGAGAGACACTCGAGATGGGATTTCTGCCAGCCCTGTTCTCTTTCTTTTCCGGATTCGGAAATACGGGTCCGCCGTTGAGAAACCCCCCCTCGGCTTCCGCACATTGTTTGTGGTCCGGGGCCCCGGGCCCGGGTGGGTGGGATAAGGGAGATGGGGAAGGGAGGAAAAAGAGGACAAGCTTTGATGATTTTATTTTGTTTCTGCGGAGAATATGGCCAGACTTGTCGGGTTGATTCTGCACCCCGGCGGAGATCTCGGAGAGTTTTAGTTTCTTGCTTTGCGTGACGAACGGATTTCGAGGGTGGGTTTTCGGTGCGTGGTGTCACTATTCAAGTAGGACAAGAGTCGCATGCGTGTGTCAAAGTGTTTCTTTGGAGACGAGTTCCATCGGGCTATCTGCATTCTCTCGCCTTCATCCACTGTGGTTGAAGTAAGGTATGCTGAGCTTCTTGGCGAACGGCTTTGGCTTTAGAAGAATTATGGCGAAAGAGGTAGGTACCCTATGTTTTAGCATTCCTGTTTATCACTGCGCGCGACTTGTAGGAGGGTTGCCGTTACCCTCAAAGTGCTAAGATGGATAATCACCATGGTTTATTTGTCCCGTTTTGGGGATTCTAAATGTCTAGTGGTTTGTTCCAATGTCGGCCTCACCGGGCACGGTCTGTTTCTGTTCTACCGAGAGAAAGTTGCAGGCGTCTGCTGATGAGGGGCTAAGATCATGCCCAAGAGGGCAGTTATCCTGTACGTTTTGTGCTTTCAAAGTTGGTTATGGTAGATGTAGCTATTCATCTATT
Organism: Colletotrichum simmondsii; assembly: GCA_001563135.1. Classification (NCBI taxonomy): domain Eukaryota; kingdom Fungi; phylum Ascomycota; class Sordariomycetes; order Glomerellales; family Glomerellaceae; genus Colletotrichum; species Colletotrichum simmondsii. The sequence continues at coordinate 194,574 of JFBX01000248.1, forward strand.
CTTCTGGGCTGAGAAACCACTTCATACTCATTGCCGCCCCTCTCATCCTGCAGCAAGGTTCCAAATAACGGTTTAAACTTTCGTTGATAATGCAGTATCGCAAAATTGATGAGGTAGTTTACTTATAGTAGTGTGTATATTTGAATGGGGAGGTCGAGTGAGATCATTGCTGTAAGGGAGATAGCCTCGCTGCGTTCTTCTAAGAATTCCGCCCACAATTACGTTGGCCTGTACAAGAAGTACTCGACATGCCTATGCTATGAGATTCATGGCTGCCTGGCCATGATCATGGACTATCAGACATCCCCACCCAAGCACGGTCTCCTGCGTATTGATTCTATAACCCCAGGTCGCGGAGCCAAACACGTCGAGGATCGAGGATTCCAAGCTCAAAGTCTCTAAGCTCACCCTATCCATATAACATATTCATCCAATCCAGTTCAAGTAAAGGAGTAGCACAACAGCGCATTTGCCGCTGATGCTATCGCGAAACAAAACGATGATCATCTACGCATACTAACAGCGAGTCAACAAGTACTACAGTAGATGTTGAAGAGGAGCCTGCTCGGGCCGAGGTCCCGCAAGCTGAAAAATCGCGGTTTCGGCGGTCCCCTTTTGACGTTCCATTCCGTAAAAGGGGATCCCGGCAGGGACGGAACGGCAAGATGACCTACGCCGACACTCCGTGCCAGCTCGCCAAGAAGGGTAATACAACGACAGTTTTGTTAGTCTATTACGGATACTAGCAAGCCGCAATGTAACTGCCTAGTTCTAGATCGCTCGGAAGACGCGGATGTTTTCGGCTGCTTCTCGCTCCCAGCTGTATCTGTCTATCTGACTGGCGTCTAGACAAAGATCCTTAGACACCTACCGCGCATACCCTGAGAGGAACACGCATGGAATTGTGTAATCTCACTAACAAACCCAATCAGGGACAATCACACTGGCAAGGATCAAATCCCAACAGTAGCGGTCAAGAAGACTCCTTCCGTCTACACTCCCTCGGCCGAGATGGGGTCGCTCGTTATTCGGGAGGATGAAAGCGCGAGGGAACAAAACTATTTGCTGGAATATCCTTACACGGGAAAAACACGCTACGTGGTATACGCGCAAGTGAAGCCTGTTAGCGTAGGTCCGTCGTGCCCTGTGGTAGGTAGCTGTCTTCTCGAAACCCTGGCGCTTCCTGCAGGCACGCTCATGTGGGATTCATGCGGTTGAAGATGAATAGTGGAACACGCGCGAACAGCAATCAGCCCAGCGGAAGACTAGCCGAGATGGAGGGTGGTAGCGAGGGGGGCCATCGGCGGGAGAGAGGTTTGGCTCGTTGTGGTGGGCAGATTGAAGGCAGGGTGGAAGCAGATATCACTGGTGGGTTCATCGATACGCGGCTGGATTACGTCTCACTGCTAGACCTAAATACTGGAAAGGTATCTATTTGTTGAGGAAACACGGACTGGTGAATCCAAAGTATTATGAGCTTCCAGGAAATAACCAGCTCAGATACCATGGTTCTCCAGGAGTCCTCCAACCTCCCACAACGGGGCCCCGCATTCAGCCGAAGAATCCGCTCCGAGGTCGCCGGGGGAAATCACGCTTGTGGCACGGGCTCGGAGCCAATTAAAAGGTCGATGCCCCTCCATCCCTCCTTCGGTAGCCGGTTCAGGCGTCGCCCTCGCTTGCGCGTGCCCACTGTCCACATCAGAACAATAGGTTGGGGGCGGTGGAGGGAGGGGGAGCTGGGAGGAGACAACTGAGTGCCCCGCCATCCCACTAGGTCGGGTTCCTGGGTGACGACGCAGCTTTTTGGACACCTTTATGGATAGCTTTTGCGCGGAACGATACCGTTAAAAGATCCAGGTAGTAGAATGAATGTGGTTAGGACTTTCAGTGCGGGTGACATACAGCTTGTGAGGCTCCTCCCCATGGTTCACTTGGACAGTCTTACCTCGCAATAAAGTTGTATCCCGGCGTACCAAAGCGGCATGGCATGTGAGAACCAACCACAAAAAAGAGACCACGCGCCGTGCAGTTCATCAGATGTATACACAGGCAACACAGGAACACAAGAGGACAGATAGAGATAGAGATAGAGAGACAAGAGAAGCCTAATGCATAACCTTCTGCAGAGCTTATCTGCATCACAGACACTTGGCCTCGTACAGCCTCTCACAAACAACACACCGGTTGGTTCGTCTGTCCATCTGTCTACGTTATCCCGCGCCAGGCGAGCCGTTTATCTCACACCATAAGGTATCCTGCGCTTTATCCCGCATCCCAAGACGGCTCATCCATGCAGACCTACCCAAAAGTAATCAAATCTCAACCCGAAAAAAACGCGCCGTTCCCGTAACCGTTTAAACCAAAGGGTGAGGTGCTCCCGTCACCTACAGATAGCTCCACCAGAGCTGTCCCTTAGGTGGCCTGTCATTGTTCAACCCCGTCCGTCCGCCCGTCTCACCGCCCCTCCCAACAAACGGACGACGTAGCGCCAGGCGGCCCCCGTTCCTCATCCTTCCGCCGGCGTCCCGGATAGCTCCTTGGCCTAATCTAAGCACCACAGGTAGCTTTAGACGAACCATCTTGTATCTCCCGCAGCCTACCGAGCTATATACCTACCGTACCGTACCCGCGTCTCCCGAACCTCTTCTCTTCTCCTCTTCTTTCTCTCTTCATCCCATAACCAAAAACAGAGTATAGTCTCACCAGGATCCCAAAGCCTTGCAACTAAAAACAACCACCTACACCAAAACCCTCACCAATCGTCTGATCGCGCTTACGAGTCGCGGTCACCCCCGTCGTCAAGACGTTTTCCAACCTCCTCAACTCGTAAGTATAGCCTCACCTCACTCAACCACTCAACATCAAATCTCACTGTTTACGTCAAAATCTCATAAACTACTTCCACGAAATATTTTGCTAACTACAATGTCTAGGGTCCATCACCCGTACGCAGGAGCCCGCTGCTCAGCCGCCCCCGGGGCTTCAGCGGACTCGGCCTTTGATCTCTAAAGGCCCTTCTCTTCAACGAGAACAAGAACCAAACTATCGCCTGAACACTGAACAAGACTCTACCTCTCAATCACCATGGCTCCCCATGCAGAGGCAGACTCGGGCTCCGCGCACGGAGATGGACCAACCAACGGCAACGGCAACGGCGCCGTGACTACTAACCTTGCCCACCACCCCCAGCACGACCGCGAGCTTTTCACCGTCGACTCCCCCAACGTCGTCTACAACGACGACGAGATCCTCTCAAAGTACACCTACCGCACCACAAAGGTCACCAGGGACGCCGCCACCGGCAAGTACGTCGCCAAGCCCACCACCACGCTCTACGAGTTCAAGACGGACCGCAAGGTCCCCAAGGTCGGCATGATGCTCGTCGGCTGGGGCGGCAACAACGGCACCACCGTCACCGCCGGCATCCTCGCCAACCGCCGCGGCCTCGAGTGGGATACCCGCGAGGGCCCCCGCGCCGCAAACTACTACGGCTCCGTCATCATGGGGTCCACCGTCAAGCTGGGCACCGACGCCGAGACGGCAAAGGACGTCAATATCCCCTTCCACGACCTGCTTCCCATGGTCCACCCCAACGACCTGGCCATTGGCGGTTGGGATATCAGCAAGATGAGCTTGGCCGACGCCATGGACCGCGCCCAGGTGCTGGAGCCGACGTTGAAGATGCAGGTCAAGAAGGAGATGGCTGAGATGGTCCCGCTTCCCAGTATCTACTACCCTGACTTCATCGCTGCCAACCAGGAGGACAGGGCCGACAATTTGATCCCCGGAAGCAAGGCCTCCATGGCTCACGTTGAGCAGATTCGCAAGGACATTCGGTAAGGAATTTCTCTGCGGGCTATCAAGTGACATTTTTGGTTGCTGTTGTTGCTGTTGTTTGTGCTGACTGTAAGAATAGCGACTTCAAGGAGGCAAACGGTCTCGACAAGGTCATTGTGCAGTGGACCGCAAACACGGAGCGATACGCCGACATCATCCCGAGCGTTAACGACACCGCCGAAAACCTGCTCAAGGCCATCGAGGAGGGTCACGAGGAGGTCTCGCCCTCGACTGTCTTCTCCGTCGCCTGCACGCTTGAGGGTGTTCCCTTCATCAACGGCTCCCCACAGAACACCTTCGTCCCCGGCGCCATCGAGCTGGCCGAGAAGCACGGTTCCTTCATCGGCGGCGACGATTTCAAGTCGGGTCAGACCAAGATGAAGTCGGCACTTGTCGACTTCCTCATCAACGCGGGTATCAAGCTGACTTCCATTGCGAGCTACAACCACTTGGGCAACAACGACGGCAAGAACCTCAGCTCGCACAAGCAGTTCCGCTCCAAGGAGATTAGCAAGTCCAACGTGGTGGACGATATGGTCGAGGCCAACACGGTGTTGTACAAGGAGGGCGATCATCCCGACCACACCGTCGTCATCAAGTACATGCCGGCCGTGGGCGACAACAAGCGCGCTCTCGACGAGTACTACGCCGAGATCTTCATGGGCGGTCACCAGACCATCTCGCTCTTCAACGTGTGCGAAGACTCGCTGCTGGCATCGCCGCTCATCATCGACCTCGTGCTCGTGGCCGAAATGATGACGCGCATCCAGTGGAAGGCTTCTTCGTCGGATGGTGTCGCGACCAAGGACTTCAAGGGCTTCCACAGCGTGCTGAGCATCTTGAGCTACATGCTCAAGGCGCCTCTGACCCCGCCAGGGACCCCCGTCATCAACGCGTTGAGCAAGCAGCGTGCCGCGCTGACTAACATCTTCCGCGCTTGTGTCGGTTTGGAGCCCGAGTCTGAGATGACGCTCGAACACAAGCTGTTTTGATGCGTCGCCAGACTGCGGATAAAATTTCCATTCTTTGCCATGCCACCTGGCCCCCTTTGAATCGTTGATTTGTTTTTTTCCAGTTCGGGGGGTCGATAACGACACGATTACCTCGTCCGATCACTGAAAGTTGCGTTGATGATTTAAGATAGTACCTATATCATTACAAAAAATACAGTCAGTCTTTACCGCAATGCCGTAAGCGTCCCACATGTCAGAGTTTTGGCATCTCGTATCGTGAAGCTATTTGGGAAGCAGCCACGCAAGCTCTCATAACTTGAACCTTAGAAGTGCCGCTCTCGAAAGCGAAAAGCTTAAGCTTGCTGGAAGCATGGACGTGTGCTGTCGCTGTCAAGAGTCGAGACGAGTTTGCACCTGAAAGTGGTGTCAAGTTGGATGTTGATTGGTCGTGGAGGGAAAAGACGAGGCTGTTAACCGTACAGCATTGAAGCAGATGGGACGACGGCCAATCAGTGCCCTGGAAATGCTCTCTACTTCTTTGGCCCAGACACGCCGCTCGTTATCTTAGGAGCATCGGGCAATATCAGTCAACATGTCAACTGCGCGGGCCTCTTTTTAGTGACAGGCGAGAAAAGACGGACCCAGGCCAGGGCCCTGGTGGCTGGAGAAGAAAATATCTGGAGATTCTGGAGATGCTGGAGAATGTTTCGAGCCAGGGGGCTGGAATTACATTCCGATAATTCGTATCCAGCTGCCAATTGCCCTGTCCTCTGCTCGTTATTTTCTCCGCAGTCAAGCGAGGGAGAATGACGAATGTCGATAGACGAGAGAAAAAAAGGGGGGGAAACTCGGTGGGAATTCTGCGAGGTGTTCGGTGTCGGTAAACAGAGGCGCAATTGCATGCTGTCCAATGGTGAAGGCCTGAGGGACCAGGTGGGGCGCGGGGACATCCCCAAAGCTAAATTCTAGCCCCGAGTAAGACGTAACGGTGCAGGAGCAGGGGAACAAAGGGGACTCCGTACTTTCTGTAAAAGACATGACTTGATTGGGTCAGAGGCAGGAGGTGGCCTTGTTAGCTGCCCCTGGAGGCCTGTGGAGGGACCAAATGGCGACCACTCGCGACGGCCCTAGTTGATGCTGAGTGCTCCGCTGTGCCTGATCTGCCAAATGGGTGCCGGGGTGTTGCTGGTGATGAAATTGCCCAGCTTTGATCAAGCATAAAGTAGCAATAGAACCGTAAGTAGGCGGGTGAGACGGCTGCTTTGGGTGGGAAGAAACCACACTGAGAAGCAGAGGGAGAGGAAGAACAAGTACGAGGTGGGAGGCCGGCGGGCAGGAAGATGGAAGGGAACCGGGGAACGGACAGCGGGCAACCTTACTCATCCCTCCGGAAGGTACCTTACCTTCCTCTGTCTTTCTCTGAAGAAGGTGGGAAAGACCTACCTACCTCATGGAAGGGACACACCTAATTACCTATTGAGCGAAGGAAAAAAAAAGATACATCTTCATTTGCCAAGACGGGCCATTTGACGCAGGCGCGTGTGTCGTCTGCCAAGTACCTTATTTTGCCTTTCAGACAGCCTGCCTTCGCCCAAACCAGCACTTAATCTGCGTTTCCTGATTTCTCCCTCTATTACCCCTTGGGCGACGACGCTATTATTTCTCATAACCTTTCCTTTTCCTTTCTCTCTTCCCTCCTTCCAGTTGAAACATCACGTCGAACCTCGTTCACGACTGTTTTCGCATCATCGACAGGCGCCACGGCCGCCACGACCACAGACAGACTTGCGACAATGTTGTTTTCTACACTTGGGCGCGCTGCCCTTGCTGCAGGTTAGTGTCCTAGCTGCTTATTTGCGCGTTTTCCCATTGGCGACCCAGTCCAGCAACGAGGGTTGGCGTCATCCTTCAGCTTCAATCCAACAGAGATTCCTTCTTCCAGAGGCACAGACATACACATTGATTAGACACCCCGGACAATTCATCGCCATCCTCGTCAATCTAGCAGGAACCCCACACTGACATGGACTTCTTCTCGTAGCCGCGTTTGCGACATGCACGTTTGCACAAAGCTCAAAAGACGATGATCTCGGCCAATCGACCTTTGTCGCCCCGGAAAACAATGTCGCCTTTGGCTTCACCGTTCCCGAAAACAGCGGCGAGGACATCTTCTTCACGATGCGGGCCCCCATCGACCGCACATGGGCCGCCATCGGCATCGGCCAGGATCAAATGGCCGGTAGCTTAATCTTCATGATCTATCGCGACGAGACGGGCAACAATGTCACCTTCTCACCTCGCATAGCTTACGGAAACTACGAGCCGACGTACTACAACAATATGCAGTGGGACGTTCTTGCCGGAACGGGTGTGTTCAACAATTCCATGTACTTCAGTGCGCGATGCACTGCCCACTGCAGGAGCTGGGTGGGAGGATGGATCGATGTCTCAAACGAGAACCAAAAGGCCATTTATGCTGTTGGGCCCAAAGGAAGCTTCTTCTCGAACAAGCAGGACACGTCTGTCAAGTTCCACGAGGAGTTTGGCCGCTTCACACTCAATATGAAGCGCACAGTTGGCCCCGGCGACGCGCCCGTGCTCAAGGACAGCTCCGTCAATGAGGGTACAACGCAAGTCTCTGCCAACGATGGCCGGAGAGACTACAAGTCCATCTTCCATGCGGTTCTGATGGTGGGCTCCTTGGTCTTCCTCATTCCTTTCGGTGCCATCCTCCTTCGCTTTGGAAACATGGTCAGGTGGCACGCCCTCAACCAAGGTGTTGCTTTGGTTATCGTTCTCATTGGTTTCGTGCTCGGTGTTCTAACCAGCTTCTGGTATTCACGTGTAAGTCTCCGTAAGCTTGGATTGAAGAGGTCTCGATGCTAATGTAGACAATAGTCTCGTGGTTTCAAGTCAGCACATCAGATCATCGGCTTCATCGTGGTTGGCTTTCTCTTGGGTCAATTCGCCATTGGCTTTCTGCATCACCAAAAGTACAAGAAGACGCAGCGCGATACACCATACAAGGTTGTTCATCAATGGCTCGGTCGCATTACGATTGCTCTTGGCACTTTCAACGCATTCTTGTGGGTCTAATATCCTTCAATAATCCCTACAATATGCTAATATGTGCAGGGGCTTCTCATTCGCTTTGAATCGCCGATTCAATTACTTCCTCGCTGCATTCATCATCCTCATGCTTCTGGTCTCGCTGTTCTTCACCTTCGGAGGCAAGTGGGTCCGCGGCCGGCTGCCCGCCAAGTTCGGCAACCAAGGAACGGGCGGGTACAACCCGGAGCCTTGGAGACAAGCACCTCCGCAAGGCGGTTACGCATACACCGGTGCCGCTCCTCCTGCCTACCAGCCGCCTTCTCATCAACACCAAAGCGTCGGTCTGACAAGCATGGTGGCAGATCCCACGCAACCGACAAAAGAGAGGAGCGGTAGCCGTGACTACCGGAATAACGACTTGGGTTCTGCGCACCAACCGCGCGAGATGGTGTAAACCACTGGCTCGGTATCACTCCGACTTTGACATGAAAATTGTCTGCATTTTTGGCGTTGCGTGGGACAGGGAAACGAAAGTGAATGGAAAATGAATGCTGGGTAGTCCTTACGGATGGCCCTCTGCTTCGATGCTATGATTTAGCTGTATATTTAATGTATTTCCCACATCTAGTTTCATACCAAAAGATGCATGATTCGATGAACGACTGCCTTCTCAGCCCAAAGATATTGGATGGCTAACAAGAGTAGTTTTAGACTACTAATGCGGTTGCTAGTCGTAGTGCTGAGCGAGACCGGACGGCGTGATCGTCTTCGGCACCGAATCGGCAGATTGCGACATTCGTTGTTTGACCGGCGGTGGGTCGACCGTTGAAGATGTCAGAGTTCTTTTCCCGTCAAGTTTTCCTTGTTTCCTTTCCTATCGAGTGGTGAGGGATACAGATTCCGCTTGCTTTTGAATTGAATAGGAGTTCTCAATCAAGCCTGGTCGGAGGGAGAAACGCCAAGAAGCTCCGCAACGGTAACTCTAACGCACGGGATCCGGCGCGCCGTTCAACATCGACAGTTCGGTCTTGGAAAAAGAAATTGCGGGTACGCCCCGAACCACCGGCGCCGGGATCGGCCGTTGAGAGCTCGGCCAAGTTGCGACTTTTCACCGTTTGTGACGTACCCGCGTGAAGCGGTCAATCAAGTACCTCAGCCGCGACCATTACTGACACGCGACCTGCCAAGAAATTGCAACGTGTGTATATCAATTGGTGCGCCGAGCCAGACTTTCTGAACAGTAGCGGCTGACTCTTGTTACATGCTTGCCCTTGTGAGGATAAGTGGCGGCCACTTGTTTCCGTTTCGTTTTTTTTCTTGCGCTCGCCTGTTGCCGCACGGCTCGATCCCGTGCCGGCCTGGGCGGAGTTTCCCCGACGTCTATTTGATCTTTTGTACTCTGGGCCCAGCCTTTTCCAACTTCATCTCTTGAACAACCTATTGTCAGCATTCTCTCCTCCACTCACCTTTGGCCGGATGGGTTGTGTGTTCGACTACTCTTTTGGTGTGCCTCACTAGCATCCATAAACTAATAGAACACAAAATTATCGTCACTACATCTCTGACGTAGACACGTGTATACTCACTCGTGACGGCCCACGAGATACACCATCAGTTATTCCCTGTCATCCTTCAACATTGGACAATAACCTCAATACCAAAACCTCGGCACCGGGGCCCCTACACAATGTCGTCGCGGCGCGCGGAGGACGAGCTAGTGCTCCAGCACCACGATGAGGATGCCGACACCGAAAGAGGGGAGTACTCGGACTCGGACGACGATGCGGACGAGGACACGCCGATGATGCTAGGCCAGACCGACGGTACGGTCGAGGCTGCCGATGCGCCGCTCTCAAATGCGCCCACCAAGCCTCCGCCGCTACCTCTCGTCAAGAAACCTGAGAAGCCACCACCCGTGGCCTGGCGCGATCTGCCAAAGAAGCAGCAGTTGTTCGTGATCACGATGACGAGGTTAAGTGAGCCTCTTGTTCAGACTTCTCTCCAGGTATGTATCCTTTTACTGTTAGAGTACCTCAGGCGTAAAGTCTCGCGACGTTTTGTATCCAAATATTCACACTCACGTTTCACTGTGAAATGGGGGCTTGTCTCTTGAGAGTAACTTCTCACCCGCTGACACCGTCCTCAGTCCTACATGTTCTACCAACTCAAATGGTTCGACCCAACGCTGCCCGACTCAGTAATCTCAAGCCAGGCCGGCATCCTCCACGCCTCCTTCACAGCAGCGCAGTTCATCACAGCCATGATCTGGGGCCGCCTCGCAGACTCAAAGCGCTTCGGCCGCAAGACGGTCCTCATGATCGGCCTCCTCGGCACCTGCTTCTCTTGCATCGGCTTCGGCTTCTCCCAGTCCTTTGCGCAGGCCCTCTTCTTCCGCTGTCTAGGCGGCGCGACAAATGGCAACGTCGGCGTCCTGCGGACAATGATTAGTGAAATCGTCCGCGAAAAGAAGTTTCAAGCGCGCGCTTTCATCTTGCTACCAATGACTTTCAACATTGGCGTCATCATCGGGCCCATTTTGGGAGGTATCCTCTCCGATCCGGCGGGGAGCTACCCTTCCTTGTTTGGTGATGTTGTTTTCTTCCGGAAATACCCTTACGCAACTCCAAACCTTCTCAGCGCAATCTTCCTCTCCTGTGCTGCCTTATCCGTCTGGCTCTGCCTCGAAGAGACCCACGACGCCCTCCGCGAAGAGGGCCCAGACCTCGGATCCCGCATAGGATCAAGCATCGCCTCCCTCGTCCGTCGAATCCTCGCCCGCCGACGAAGAGGCTTGCACAGCAGCGCCGTCGACGCAGCCTACACGCCCCTCCACTCCAGCTCCGCAAGCACAACCGACGTCGACGTCGAACTCTCCCCAGAATCCGCACCACCACCGAAGCAAAAACCCCGCCCGCGATACCGCCACCGCCTCCCCTTCCGCCGCATCTTCACCCGCAACGTCCTCATGACCTTCTCCGCGCACTTCTTCCTCGCCTTCCACGTCGGCACCTTCAACGCCCTCTGGTTCGTCTTCCTCTCGACCCCGACCTCCGCCTCCCCGCCGCACCTCCCCTTCCGCTTCTCCGGCGGGCTCGGCATGCCACCGCAGTCCGTCGGCATGGCCATGGCCATCCTCGGCGTCATCGGCATCAGTCTCCAGCTGCTCGTGTACCCGCGTCTGTCTGCGCACCTCGGCACCGTGAAAGCGTGGCGCCTGTTCTTGTATTTCTTCCCCGTGACGTATTTCTTGGTGCCGTACCTCGCCGTCGTGCCCACCACCGACGCAGCGCCGCCGCCGGGGCCGAAGGGCGGGCCGGCGATTTGGTTCGCTATTGTTGGGGTGTTGCTGTTCCAGGTTTTGGGGCGGACGTTTGCGCTGCCGGGGCAGACGATTTTGATTAATAACTGTACGCCGCACCCGTCTGTGTTGGGGACCATTCACGGGCTGGGGCAGAGTGTTAGTAGTGCGGCGAGGACGATTGGGCCCGTGTTGTGCGGGTGGCTTTATGGACGGGGGCTCGAGGGAGGGGTTGTGGGTGCTGTGTGGTGGGGGTTGGCTGGTGTTGCGGTGTTGGGGGTGATGGCGAGCTGGGCTGTTTGGGAGGGGGATGGGCACGAGATTTGGATTGATGGGGATGAGGTTGCTGCTGAGGAGGAGGAGGAAGGGCATAGGCGGTAATGATGGGCTTGTGGTAGAGGGAGTGGGAGTTTGGAAGGTTGAGCCTGCATGTTTCTTCTCATACTCATTCATAGAGCCTCCAGAGTAGAGTATAATAATTCGGAGATTTACCATCTAAACTACCTTAGCCTTCGTTGCAGTTTTGATTTAAAGAGATACGTAAATGCTAGTAAGCACTACTATAGGGCAATTACGTACAGAGATATTCGCAAAGGAGTAGCTCTTCCGCATAGCATACTTACGCCTACCTCATGCCTGCCTTACCTACATCCTTACTTACCCACGTTCTAGAGTGAACAGAATCATCTCAAACACTATGGAGTCAGATACCAACTCCATGCGCCTATCAACTTGCCCGTAATGTCAGGTAGAAAGAGTCAAAATAACGGCAGTCTCGTTCTGGAGATTCCTCACTGCATTCAAGTCTGCTTGTCATGCTGCTTAATGCTCGAACCAAAGCCCTCTTCACATTACAGACACAAGCGGAGGAAGAAAGGACTCCGACGTAAGAACCAATGAATCCTTGGTGCAGGCAATGCGTGATGCAGGGGCTTCGGGCTTAATACCAGTTTCCAGGTTTTTTCTTCTTTTCGTCTATTTCGGCCGACGACATGAGAGCCTGCTGTTGGAAGCCGAAAAAGAAGTTTCAGGCTGTATCGTTGCCGCCAACGTGCCTATTGGCCCTGGTACTTTATTCCAGGATTGTTGATCTTTGCCATGCCATTGGGCGTTGGAGACTCAAGCAGGTTCTCACAGCTTGGTGGAACGATGCTGTAGGAAGTGATTGTGTGATTTATATGCTTGAAGCGCGGCAAAATCCTTGGCTCGACTCTCGCCAGCCTGATCTTTCAAGCCGCCTGCCGCGTTTAACCTATGTCCCTTTTCTCTCCTTCAGAGAATAATTCATATATATGGTTGCAATGTCGCTTGTGCTTGGTTCGTTCCACTCTTCCTTCTGTTTGCTCTTTAAACTCTTTCCCTTGCTCTCTTCTTCTCTACGTCTACTTACTGAGCCTAGTGAGCGCCGGAATCAAGACCTTTTCACAATGCGGATCGCCTCTATCCTTCTTCCTCTTCTGAGCCTCCTCTTTCGGGACTGTACGGGGTCCACCTTCTACCAACCACCAGGCTCCGGTCCCGCCGGAGACTTCCAGGACAATCCCCAGTATGCGGTGGGCGATGTGATAGACCTCCAATGGGAGCTCACTGACCCGCTCAATGGCTATCTCCTTGACCTGTTCATTATTCAAACGTCCCCTGAGTTAGAGACCAGGGCCACCTTATTTCGTAAGTCAATCTTGTGTGAAAGAACTGCGACACCTACGCAGAAATGCATCTGCTTTTGACTTCAAAGCAAATTTCTTACCTGAACAATACGCAGGTCATGAGAACAGCCCGCAGGGCTGGGAATGGCGCGTCAGTCTCGATGGCTTTTCGTCCGAGTACGACCCGGATCTGAGTAATGTGTACTATCTGCGCTTAGAGCCAAGTAGTCGAGCCGATGTAAGTGTCACGTGTCATTATTTCAACATCACTCGCAGCGATGAGTCGCCGGTCTCGCCGCCAGTCCCGTCGCCAGTTTCGTCGTCAGTCTTATCGTCAACCCCGCCTTCATTTTCGACATCATCACCCTCCATTGCGTCCCCGACGACAACGCCGAGTGCAACGAGCACGCCAGAGCTGAGCCGAGATGAGCTATCGACTGGCGCAGTGGCTGGTATTGCAGTCGGAGCGACATTCGTTGGGACGCTCTTCATAGTAGGATTAGCGGGATTCCTGTTCTGGCGGCGGTGGGGGAACAATAAGAAGAGGGGAGGGGAAGAATTAGGCGCGATTACCACTGCGAACGATGGAAACGAGATACATGTCTACAAGAGAGACGTATCCGAGCCGTCTAGTGAGCTATATGTTGAGAGTACTCGACGCTTCGGAGCCGAGGGTTCAAAACCGATTGAGATGAGGTTTGAGATGTCGGGTGATTCGGTCGTCCGCAAATGAAACATGGACTTTAATCAGACTGGCGGACGTTGGCAACATCGATTACCGCACTTCGAGATTAAGAGTCAAAGTATGTCGTCCTCCGGTTTCGTGATATCTTTATTGAAGTGAAAGATAGACACATGGATATCTGTTCTTGATCAATCACAACACCTGCTTATGAGCCTAAAGAGGTCTACACGGCTTCAGTCAAGTCCTTCCTGCCTGGTGATGAGGATAAGAAGCGAACGCTGAAAGTTCACATGACAAGCCTCAATACCAGACAGGCGTTTTCTTGAACATAGTATCTGAAGCGTAAGGCAGACTTCTCCACACAAAAATGCGATGTCTCTGAGCTTCGCATTTCTCAATCTCCATGGTTGGGCAAACTCCAGATTTTGCTTTCGCACTAGTAATGCGGTGGCTTTGTGCGACACATCTGATTGGTGTCGTGTGCTGCAGTTTCTTTTCAGCTTCACTCCAAAACCGCCCTGGACGGCGCAACTTCATGCCGAGCCTTCTACGGCTGAACATGGCGGTCGCACATTCGAGACATTTGATCGATCTTCTTAGCGTAACGGTTTCAGACAGCCAAGGATATCAAAATACCCAGAATGCCCTCTCGTATCTGTTCTTGAATGCTGAACACGCCATCGTCCTCAAGTCGTGATATTGAGCCACGAAAGACAGACATGGATTACAGCAGACAACCGTATTTTCCACCTCCTCCAGGTCAAGCTGGGAATCCACCGCCGCCGATACCGCCACGCCCGGAAACAACGATGCCAGCAATTTCTCCTCCTCATGGCTATTCGCAAGGGCAATACCAGCATACTCAAACTATACAAAGTCCTCAATTTGGCGGTCAACATCCTCAACATGTGTACCAGCCCACACATGGCGCTCCTTCTTACCATCAGAGTCCCCCCAACAGCCACAATCATCATCAACCAAGCTCCGTAAGCCGACCTGAGCCAACTCCTCAGAACTCTTATTCGAATGGCCAGCCTTCCTACGTCCAGCCGTACTCACCCTCCGCAACGTACACGCACCCTAACCAAGGACCATCATCGTCCCAGAGTCCTAGTCTATCAAGTGCTCTGCAACAGGCGACCTCATTGTTTTCAGACAGTGACAAAGTTGTCAAGTCTTACCATGGACTCAAGAGCAAAGCTAGAGCCAAGCTCACACAGTTCGTCTCGCAGGCCGTGACACCTTCACAGCCTACCTACAACCCTCAGGTCCAGTACGCTCAGAACCACAATCCACCGTATACCCCTTCATCATCGTCTCCATCTCCCGTTCATCCTCCCGGCGCACAATACTATCAAACTCAGCAATCTTACTATCAGCATCCGAGCCCAATAGAAAACTTGGCAACTCCTCCAGCACAGTCTCCTTACTATCACCCGACCCCTCCTCAGGAACAGGCCTACCCTATACAATCTCATAGTCCAGCTGTGCTGCCACAGCAACGCGATCAGTATAGTCAACAGACTCAAAAGGATTCATCTCCTCATGATCTGACTCATATCCCACAGAACCCCGGGAACGATGGTTCATCTGGCATGCCGACACCCAGCGCCGTCTTTTATGGAAACGACAATCTCAATTCCGCCGTTCAGCAACACACTGTATCTGCAGCTTCACCAGCAACTCACATACCGCCTGTGGTAACACTGCAGCAACTTCCTGAGCATCAGCAGCATATTCAGCTTGTCCAGGAAGGGACCTCTCGCCCGATTGAAGCTACACAAGAGTCAGAAAGACCTACAGCAGGCGCTATTCATCCTCCGACGTCGGAGGTAGAAGTCAATACTGTCGACTGCCCACCTTCTCAACCCCACATTGCCGAGAAGGTCGCTCATGTTTCTCACGAGGAAGCGCCGGCAGCCAGTTTAGTCGAACAAATTTCTACAATCCTCGGCAATGTCAGCATTCACGAAGCCACCTCATCAAAGAGTAACCCTCCGGCGCCTGACGATGTTGACTTCCACGATTACAAAAGAGCCCTGCCCCGTGTCACCGAAGATGGGGAGCCCAACACAGTCGTCTGGGAATGCCCAGCAGACCGAGAGGTCAAGTATGAAACGAACTGGTATCATATACCAGACATACCAAATTTCCTCGTCTGCACACACTGCCACGAGAGGTGCCTTGCACGAACACCCCTGGAAGACTCTTTCATACGCACCAGGCAACCGGAAGGACGTTGTCGGTTCAATGCTCCCCGCATCACCAGACTTCTGCTACCAGAGTGTCTCAAGCGCAGGGATATTACTCCTCTGCGGGAGTTCATGACCGCTCGACTCGATGTCCTGGACTGCAAGGGCGCCTCGGGCGCCGATGGCTCAGCAGGAATCAAATGGTTCAAACCGCTTGACGACAGACTCGATGGCTTCGTATCTTGTGAGGCTTGTTATCAAGATGTTATGCTGGCAACATCTTTCCGTGACAAATTTGTTCCGCACGACTCACCTCAAGCAGCTGATGCCGTCTGGGCCTGCGACATTTGTCTCCCCTTCATGAGTCGATCCATAGTCACACTTTCAAGACCAGGAGTCGACGGCTGGAACTCATGGGTAGAAGCAGCAGCGAAACACATTGCTCTCCCTGAATGCGACAAAGGGCCCGTATCGCCCTCGTCCAGACGCTGGATGCGACTGCGTGGCGAGCAGCATCCGGATTTCAAAATGTGTGAAAAGTGCTACGAGAAACACGTCGCTCTGACGACACTGGAGAAGGACTTTGAACCTATTCCACATGTGCCGAGTCACACAGGGTTAGACTGGATGGACGCCGCACTAGGCTATACAACGACGGAGCCTACGCCCATCACATGCAGCATGAACAGCTTGCCCATTGAGGTCGCGCTCACAGATGCCAAGGACTTTCAGGACATAAGAGTTCTCCATCATGCTCTGGAGGTCATTCTCTCATGCCCACCATGTACTGAGCGGGGCATCATCAACGGTACATGGTACACATTGACCAGCGGCGGCTGCGACGGCTACAGGATCTGTGCCCCATGCCACACAGCCTTCATCACTCCGTTCGGACTGGACCGATTCTACGAGAAATCCCAAAGCGAGGAAGCAGGAGGGACCTACTTCTGCAGCTTCGAGCGGTCCTCCGCCCCGCGATGGGCTGAACACATGAACCGCAACGCCGAAGCCGTCGAGACCGGCGTCTGGTCCCGCTACTCCGTCTTCGTGCGCAAGTTCGCCGGCGTCCCGCACTGCGTCAAGGAGAATCTCGTCGATAATCGACGCTGGTACGGCTGGGACGACTGCACAATCTGCCCAGAGTGCTACATCACCTTCTGCCAGGAGAGCTCGCCGCCTCCTTCCAGTCTGACAATGGAATTCAACAACGACCTCGTCGTCGAGAAGAGGATGTGCTGCCTGTACTCCCCGCGTATGCGTCAAAAGTGGATCGAGGCGTACGAGGCAGGCAACGCGGAGGCGCTGATCGAGTTTTCGAGGGTGCGGCACGGGGTTTGGGTGCAGACTGTGCTGCAGGTCCAGGCGCTTCGCCAGATGCAAGATATGCAGATGATGAATGCCATGCATGCGGGCTTCATGAGTGTCACGTACCAAGGCATTGAGGGCATACAGGTGGTGTCTGGCACGACAGATGGGTACGAGCATGGGAATAGTCAACTTGGATGGCATGCGACGGAGGCGGGCGCGACGAGTGCAGCCTTTCGGAATCAGATGCAGGCTGGGATGGCTCAGTCTAATAGTTCGAATACGTGGATGACTATATGGCAGTTATTGCTGAAATGGTCAGAATTCGAGTAGGGTGAGCAGGCCATGGCAAGCCGGGTGTGCGGTTCTAGCTAGTTTTCTCTATCCGACTTCATTCATGAGCCTCCTTACTTTAGTGACAGCCTAGCCATGTTATTCGCCAGTGGTATTCATCATCTCTTACATTCGCGAGATTAATATACACCCGAGAAATACGGCCATGAGAAAACAAAGTTCCATCAACCAAGTTTGGATCAAAGCTTCAAGGATAGTAGACGGACCTAACGAGCTGCTAACCCTTCATGCGTATTGGGACGCGATTTAGTCCAGTCAGACTCGCGTCTATATATCTAATGTGAGACGACAGCTCATCGGATATTTGGGTTACATTGGTATGTATTTGTACATCAACAACACATTAAGATCTAGCTCAAAGTCTACGACGGAACAGTCGGCTCGAAAACGTCCTCCAAAACATCAACAACACCACTCATCCAGCTATCCCACGACGCAGGATCCTCCTCATCCTTGTAAAACTTGAGCCATCTCAGCAAAATGCGGTACGAACCCTTCTTCAACCCCAAGCCTATCGTTGCCGTAACATCAAGAATGCTATACGACCACCCAGCCTGGTAACTCGTCTGCGGCAGCCACCCATTCTGAATCATGTTGGAGCCGAGTATATCCACGCCCGCAACCGTGCCATTCTCCTTCATCGCCGTCTCCGTGAGGTTATCGAACTTAACGCTGGGGTCAAAACCGTACCACGTCGGCGTGAAATTCGTGCTCGCGCGCACAATATCGAAGCGGAACTTGCGCACCGGCTGCAGCGAGGTGAAGAGCGCGACGGGATAGTCCGGATACTGGAACGAAAAGGCGCGGTAGTTACCAATGTCGACCTTATCACCGTTGGCAAAGACCTGCGGGGCCGATAGGGGATCGCGCGTCGGCGTCAGGGCGTTGGCGCGCTGCTCCGCCGTGATGTTGTTGAGGCCGACGACGGGCGTGCTGCTGTAGTTATAGGCTGGGCCCATGTAGGGGATCGTGAAGGTCTCGTTGGTGGAGGAGGAGATGCCGATGAAGCCGGAGAAGAGCGGGACGAGGCTGGCGTCTGGTGCTGGTGGGGGCGTGATTGAGAACGTGACGTTGGCGGAGCCGCCGGCTGGGACGGTGACTTGGCTCCCTCTCGCGAAGTCGATCTTGGCTGAGAAGGACGAAGGGATGTAGCCAACCTGTGCAGTACGGCTGGAGCCTTCCGAGAAAGGTGCGGCGCCGGCAGCAGGCATGTTCGACAAGCTGTATGTGACATCGGTACCCGACGGATTGTCGATGGTAAAAGTAGCCTCCTCAATATCAACCAATTTGAACTCCCCTGGAGATACCACTGTTCCCGGGAACACGGCTTTATGAGCCTGGACCAGGCCCGTGCCTTGTTGAATTGCAGGCGCCATCAAATCATAGTCTGCCATGTTGACTTGCTTTGCAGTGGTTTGCATCAGCTGAAAGATCTCTTCGACAGACAAGTCGGGATTCTGTGACTTGATCAGAGCATATACACCAGAGATGTAAGGCGTCGCCATGGACGTGCCGCTGATGATGCCGAAACCGCCACTGTTCTCCATGAGCGGGAACGTGGCTAGGACCGCTCCGCCTGGGGCGGCTATCTGGGGCTTGAACGCGAAGTCAGCGTTGGGTCCTAGGCGACTGTCAGTCAATACATCAAGAAGAGCTGACTGCGATAATAGCGAGACATACCGAGGCTGCTGAAGTTGTTTGGAGATCCGCCACCGACTTGATCCACCAGAAGAGGCGTCTGGGACTCGACAAGCAACTTGTACTGTCCGGTGCTCTTGGCCGCATTCGAGAGCGTCTCGTCGATAACGCTGCCCATGGAGTAGACGTACCCATCAGCAGTAAGAGACGGTGTTGGCACAGCGTGACCTTCAATGAAGACATCATCGATGGTCGGGTCCGGGTACGTAATGACACGAGTGAAGTTTGCCGCAGAGGCATATGTCTGGACCTGCGTCGGCGAACACGAAGGCCCCCTCTTGACGGCGACAATGTAGTCGGAGATGGGCCCTAGGAGGCTGCTAGCTGGCGGATAGTCGGAAGCCGAACAGCCAAACTTGTATGCAGACGTATTTCTCCCGGCCCAAGCAACGGGATACTCTCCCTCCGGGAACGGATACAACGCCCCGTAGCGGAACTCGGCACCGTTCGAGTCACGGATCGGGTACGTTGGAAACTTTGCGTTCTCCACCGACGCAACGCTGAGCCCGTCATCCGCTCCGCCCGGCAAGTTGATAGAAAACATGCCTTGCGTGCCAGAGTTGCCAGCAGCAGCGACAACAGCGACACCTTTCGCCCTCAGCGCGGCCACCGCAGCAGGGAGAATCGACCTAGGATAGCCCGACCAGGTCCCAAACTCTCCAATCGAGATACTCACAACGTGAGCACCCTCCTCGACGGCCCTCTGCATAGCCGCAACAATAGCATCGTCCGACGCGCTCCCATCGCACCCAAAGACGCGGTACATGCCCAGCGTCGCCCTGGGAGCAACGCCAACGAGACCGGGAAACATGGAGGCGTTCGAAGAAACCTCCATACCGATAATGCCCGCCACATGGGTGCCGTGGAAACTGTCAAAGCAGCCCGGTCTCGGATCCGGGCCCGGGTTCGGGGTGGAGTTGCTGAACCCGTAGTCGTCACCGACAAAGTCGTAGCCGAACTCGACCTTGCAGCCTTTTCCGAAGCAACCTCCCAGGGCCGGGTGCAGGTAATCGATTCCCGTGTCGATGACGGCGACGCGTACGCCCTCGCCGAGCACGCCCTTTGCGTGAACGCGGTCGACGCCCGTCATGGTGTGAGGACTATTCCAGTCAACGTCCGCCCTCTGTGACAGCGAAGATTTGAACTGGTCTCTGCTGCTTTCATAGTTGCGGATGGCGTGTTTTTCGTGACTTTTGCCGCTGGAAGAAGACCTTTTCACATTACTGCTTGGGCGATGAGGGTGCGCCACGCTCTGCACGGGAACAACATCCTGGACACCCGGGAGAGCTCGCAACTTTTCACTGTCCGAGTCGTTGTCCAGAGAGACCGATACTCCGTAAAAGACACTCTTGTCGGTGTACTCATATCGCACTCGTAGTGGAATGGACGCCTCGGCTGCCTTGCTGGCGAGATCATGCGGACCGATGATGAGTCCTTCGGCCGTGGAATCCGTGGATAACTCGACAAAGTACGTCTTCGGCACTGCTTGGGAGGTAGCTACAGCAAGACAGCAAGCCGCTGCCGCGGCGAAGTGGGCGACGAGACGCATCGTCAACTAGACGATTGGGCAGCTTCCCTTCGAACAGAAAAGTCTAAGAAAGACTCTAAAGCCCAACCTGGCCCGAACAGTATCCATTGTGCGACTTTGCTGTGATTTTAAGAGTTCAAACTCCGACTGTCATGGGTCTTCGTCAATACGACACCGAGATAGCCGGTTGTGGGTCATGACGGAAAGGGCGGGGTTTTCTCGTATTTGGCAGATCTTAATTCCCTGGCCCAATCGACTGCTATTTCTAGGCCGGGGATAGAATTAAGGAGAGCCCGCTTGTGGACCAGGGCGAACTTGCGGGAGCTAAAGCTCTTGAGGTTGTAGTCAAAGTTCTAGCGCAATATAGTCCTGGTTTAGAAGAACGAGTAGAGAAAATAGCATGCCGTCTATTACGGACATAGGTTTTCGTTATAAGCTCGATGAGCATCGTTTTGTTCCTGTATTAAGGCAGTTGGCTTATGTATACTAGGTGGTTAAGTGGGAAAGGCATTCTAGCTCGCTCAACTTATCAACGCGATAATCAATGTGCCACAAGATGCAATGCTCTCCAATTCGTCATTGGTCGGCGAAATCGTTATAGGGCAGATTTATTTGTCTGGGTGTATCTTCAAAGTTTTATCTCACCAATCTGTTCCTCGACCGGCCGCCGTTGAGATCTCTCTGGCGATCATAGTCTGGACACGAGTTCATCACCAGACACTTAGCGTCCTTCCTCATCATTTTCCACCATCTACCTCCACGATCGCACGTAGTGGCGTGATCTATTTCTTCTTCTGGCCAGCAACGACAGTGATCTCCTTGGGGAGCTCGGCCACGTAGGGCAGGAACTCGGGCTGACCGGGGATGTACTTGCGCAACACTTCGGGGACCTTGAAGCCATCGGGCGTCTGGTAGTTCTCCATGATGCAGCAGAGGGTTCGCTCGGTAGCGCAGAGGGTCTGTGATTTGGTCAGCATGAGCAACACGTACACAACACCAAAAGTGGCACATGAGGAGACAACTTACAGCGTTGAGAGCGTGGACGTACTCCTTGCGGCCACCACCGGGGGCCTTTGTGGGGCGAAATGTCAGCAAATCTCGGATTTAAGAGAATGACTATAGCTTTTTTGATGGAACTCACCTCCTTGGCCTTCTTGACACCGTAACGAACCTCGAGTTCGCGGGTCTGGTAGTCCGTGCCTATCCTAGATGTGAGCATTGCTGAACTGTAGTCTGCGAAGAAATTTAATCTTACAGTTGGAGCAGGACACGAGCTCCTTGTACTCTTGCTGAAAGGGGAACCAAGCCTCCAAATCGTACTTCTTCGAGGCGGCATTGTTCCTGAATCTGTCAGTAATCACTCCATGATTAAGCTTCAAGGGCTACTTACAGAGCACCAGAGACGATGGAAACAACCCTGTGTTTGTAAGTCAGTTTCAAGTTCCAGACCTCTTGCTTGCGTAGCCTACCGGTAGGGAAGACCCAGGCTCTTGTAGAACTCCTCAGAAGCGGCAATCATCTCGTCAAAGTGCTTCCAGCTGTCTTCGGGCTTGCAGAAGATGAACTGCTCAATCTTCTCGAACTGGTGCACACGGAACAAGCCCCAGGCCTCCTTGCCGCTATACAGGTATATCATGTCAGTCAAAGTCTACAGAGGGGGATAAGAGCGTTATCTGGCGGGGTTTCGAACGTACTGCTTGCCGGCCTCCTTGCGGAAACATGTGCTGTAACCGGCGTACTTGATGGGCAGCTGACCGCCCTGGATCCACTCCTCGCTGTGAAGTGCGGAGAGGGGCTGCTCACTGGTAGCAATGAGGTACTTCTCTTCACCATCACCCGTAACCTTGTACCTGGAGAATCTGTCAGAACACTAAATGGTGAATTTCGGATTGGAGGGTCCGCCCTACAGCTCCTCGTCGAAATCCTCAAGCTGGGCGGTCTTGGCCATCTGGTTGCGGTTCATAAAGAAGGGAGGCTGGTTAGGAGTGTATCCCTTGTTGAAGAGGAACTCAAGACCGTAGTTGATGAGCGCCTGGTTCCTGTTCGCGGGGGTCAGCTTTCCTATCGCTACCACAAGCTTCACCCTTTCTTCTCCTCTGGCCAAGAACGTACAGAAACAGTCCGTAGCCGGTCAAGCAGTATCCTCTGTGACCGACAAGCTTGATAGCACGCTCAGGGTCGTAGCCTGCGAGTCTGGTAACAATCTGGTGGTGGCTAAGCGTCTGCTCAGTCTTGGCACCGAGTCCGGCCTCGGGCTTCCATTCGCGCTCCGTGACGTTGTTGTCCTCGTTGTCGCTGACGGGAACGGACTCGTGAACGTAGTTTCCGATGCTCTTGGCCTTGGCGTTGAGCGTGACAAGCTTCGCTGTCGCCTCATCCTCCTTGTCCTTCTTCTGCTTCTGGAGATCCTCCTTCTTCTTGAGCAGGTCGTCGGCGTTCTCCTTGTTCTTCTTCTTCATGCCGATCTCCTTCTGCACGGCGTTAATCTCGCTTCCGATCTGCGTCGCAGAGTATTGGGTCTTGCGGTGGTCTATTCGGCTCCGGAGAGGTTCGTGTTAGCCCACGTTGTCCTTCCTCTCATGTGCGTGCAGCTGTGGGCATAAGGCCTGGATGGATTGGAAGTTCGTACCATCCCACAGAGCGATAACCTCGTCGACGATCTCGACGGGTGCATGGCGACGGCGCTGGGAGTCGCGGATCTTCTCGGGGTCACCACCGCGCTCCTTGATGAAATCTTGAAGGTCGAGCATGATTGTAGCTTTTGGTGGGGGTAGAAGGGAGGATGGCGGGGCGGACTATAGTAAAGTGTACTCGTTAAGAGGGCAATCAACACACGCGTTCCGAGAGGAGTACAGCTTACACGTTCCTTGAGACTGCGGATGGTTTGCAGCTGCGTCGGCGTGACTCTCTCGAGGTGACTCAGGAGCGACTTTGGAGGGTGGTAAATTGTCGTTGCTGGATGGTGGTGGGGTTCTTTGGCGGGGGCGGGGCTGAGGCGGTCAAACGCAAGGGGTCTTTCGCGCCTGCCTTTACCGGTACCTCGACCTACCTACGCGCTCATGCAACACATTCAATCACTCAATGTACAGCCACCAGGGGAAGACGAGATGCGTCAAATGCAACCCAATCTTAGTGCAATTGTGACCCAGTCATATTGCATACCGTTGTGAAGCGCAAGATGATCTTCTTTGCCTTCCAGAGCGCTAGCTATTGTACAGTTCTGCCGTGAATACCTGAAAGAAACGAACCCCCGGACCCTTTTATTTCCCGCCCTCAAGATCATTTTCGCCAATGTCCAATGTTACATGATCGCTAGGTATTTAGGCCTGAGTGGCCTCCTCGACCTTGGTCTTTTTCGATGAGTCATCTTCCTCCGCAGGCTCTTCGGCCTTGCGCTTCGTGCCATTGGATTCTGCACCGTTCGCCTGGGTTTCTTCGGGCTTGGGCTCCTCCTTGGCCTTCTTGCGTACAAGGCCAGTAAGGTCGGTAGCCGTCTTCTTAGCTTCCTCGACGCGAGCTTGTGTTTGGGCCGCAGATTCACCGATAGCCGCTCCAAGAATTCCGCCCAAGCCTTCACCACCGAGAGCAGCGTTGACGTCAATTGGTGGCTTACGGAGTTCCACGAGCTGTGCATGGTTAGCAAAGGTACCGTCGAGGACAAAGTGTGGGAACTCACGCGCTGCTCCATATCCGCAATCATGTCCTTTACGTCGGTAATCGTGGCCCGGGTGACCTCGTTGTCTTCCGGAGATGCCATGGTCGCGAGTTCAACTTCCTTGTTCTGGAGCTTGAGCTTGGTGCTGTTGATGGCTGCTTCCAGCTCATTTGCGGCCTCCTCGCGAAGCTTCTCGTCGAAAGGCTTGCTCTCTCCTTGCTCACCCTCCTCCTGAGTGGTTGTGACGGAGGAGAACTCAAGCGCCAGCGAAAGCTTGAAGTGCGCCTCGGCAATAACTTCCGAATCCTCGCTGTACAGCTCCTTCTTGTACTTCAAAGACTTGCGCGAGTCCTCAATGGCGTCGGGGTATCTAGATTTCTGTTAACGCCAGAGGCCTTAGTGCAGGGTCCCTCGGCAGGCGCTTACCTCTCATTCTCTAGGGAAATCTCGGCAAGAAGATCATGGGTATCCGCAAGGCGCTCCTTGACATGCTTGATGCTGAGCTTCTCGCCATCGACTTGCTCTTGTGCTTTGCCATTAGGCTCCACCTTCTCCAACTCTTCTAGCTGTCTGCTGTAGAGAATGCGAGCCATGTCGAGCACGCCGAACGCAACAGCGAGATCGTCGTCTTCCTCCTCTTCTTCTTCATCACCCTCGGCCTAATAACAGGTTAGCTCCAATTGACAGTCGTCGACGGATCTGGATCGCAAGTCTTCAATCAACTCATTGATGAAAGAGCGAGACTTGTTCAGCCCGAGACCAACGGAACGGAATCTAGCTTACCTCCTCCTCATCCGAGTCGTCCTCAAAGTTTTCGTCGCCAGTGAACTGGAACAAGGGCTTCTTCTCCTCGACAGTCTCCTCGGGCTTCGCTCCGCTCGTCTCACTTGCGACAATCGCAACACCCTCCTCGGTTATTCTCTGCGCCTCGGTTTCGGCTGGCGCATCGATCGACATGGGCTCGGTAGTGGTCTTCTTCGGGGCCTTGGACTTGGGTTTGGCCGCCTTCTTCTCACCAGCGGCCTTGCCCCCGAGGACGTCGCTCTTGCTCTGGCCAACCTTGAACACACTGCGACCGTAGAGGAAGAGGATCTCAGCATTCGCAGGTTGCATTTCGCCATTGATCTCATCTTGCAGCTCCGCAGCCTTCGTAAAGCAGTCGGTAGCTTCCTCGTACTGCTTCTTTGCGTATAGAGCGGTTCCTTTGGCAGTCAAGTCGGCGAGGGTGACCTTCTTGGAGTTGACGTCCTCCTCAGACTCTTCGCCGACCGTGGCTGGCGTGTCTTGTTGTGTCGGCGCGAGCGCATCCTGCTTGATCTCTGGGTTTGCGACAGCCTCCACAGCTGGGGCCTCGGCGACGAGGGCCACTGCGACAGGGACCTCTGCGACAGGGACCTCTGCGGCGATCGTAGGCTGTTCGGGTGCGTCGGCCATTGTGGGAATTGGATTGGTGTTGCTGATTGATAATTGGAAGGATGAAAGAGCAAGAAGATTTGTGGACGATGGGAAACAGGATGAACGAGGTAAGAAAGGCAATTGCGGAAAGAGAATTGGCAGCCTTTGTCAGTCTGTGGTGTGACGCGCGAGCTCTGGGGAAGGCGCGTTGATTGGGGAACGAAGCTGCAGGGATAGCTTCCGTTCAGCACGTAAAACGAGTTAAACCAATCAAAATGGCGGGTGTCTGGTAAGCTTCTTCACTGTGCTTTGCACTGTATGTTGCATTAATCCCATGGATCAATTCTGGGATAGGCCAGCAGGGTGTTGCTGCCAATGCCTTGATTACATGTTTGCCTTGGCAATTGCCGTACGCCTGAATGTCATTCCCCTTTCCTATATCCTCTCAACAATGCCTAGTAGTCTCTGGCTTGAACAGCAAACATGTGGCTGGAGAAGGAACTACAGCTGCATGTTTGCTGAAGGCGTGCGACTTGGCTGTCCTCTCAAGTGAGCTGACGAGCCTTTGAAGAGGCTCTGCCAGATGAAAGCCTCGCTCAGTAACAGCTCAATGTCCTTCTCCGTCCAAGATTTTGTTGGCAAGCTTTGCAAAAACATCATTATTTCCTGAAAATCCATCTTGACAAGCTTATCCGACCACTTGACTAGGAAAGCCGCGCACACGTATAAATGAAACTCCGAAAAGCCTTGTTCTTCGGCCTGTAGGTGGTTAGATAGGTGCCAATAATCAGACGTCGCTGGGATAATTACCAAGTACGTGTCCCACATCCTGATCGTATTCCTTACACTAATCTCTCTCATCAAGAGACAGTTCATCCACCGGAAGCTAAACTGGATGAACTCGACGTGCTCTTTTTCGAGGTGCTTCGCCAGCCCTGCATCAATCCTGGCAGTGAGATCGCGGAGGGCCGCAACCTGCCTCTGGATGCCTGGCTGAGCCACAATGTAGTGGTCTTGTATACCGTCTAGCAGCTTTGTCAAGCACCAGAACGAATCTGCTTCTACAGCGTCAAGAACCGATTTTGGCAGCTGACCAGGGTCCATGCCCGATTCGATATCGGAGTCTGCGACATATGTGCTCAAAAAAACCTGCCAAAACGGCGTTACCAAGTCGTTGATGCCCTGAACGTAGCCGCTGGCAGGGTGTCGCACTGCCCATAGGTACAGGATTCGTTCCAGAGATCTCTGCGTCGCTTCGTACGAGTAAAGTTCGATGTGAGGGTTCGTCCTTGGAACGTCGATACTGATCTGATGCCAGATTGCCTCGTCTAGTCCTCTCGCTTTCCCGGGTGCCGCAGTGGTGGTGCCGCTTCCCCCACTACTGCTGCCGCGTTCGAAAGCCTGCCTAACGCCATCGAGATACTCTTTTCGTTTTCTTTCTAGAGTTGCGACTCTCCGCTCGCTGTTGGTCGGTAGATAGCTTAATAGGAGTTGCCATGTCATAGCACGAACTTCCTGGGGAACGCCGGACCAAGCTAGTTGCCGAAGTTCCTGTAGGGGTATTGTTGACGCCTGTAAGAGCTTCTTGAACTTGTTGATACGAGTAATTCGTGAATTCGCAGCATCAATCTCTTTCGGCGTTGCGTCGTCGGGTATAACTGGGTGATCGATTAAGTGCAGCGCGTTCGCCGGGTCTGTCGCAGTCAGCACGGTCCATTCCCAACATCACGCGACACCACTTACCCCTCAAAATTTCTTTATACTGTGGACGTAAGATCTTGCCCTCGCTCTTTTTCGGCATTGGATAGGTTGGCGCAGGTCTTTCGATCGCGATGTCCGCACTATTCGAGTATCTCCTCGTGTGTAACCCTAAACCGAACGAGTCGTTCAAGGGCGACAGACCTCCGTTGGGATCTGACCTATTTTGCGCGGCTTTCTTGCGTGTTCGTCGCTTCATATTAGACAGGCTCGGCAGGCCGAAGTCGTCACCGTCATCATCCTCGTACCCCATCATGTCCTCCTCGTCCTCGTCGGCTTTCCAGTCATCGTTGGTGTTGGAAAGGAAATTGATATAACTCTTGATCGGAGGGGATGCCAGGCCCGACTGTGGGCGCGAGGGGGGAGAGGCATCGCTAGGCCGGCCCTTGGCAGAGTGTGAGGAAGGAGGCGTCTTCGGTCTAGAGGAGGAGCTCGACAAATTGCTGGCTCAAGTTAGCTGAGGGTGCCGGCGCGACTCCAAGATGGGAAGAGTCCGCACAGTGAATCGAATTTGAGGATATCGGCATGAGAGTAGGCTGCTCCGACAACCAAGTTCGGGTCGCGACCGGTTCTCTTCGATGCGTTCTCGCGTGGGGGCGGCTTCCAGAATGGCGATGCAGAACTACCCCAAGTCAGTTCCGAACTGCGCCGGCGATGCAGCCAAGGCAACGTACTCTGAGCGGTCTGCACCGTCAACGAAATATCAAAGTTAGCCAAGAATTTCCGAGCTTAGTCTCAAGAGCCGAGGCTATGCAGCAACGGGCATCTCGAGTTCAAGAGGTATGACGAAACCCACCGACTTGGACCATCTCCTGCTGCGGGGCAATTAGCATGCGACGACAGGCCCGGGCAGGGGTTTGGGGGAGCATACCTGTTGCGAGGGCTTCTTCCCACTCCCTGAAGAGGAGAACATGGTGATGCTTCTCTATTGAGACCGTGTCATTGTGTGTCTTGGTGATGAGATGCGCCAGACGAGTCGCCTGAGCTCCGAGCAAGTGACCAGTGGCCGGACCCTTGCCTCACATTAGTGTACCGCACGCCGCTTTGAGCAGCAGTTGAAGTGGAGTGGGGGGAGGAGGTCACTGTGGCTGAAGGATGCGGTTTCAACTGTGTCGATGTGGCGGCCGAGGTGCAAGTCTAAATGGTAGCGCAGATGCTTCTTCCACCCTACATTGATGAGGCGGAAAGGAATCTGGGGAAGTCTAAGCAAACCACAGGAAACTATTTCCCAAGGAGAGGATTTTTGCAAGGGATGTCTTCACTTATTGCAAATGGTAGAACTAGCTATTGCGGTACCTTGCATGAACGGTCTAAATGTACGGATGCGGTTACCAAACTCTCCCAATCTCATTACATGCCGCTCCAAGCCAGTCTTGCAACCCGGTCACGTGACCCTTCCCACCCAGGTACGGGACGAGTCGGCGCTTCCCAACACATTGCAGGTCCGTACTCCGTATGGCAGAGCGCGCACGAGCTTTGCCGATGCTTGGACCTTTCTGTCCTTCCCCCAGTTTTTGTAGCTCTGATTGGATTGAGCATGCCCATTGGCTCCGCCACAGTCTTAGCTCCACCTTCCTCCTCTTTCACTCAGGCTCTTGCCTAAGAAATATCCAAACAAGCGCTGTTGCGTACACGACGACCTTGTCCCATCAACTTCTCCGCAACAACACAACACGTTCTTTACTCTCCATTTCCTTTCGCCTTCGCCTGCATCGACTCGCCGATTAAAGCACCCTCGACACTTACTGAGCACTCGTCAGGATGACCGAGCCCGAGAACTTCGAGGAAGACCTCTTCGCCGATCTGTGAGTAATTACAGGTGTTGTCTGTCACCTTGAAAGACATGCTGATACGTGCCACAGCTACGACGATGACACCCCAGCAAAGCCAGCTGCCGCCCAGCAACCTGCGCCGCCTCCTGCCCCAGTCGCCGTTCCTCAACCAAGCGTCGAGACACATGCCGAACCGCCTCCCCAGTCTGAGCCGGAATATGGTGGCGGTGGTGGTGATGATCAAATGAAGTACGAAGAAGAGGATGATGATGATGAAGTAGACTTCAACCTAGGTGGTGATGGCGGCGGCGGCGGCGGCGGCGGCGGTGGTGGTGGAGGAAGCACTGGTTATGCGCCGCCCTCGAATGGGTTTGCTGGCAACAAGCAAGAAGAACCCACGTACTCGACAAGCACGGCCAAGAACCCGAGTGCCAAGGAAGACGGGTAAGTTTTGTTTGCCAACTACGTGATTTTTGCACTTGCTACACAAACCATTCCCCATGCACCCATAGTTGGGACGCATACCTCGACTGGATTAATCTGAAGCACTTTTGCTGCGGTCTGAGGGAACTCGGGCATAAGTTGCTCCATGGGTGCTCATATTGGGCCTTCTTGGTCTTGGGAACTTGGATGGACAAGAGAGGGCATCGATACAAGACGTTGGTCAGCCACGTTTTGGGAAAACATTCTTCAGGGCCATCAAGCAGGCCAAGGAAAAATTCAGAGAAGACATGAGAAGCTTGAAGAAAAGCAAGAAAGAGAAGCCATAAAGAGGTACCGCGCAAAAAGTCAGCTGGAAAAGCAGCCTGAGATCACCGAGATATGCCGACGATAGTCAGTCATCAGTCAGTCAGATCAGGAGCACCCTCGTGCACCTTCTATAGCCCAGTCGCAGAGAGAACATCCTGCGGTCTTTGGCTGCTGTAGCAAGATTAGCAGCGGATAGCGCTCGAAGCTAGAGCTAGCAGAGACTTGACGATAGCAAAAGACACGAAAAATTCGACAATGACCAGGCTATCCGCTCCGCAATTCTCCCCAGACGTGAGAGAGTTTTTGTGGCTGGCTAGCGCTGCTCGCCCTCAACAATCATTTTGGCTGCGGCTGGAACCTGAAATCCTCGGCCTTTTCACAAAGGCACCGATGTTTATGGAAACCAACCCATGCACATCACTTCTATGATGATTCTTCAACAACGGATTGCTGTCTGAATCTGCCACTGGCCGCGAGGAGGTACCCGTCAAGGAGCATGTTATGACAGACATCGATCAAAATACCAATACACCAACGTCAAGAAATGCGATCTCAGGCTGTTACAAGCCAATCAGCCTGTATTTTTAAGAGGGGGAAAAGGCGAAGGTGGCCAGCCTATCGATGGGCGACCGACAACTCGGCCAACTCATGGTCTCAAGGATGACTGCTCTGTTGTAGCCAAACGGCGGGAACTCTCATTGGCCATTGGTCCTGTCTCGATGTCCGGATAATGCTCTCATTGCCCAGAACACGATCATAGTCGCATGCATTTATTTTTCAGAGTTCTGAATTTTGAGTCGATCCATTGACTAATGTTTTCATGTCTGTAGCAAGATGTTTATTGGTGGCCTTAATTGGGAGACGACTGATCGTAAGTCTACGTTGTGTC
Source organism: Colletotrichum simmondsii (assembly GCA_001563135.1). Taxonomy (NCBI): domain Eukaryota; kingdom Fungi; phylum Ascomycota; class Sordariomycetes; order Glomerellales; family Glomerellaceae; genus Colletotrichum; species Colletotrichum simmondsii. The sequence goes on from JFBX01000248.1 coordinate 225,340, forward strand.
CGCTTCTATAGCGCCGTTTCTAATAGCTGCCAGAATCCCTAAGGGACTACTTCTCTCAGTTCGGCGAGGTTGTTGAGTGCACCGTCATGAGAGACAGCAGCACCGGACGATCAAGAGGCTTTGGCTTCCTGACGTTCAGGGACGCCAAGACGGTGAACATCGTTATGGTCAAGGAACACTTTTTGGATGGCAAGATCGTAAGATTCTCCCAAGCCAATTGCAGTTCGAGCTGGACACTAATGGCAACCAGATTGATCCCAAGCGAGCAATTCCTCGCGACGAGCAAGAAAAGACCAGCAAGATCTTCGTCGGTGGTGTTAGTCAAGATACGACCGATCAAGAGTTCAAGGACTATTTTGCTCAATTCGGCCGTGTAGTCGACGCGACCCTGATGATGGACAAGGACACCGGCCGCCCTCGCGGTTTCGGCTTCGTCACATTTGAAAGCGAGGCCGGCGTTGATGCCTGCCTCAGCACCAGTCTCGAAATCCACGGCAAGCCGATTGAGGTCAAGAAGGCTCAGCCGCGTGGCAACCTTCGCGAAGAAGAAGAAGCCGCACGACGGGGAGGAAAATTCAGGAAGGGCGAAGACGGTGCCCAGGGTGGACAAGGTGGGATGGGAGGCGGCCAGATGGGTGCCGCAGGGGGCATGACACCCCAAGTTATGGCACAATACTTCCAGCGCATGCAGCAATATTTCGCCATGATGCAGCAACAAATGGCTATGAGCAGAGGCATGGGCCCCATGAACCCGGCCATGATGCAGCAGATGATGCAAATGCAGCAGATGCAGCAGATGCAGAACCAGATGATGGGCCGCGGTGGAGGCGGCAACGGTCAGCAAGGCATGATGGGCCAGATGACGCCTCAAATGATGCAGCAGATGCAGCAAATGCAACAGCAGATGCAGCAGCAGATGGGCCAGCAGGGCGGTCCCCCGTCTGGACCGAGCGGCAGCTTCAGCCCTCAGCAGCAAATGTTCGACCCATCTCAGGGAGGCCAGCCGCCACAGCAGCCCGGCGGCGGACAAGGACCGCGTCGGGGAGGCAGCAGCGGCGGCGGAGGTGCTCCCCGCGACCAGTACAATCAGGCTGGCGCATATGCCATGGGCGGTGGTGGCGGTGCTCCGACATCGTGGGAGGGCATGTACGACGACGTTCCCCAACCGAACCAGGGCGGCCGGGGAGGCTTCAGAGGTGGCCATCGCGGTGGTTCTCATAGTGGTGGCTCCCATCAGGGATCACCCGATCCTGCGCATGCCCCGCCTGCGAACGCGCCTACAGGACCCAAGAATGCGGGCAGACCCGGCGCTAATTACCGCGGTGGTGGACGTAGCAGCAACCGTGGATTCCATCCTTACTCGCGTTAGGAGACTTTGCGGCAGCCAAAGATGGCCTTTCTGGCATTGGAGACGGACTTATATGGGCGGATCAATTTCAAGGCGCCATGTCTCGTCGGCTGAAAGAGAGCTATACAAGTTTGACGGTTCGATGAAAGAGGGCGCTGGGAAGAAACTGCATATATGGAACGAGGTACCGCGTTTTCTCTGAGTCGGAGAGGAACTGGGACCGGAACCGGGGTACGGCTTGGGTTCGGCAGCTTTGCTTATTGCTCTCGCGAACTTTTTTTTTCTCCTTTCCTTTACACATCGTTTTTCCTGGGAAGTTTGTATTATACTCCAAAAGGGAGAGGGAAAATAAATCATTAATCGGCGAACCTTCAGCGTGTTCTTTTCACTCACATGAACCCTGTGGGAGTATCAATTTCATGTCATGACATGGAAACAGATTGCTAGGGGTTGCACGTTCCGTTGACCATCACGAGAAGCAGGACAAACCGGCAATATGTAATTCTTTGAAGTCTGTTTGAGAAAAGTCTTGCCCCGGCTTGACCTTCCGAACCGGGCCCGAAGCCGAAGTTGAACATGTCCACCTTTCGGGCGGCGAGCCGAGAGCTTTGGGTTGAGTAAACATAGGTGAAGTGACCATGATAAGATGAAGATGATAAGATTAGAATCCCATGGTTAATCCAGTCCAAGATTCCTATGTTAAGTACATTACTTCAAACCTTTTAGTGGAAGTTGTTTCTCGTGTCTGTTCTTCAACAACCCCACATTCGATCTGCGATATCTCCACTTGTTGACGGGACTGAAGAAGTCCCGGACCTTGCCCAAAGGCCGATGGGCGTCTACAAGAACAAATAGGCTGACGGTATTCAAAGTAGCCGCCTGCGGAAAGCGCATTTTGGGAGAGTTAACCAAAGACCGAAGATATGTCAGCATGCAATTCAACATCTGTAGCGTTGCGGGACGTCCATTTCCCCAGAACGCCGGACAACCACCGAGACTTCTCCATATCAAAGTCTGATACCCCTCGCTGCTGTCGCACAGTTTCCGACTCGGTCATCCCGGGGGATAATCTACTTAATTACCAAAACCCCACGCACAATGGCAATGGATGGGCTAAGATAGGAAACCAAGAACCGAATAGGGCGCGCGCAGGAGAGAGAGAAAAAAAATCGAAACATGACAAGTCTTTAACCCCAACCGTCTAAGTAAGCAACGCATGTGATTTCTAATCAACCCCCCTCCGTTCCTCTACCCCTCCATCGTCCATCGTCGGCGTAACCGCGCAAAGAAAAAGTCTCCCAACGCTAGAGAATGGAAAAAAAAAAAAAACTACTGACAAACCACCCCCACTGAAGCCGCAAAACAACTGGACATTGCTCGCGCCCTTCCGCGGCGCATTTACCATACCTTAATTTCTCGGGTGCCCGAAATTCCAGACCATGAACCTTTTTTCTCTTGACTTTCCCACCCTCCACCACCCAATCCCATTCTCCTCTTTTCCAAATTTCGTTGACGTGATTTAAAGGCAGCTGCCTGTGATTGGACAAATAACCGCAAGCTACGGGAATCTTTGACAACCTAGGTACCCAGACGACCTCCCCGCCGCCTATCGGGCTGAGCCGCAGTCAAACGCTGCGCCTACGGACCAAAAATCGACCACCAACCTTTACCAATTGGACTACAGACGGACGACAAGGGCCTCTCCCATTCGGCTTGCCGAGGCCAATTGCGCAATCGCAAGGAAGAGAAAACAAACCATTGAAGAAAAGACGTTCCCACCCTTTTGACGAAGCGCCGTCATCCCGCTTCGAACACTTCCGCCTTGTTTTCCCGCTCGGGACCCTTGCATTGTGAACCTGCAGGGAAAGGGAAGGAAGAAAAAAAAAAACGACAATCAGCCTGGTCTGACGTCTTATCAGAAAACCAACCCCTCCATACCGGGCAACGTCTCTGTGTCTCACCACTCGTAGAGCTGTAGAGAGTTGGTGTACAGTAGATGCTCTCCGACTTGATTATACCAAGCACTCTAATATCGGACCCTTCTTATCGCAACTTATCATCCCAAACATTTTGCGGCCGACGCGCGGAATTTCCTCCTCCCTTAGTTTTCTCGGGCCGTTTTGTTCTCATAACTCCGTCATCGTCCAAAACGCCGATCACCGGCCAAACCCGGCCGTAGCCGCACCTCCTCCCAAAACAAACCACCAGGAAAAAGCCGTAGCCACACATCACCAGAAACCATGGGTCTCCTGCAAGTTTTTACCTCACTCGCTTCCACTATACTATTACAGATAGTTCCATGATGCAGCCTCTTCTAACACTTTTCGGCGTAGAGCACTGGGAACCCCTCTCGACTGGCCAGAGGCCAAGAAGAGTGCGGATCAGGTCCGCGAGTGGGGTATCAAGGTTCGAGCGCCTCTCTATGTCTCTCTGTCTCTCACTATGAAGCGACTTCGCACGAGATTGTCATCGGTCATTGGGTCATGAAAGTGTTGCTGACCTGAGTCTGTTTTGGCTGGTTTAGCAACTCCTAGAGATATGGAACAAGGCCAAGAGCAAAGAACGCGATGCTATGCTTTGGGGAGATGAGGTATGTGAACACTGTTGTGAGAGATGATGCTCTGCTGCCTCATGCATGAGCGCCAGCATCTCATGCTCTTATGGCACCCTCAGCAACTGCGAGAGATGAGAGCCCAGGAGCTGACAATGTTCACGAAAGGTCGAGTACTTGGTCGTCACCTACTCAAAGGATGAGCCCAAGGTCCGCCTGTCTCTTAGACAAGCCGAGATTCTCACAGCACTCGCCGAGAGCCCGGATCTCGCAAAGGAGGGAGGCTGCGTACCAGAGCTCCAGGAAGTCGCCAGGGAACAGTCGTATGTTCACCCTCTATTCCTCTCTTTCATCCGCCACATGAGCCGATCCATGGCGCAAATCATCGAGAACAGAAGAGCCTTGCCTCGGTTATGCTAACCCCCAAACCACAGATCAGTAACCCTCCCCGTCTTCCACCCGGAATTCGGCCGCTTCATGCTCGAAGCCACCCCCGGCAAACCCTGGGGCATCGGCTTCAAGGAACTCCTCGACGTCGAGCCCGACATGAAGCTCCGCCGCAAGATCGCAAAGGACCACATGCACAGCAACGAGTACCCCATCACCCTCACAACCTTCCCCCGCATCGGCTGCCCGGGCGACTTCACGGAACCCTACTACCCGCCCTCGGGCCCCAAACTCCGCTCCCAGTTCGTGCCCGACGAGATCGCCAACCCGCACATCCGCTTCCCCACCCTCGCCGCCAACATCCGCTGGCGCCGCGGCCGCAAGGTCCAGGTCAACGTCCCCATCTTCCACGACACCAACACGCCCAACCCCTGGAAGGATCCCACCGTCAACCGCGACCTCCACAACTGGCCCGAGGACGACGACGTCCGCGACGGCGGCGCCGCCCCGGATAATTTTATCCACATGGACGCCATGGCGTTCGGCATGGGCAGCTGCTGTCTGCAGATCACCTTCCAGGCCAAGAACATCACCGAGGGCCGCAAGATGTACGACCAGCTCAGCCCGCTGGGGCCCATCATGCTCGCCCTGACGGCGGCCACGCCCGTGTATAAGGGGTTCCTGGCCAACACCGACGTGAGGTGGAATCAGATCAGCCGGGCTGTGGACTGCAGAACCCCTGAGGAACTCGGAGAAAAGGTGAGATATTACAGAAGAGCACAGGCTGGACTATTCACTCGCTCACTCACATCTACCATCACTCTCTACACTCCCTCTCATCTCACACCATGAATATTTACACATATATCAAGATATATATGTATATGTATAAACAACCTCAAGTCGTGACATGCTAACACCCCAACGCAGCCCCTGAAAAACGATCGCTGGCGCATCCCCAAATCCCGCTACGCCTCAAACTCAACCTACATCTCCACAGACCCGCGCCTCCGCCAGGAATACCTCGACCCGAACCTCGTCATCGACGAGTCCATCAAATCCAAACTCATGGACGGCGGCATGGACGACCGCCTCGCCACCCACTTCGCCCACCTCTTCATCCGCGACCCCATCGTCGTCTTCGAAGAGGACCTCCAGGAGCTCGACCTCTCCAAGACGGACCACTTCGAGAACCTCCAGTCGACAAACTGGCAGCACATGCGCTTCAAGCCCCCGCCCGCAGACAACTCCATCGGCTGGCGCGTCGAGTTCCGCCCCATGGAGATCCAGCTCACCGACTTTGAGAACGCCGCCTTCTCCGTCTTCATGGTCCTCGTCACCCGCGCCATCCTCTCGTTCGACCTCAACTTTTACATCCCCATCACCAAAGTCGACGAGAACATGGAGCGCGCACACGCCGTCGACGCAGTCCTCAAGGAGAAGTTCTTCTTCCGCAGAAATCCCTTCCCCAGCCGCCAGGTCCGCGTCAACAACTTCGTCCAGGGCGACGACACCGCCACCTCGAGCAGACCGGGCTCCCGCCCCGGCTCCGCAGTCCCC
>JFBX01000248.1:231195-248208 GCA_001563135.1 Colletotrichum simmondsii
AGGACGAATACGCCGAAATGACAGTCAACGACATCATCAACGGCAGCAACCCGGACTCCTCGGACGGCTTCCCGGGCCTGATCCCCCTCGTAGAATCCTACCTTGACAGCGTAAACGTCGACGTCCAAACCCGCTGCGAACTCGACACCTACCTCCGCCTCATCAGCCAGCGCGCCTCGGGCCAGCTCGACACCGCCGCCCGCTGGCTCCGCAACCTCGTCGACGTCCACCCGGGCTACAAGCACGACAGCGCCGTGGGCGAGGACGTGCAAAAGGACATCATCGCCGCCGTCGTCGCCATCGGCGAGCGCGAGACGGCCGGAGCCGGGTTCGCTGGATTGGATATCCACGGCCTGCCGAAGCTGCTCGGCAACTTCCGCCGGGGCTGCGGCGGCGACGGTAACGGTGACCAGCAGCAGCAGCAGCCGGAGGTCTCCGCGAGGAAGAGGAAGGCTTCTGAACAGGCGTAGATGCGGTATCCACGTACGTAGGGTGGTTGAATCACTATTACTATGGAGACATGGAAACACTATCACGACCGAGGCATCGGGTCCAAAAAAAAAGTAAAGAATAGGAAGGCAACATCCCGAAGGCCAGGGGGTGAATGAAGTGAATAGGAGGGAGCAGAGTAGGGTTTCGACGCCATCAGCCACATGAAAGCTCGCATTCGGCGGCGCCTTGGATAGGATTTTCGTGCACGTAATGAACTCATAGACTCAAAAAGCATATATTAAGACATCAATGGCAAGTTCAATCATGACGTATCCTGTATGCGAAGGGGATAGAGAGAGCGTAAGAGACGTCGGCCGTAGGCGTGAACCATGGACCAACAACGATGCCAGCGTGGGAGTAAGTGATTAAGCCAAATGCGTAGTTGGTCGCGAACATGTCTCATTCTGATCCTGCGTCGTCGATCCAAGATCCAAGACCAAGTGAAATCTGAGGTGGTCCACGATCTTGGATCGAGTGACAGACCACAGGTCCCAGCCCAACGTAGGCGCATCGCCAGGCTGCTCAACTACCCTAGCCTGACTGAAGGCGTCGAACTCATGGCTCCTGTGGAAGCAGGAACCTGGCACACTTCCCGTCTTTCTCCAGCGGAAGTTTTGTTTGTCTCCCTCCCGCAGAGGGCTAGGCTAGTGGGAAGCCAGGGATTCCCATAATGACTTAGAACCCGTGGCGGTATTCTTTTCGATCTACTGGAAAATGAGATGCCTGCGTGAACGTGTCCTTAGACTCCCGAGGCGTCTCGAAGGTGAGACAGTTATCGGGCTTCCACATGACGAGTTCACTTTTCCTGTAGCCTCTTGATTCGAGGCTGCGCGGCAATTCCACAGCCCTTGGCTTTCAAGCCGCATGGCAATGTTCCGGAAAGCTGGGACCGGCCGTAAGCTCATGATGGAGAAATTGGAATGGCGCATGCTGATGGAATTTCCCGTTTCCAGTTTCCAGGGAAGGGATGACCCGGGAAGCCGGTAATCTGGGAACTAAAGGGGGGTGGGGGTGGAGAGAGGCGTGTCGTATACTGGCTTTGCTTGCTTGCCCTGTTAGCAAGCCAGACGCCAAACCCGAAAATGAAATCGACACGGGGTGGTTGGTGTGATGTTTTCTCGACAAGGCGCGAGCCACAGCGCTCTCCATCAGTTGGGCCGGATGAGCTTGCTGAACCGCCAGGCCATGTCTTGGATCTCGACCATGGCGCACGCCAAACAAGTGCGATCCTGTGGCAGGAATAGTTGCACCGGCAATTCGGTTGGGGGAGGGTTTGCCATGGCATGCAACGAGGTTAGTTGAATGACAGGACGCTATGGCGTTGACGGTTTGAAGCCGGCTCGTTCGAAAGCGGATGATCCCCTCTAGTTGCCCGCCCATTGTGCTGGCAAATTTTAGGTGATCTCAAGATGGCATTCCTCCGTGGATGGCCAACTAAGTTGCCACTGGGAGGCAAGCAGGCTGCTGTCTGTGTTTACCTAGTTTGATATGCTGTCGGCTGCCCGTTTCTCCAGATCGAGCCCCGTGTCGTAAGACAATAGGTCGACGCACCAGCAGCGAGGTGTGCTGGCACGGTGCATCTTTCCACTGCACAGCGTCAAGAAGCTGAACATAATACAAGGGGGGTTCGGGCATTCTCATCAAACCAGAGCCAAGCCGCGATCTGTCACTTGGAGCCTTTGAGGAGAGGTCGTGTGCAACTGTGCATCTCAGCTTGGCGGTTTGAGCTCTGCCGAGTGATGTGGCAGGACTAGCGGACCGCATCCTCTGGGTTTAGGACCGAAGATCGAAGCCAGCACCACAGATAATCTGGAAGGATTCCACTGTTGTCCTCGATCCCTTATTACATTGAAGAGTCTCTGAGCGAATGAGACGCAGGCTGAACGGTCATGCATGGAAGTACAGTCCAGAACTTGAGAAGCCAACAATGGCTCATTTCCTTACGTTCCCACACTGATAGCGTCGCCGCCACTGCATTTAATGAGGTAGGGAGAGCACGCGGCGCTCTCACAACAGCCTTGCTTTCGGTATAGCCACATCGCTGCGTTCGGAAAGGCAACCACTCTGACATGTCGCGTGGGAGTCGTGTGGGCAGGCTGAGGCGGCCTGGAGGTGGCAACCGCAAGCGGACTTGATCGACGCGAGACGCCATGGTTCGATTGCTGGACCGTCATGACGTAGCAGGCTGAGCTGGACGTGCGATGCGAAGTCTTTACGGACCACGCTATTGATGAGGCAGGAGCTAGTTTCCCGCGCACGGGATTGTGAGCAATTTGGGACTGGTTCAGCAACGCGAGGCGGTGCTGCGACCACTAGCTGACTTTGAATATTCGTATTGGCTGCTGGATCGCCATGCGCTGTGGATGTTTGGCAGCGGCAGCGGACGGGCATGGCGAACGGCCGTAGGAACGGTATTGTGAACTTTGTGACGGGTCACCAAAGGCTGGTTGTGATGATGCCCACCGAGACCATTGGCGCACGGTACGAGGTCGATACACGCCCAGGCCGTCAGATGTGACAAGTTGATGCTTGGAGATTGGCGAGCCGGTTGGGCGGTAGCGCGGCCAGAGACGGATGGAGACGCACCCTTGCGCAGACACACGGGTGTCAGATCGTTTGGTGAGATCCAACCAGATCTGGACCCGGTGACCATGCGGGATGGAGCGTGGGAAGCCGGAGCAAATCGGTGGACTAGGTGAGGGATCTAGGCCAGAAAGCATGGCGAAGCGAAGTGGGAAAGCTCGAAGCAATATGAGAATCGTACGATGTCGTCCATGGAGAAGCGCGAAGGTTTAGACGCCGAGTCGAATATGGACAATGGTGGTGCCGTTTAGACAAGCCAGGCAAGGTCCAGAGGCTAGTAGAGCAGGTGGCGGCCAGGGACCTGGGCTGTGGCAAGGCATTCTCTATGTCTCTGTCCAGACTCCAGACCCATGTGGTCCGAGTCAGCGTGTTTGAAGGGGGAGGGGAACACTGTCCTTCTACCTAGGTATACACACTATTGCCTGCCCGTTGTCGTCGTTGTGTCCCTGCTCTACGCCTAGCGGAGACGAACGCCATCCGCGGCCATTTGCAAGGAATCTGTGGCCAGCTGGGGTCTGGCAGGTGGAAACGATAGGGGAAAGAAGGCCTCGGGACTCATACTGTGTACATTATGCCACACGGCGTCACCGCACGTCGATGAAGTACTGCGGCTGGGTATTGGTATGTATCAGGGAGAGAAATGGGCCGGGCCCAGATCCGAAGATCTCAGTAGCATAGCTTATCTGCGTTCAGGGCTTGGGGGAACCCACGTGGCGGGGGAAAGGCACGGAGCTTTGCGCCATAGCAGAGATCAACGGGCAACGGACGTTGTCTTGGTGTACGGCTTGGGCTAGACCAGGCCGGGCGACGAAGTGATTTCCCAAAATGCTTTGGTGTCAGATGGGAAAGTGAAGTGTGTAAATTAGGCGTAGATATTGCTGCGGTCGTTGGCTGTAATTTCCATTTCCATTCTGCTCTACAGCAACTGCCGTCATTGAGATCGGCCCCAGTAACTCGTCCGAGCATTTCTCAATGTCTTTGTGTGCCCCGAACAAGACTTCTGAGGGGTGTATGTACTCTGTAGAAAGGGCGCTCTGACGTGTTCGAAGTTCCTCGGGCTGACGCAGACAATAAGCGGAGTGTATGGGGCCGACACAAGAGGCTCGAGAGATTGGATAATGACCCTGGTATGTATGTCGGATGGATCGTAACTTGTCGTTGGAAGGGGGTGGAGAGGAGTTGGGGACGACGTTAGACACGGGAGCGAGTGAGGATGAAGCGATGGCAACAATCCTGGAATCCTAAACAGTCGGTCAGATGGTTGACAGGCAATATGCACGATACGAACCCAAAGATCGGGTCGCGCTCGCTTTGGAGGGCCCACTGTCACCGCATGTGAGGGGCCGATCTTGCAGTTGCGGTCGGCAAAGAAAGGAAAAGAGGGACTAGAACTTCCAGGAAGGTTGTCATCTGTTGCTGGCCGTTGGTCAGCAGGCGGGAAAGAGGGTTGGCCCGGTTAAGTTCGTGAGTGGAGGCAGCGACGGGGCAGACAGGAAGAACATAAGATTGTGACTCGACCAGGTACGGGCAATGTACCTTAACCTCTGCCTTGGGCCCGGAGTGGAGCTCTAGTGTCTCCTTCCTCGTGTTCATCGGCAGGGAAAAGGCCGCGTTATGGGATATCATTGGTTTGAGAAGGCTCTGACCGAGGTGGAGCATAGTGCCTGATCTCGCATGGCATGGAGACTTAGTCGACAGGTACATTGCAGATACAAGCTTGGGTGGTCTGTAGATTTTACCCATTATCCATCAAGTGCCCGAGTGAGGAGGACGGGAGTGGGCAACAACATTCGATCATTCAATAGCTCACTCATTCCTACAGGTTGGCTGGAGACCGGGAGATCGTGACGGGGCCGGCCAATCCGCAACGGGCACATTGCTTCTGAAGACTCGGTCCCAGAACGATAAGAGTTTCAGACCCTGCAATAGAGCGGGCAACATTGGTGAAGTATGACCCTTCAAGTTCAGAGAGAAAGTTCGTAATTTGTGTAAGAGGTGCTCGGAAATGGTGCGACTTGAGGATCGGAGTCGACAAAGCTTACCCCACGATCCAGCAAGCACGGGATGCCCGAGCACGATTTGACTAGGTACGATGGGCTAATCTACCTTACCTACCTTGGTTTGAGCAAGCGGTAGAAAGGCAGAAAACAGGGTGCGTGGATTTGCAGCATAAGGCACTTAGGTACTGTGCAGTATGTATACTACGTGACGGGTAAGGTAGGCCCTTTGAGTGAAGAGCGATGCATGGCTAGGAACCTGGAAGCCATGGTTTACAGAGTAGAAAGAAGCCTGGGCTCCTGCTGGAGTATGGGAGAGATGAAGCCCGCTAAGACGTTGACGATGACGGGAGTTGGAGATATCACGCCACACACGAGTCGTGAGATGCGAAAATGGGACGAACATTTCGCGGATGTAGCTTAGTCTGGCAGCTGGAGAGACAGTCAGGGCCGTTGTCGAAGGATGAGGTGGCATCCCAACCTTGAACCTTGGGAATTTGGAACGAAGTATCCATTCGGGAGTGCGTCTTGGTAAGGCAGACAGAATTAAGGTACGAGGTGAGCCCGGTAAGTTAAGGGAAGGAAGGCACGTTGTGAGGCATTTTACAGCATGATCCTTCCTTCGCTCCGTCCTGTCGTGTTTCTCTCTTGTCGGGTAGGCACTTGCCTTGAGGTAAAGCTAGGTACCTACCTTATGGTGGTGACTTCCATTGTGGTGTGCGGCGTGCCCTCTGGAAGAAGGTGCGTGGTACCTACCTCAGGTACCTTGGGACGTACTTCGTACTCCGTACCTACCTTACCTTATGGTACGGGTAGCAAGAAAATAACGGGCTGTGAGTGGAGGGATGCCTGCCATGAGAGGATCCACCCCCGTTTTTCCCGCCCAAAGTGAATCGCAATCAAATCGACGCAAATCTGCGATCGCATCCGGGGAGCCGCCGGGGTCCGATGTGGGCCGCCCATCGCCCACTTAGGTAATCTCCTCCAGGGAAGCCCCAGCCCGACCTTCTTTCCACCTTTTCCACCATCCTCTCACTGTGAGAAATGGCAGCAAGTACCCTCACGTACCTCTCCCGCTGCGTCTCCCAAAAACTTCCATTCCCACACCCCCCGTCCGAGGTCACATCAATCCAATCAGACAGCCCACCCAAAATAGCGCCGGGAATTTTCCAAGAGCTTCCGCGATCGAGCTGCTAACCCTGTTGATCTGATTTTTGGGGTCCATGTTCCTCGATGTTCCTCAAGTTCCTCAATTCCTCACACCACACACAAAACACCGCACACCACTACTCACACCTCAGTCCCGCTGTCGCTGTCCCTCATACACTATTCGTACAGACCAGACCACATCAGACTTTCACTTTGGCACCCGGCATCATCAGCCACCAATATATCCGTCTTGACTGCCTCAGCTTCTGATCCCACTCCCCCTTCAGCAGAGTTCAATGGGCTTTCGGTAGAACCTCCAAAAACAGCGCAATTCAGATCCACACAGCCATTTTGCAATTCCCTCCAACCCAGACCTATCATGGCACATGGTAATTGGTACGGATACCTGTTGTCGTGGCTGCTGTCCGTTTTCTTCCATTGTCACGCTCCTTAACAGGGACAACCGTGGTTTCGGGTCGGCGCCGGCGCTACTCATACGACAGGGACGCTGCTTCCAGGGATGCTACCTTGATCCTCACCAAACGTATCGTACGGAGTACCATCCACCATCGGCCGGCGCGCAAGGTTGTTCATAACGGCCCCTCCTCTATTGTACAGTTCCTAATCATTGTGCATAAGAGTCCGACATATTCATCTGGCCATATCAAATCACCTCCAGATGACGGATAACAGTCCATTCGCCGGCTTGGGTGGGATGCAAATAGCCCAGTTTGGTCGCAGACAAATAAAGAAGCCTGAGCCGAGCCAAGCAATAACAGCAACAGGGAAATGCGAGCGGGAGTTCTTCTGCCTGCCACTCCGCGATCTGCGCCTGATCGTCACTGACAAGATCTCATATGCATTCGAGGTCTCTGATCACTTAAGCAGCCTTCACTGCGGCTACGGAAACCAAAGGAAAAGCAGCGTAAAGCATACCGCAACATGACTAGGTGCAAACTCAAGCCAGCTTATCCCACGGCAGAGGTGGGATGCCCAAGCTGCCATCGCTCAATCAGGTCAAGTTCTTATTCCTCTTCTTTGGACGGAACTTCGGTCTAATGTTGGCAAGCATCTGAGCACAATCCAGCCCGGCAGATGGACTCAGATCCAGCGACATCCCCGGATGCGCTATATCCAAGGGCCGTCATATTGTGAGATTTTGTGCTCGGGGGAAATGGCGTAGGTATGTGCTTCTTTCAAGCAGCGCTTCGTGTTCCTTGACTCCGTCATGGCTATTGTTCCAAGGCAACCCAACCCGAGCTACGAGCTACCTACTGAGGCACGTTCGGGCTTCACCAAGACAAGACATGACGGTCTGGCATTGTCTCATCTCGCTGCCACGCCCAATTTGTTATACCTACTCCTCTTGAGCTCTGCCAACCACGCCACGCGGGACTATCCAGAATGAAGCCACAAGTTGTGTACAAAACACCACGCCGACTGCAGATGTACACCAGCACTGGCCATGTTGACCGCCTTGTTTTTCCACGACCGGAAACGCTGCGTTTCCTTGTCAGCCGCCTAGTGGCCTGTCGCATCCACTTTCTACGCAAGATGGCAAGATATTCTGCTCGTCCTCAACTTCGCCCTAGGCATTGGCCATCAAACTCAAATTGTGCGATTATAATTTCTCCAAAGATCGGCCGAGATGAGGAGGAGCACGTCCGCAACCACCTTAGCGACCAGAAAACCTGATGCATCGCGGCCCTATTACACCCTGGAATGACTCGGACGCCCGTTCGACGGCGCCGAATAGTCTCTTCGCGGCTATCAGACTTCATCTCCCGCCTACAGAATTTTGACCTTTAACACTTTGATCGTCTTAGCCCTCCGGTATCTATATCTGGGATCGGTCACATCTCTTTCCCAGATCAACGCCCCCTTGCTCAAGCGAGATTTAGTTATGTCCAGCCTTCAAGCCACCGACTTTGAAACCTTCAGCGTGGTCTCCGGCTCTCCGCGTTGTCCAAGCCAAGCCCAATGAACAAGATATGGAAGGCGGAAGTCGGGCGCTAACCATCAAAACCGCACAGCTTGCTTAAACGGGCCGTCTCAGTCTTGGAATGCTGCAAAGAGTCAATCTGCTCCCATGGCACTGACCTCCAGTCTGCCACGAGGTTTCTCACGGTGAGCTGGACCCTTGTCGAAGCCCACTTGGACCCATCCCGATCCTCACGAAGCTGCGTCGTCCTCAACATCATCATCACCTGTACGGAGAACTCCATAGACATTCTCGCAGCTCACGAACCCCGGCATCAAACCTGTCCACCAGCCCCTCACCGGTCAATGATGCAAGTCCCTTAGATCAGCACTTCTCATGCCCAGCTGGCGTCGTTGGCCTGGCCTGGACGCTACACGAAGCCACGCAACACGATGCCATCGTCTGTCCCCCCTTGTTATGCTCCCGCGAAGCTCGCACAGCGCGAAACAGAGATCTCGAATAGATGCAGATGCGCCTGCTTGCAGCTTTTGACTCTGATGCCGTTGTACAGCCCTACACTCTGTCAAACAATGCACAGTGACAACAGCCATGCGCGGTTGGTAGCACCGTGGCCGACCTCTTGCCATGTTTCCCCTCTATTAGCCTTGGAGAAGGATCAGCCGGTCCAGCCAAGGTAGCCCAGGGGCGGCTGACCACTTGTCTGCCCACATGGATGAGCGCTTGGATTGCGCCGAAAGACTATTGAAAGGGCGACGAGAAAACTCGCGTTCTTGCACTGGACCCATACATCACTCCATCGATGCATGTAGGGTGCCTGGAGACCTGCGGCGAAAGGGTTCGTCTGCACCGCGCGGGCGCATGGACGAGACGCAGAGACGCGCCACTTTGGACCATGGGGTGCCGCCATTCCTCTTCCATGCCAGACCAGCCGGCCCGGAGCCGATGTCTGCCAACGTTGTGCATGCGGTGCACACCGAGTCTCCCGTATGCCATGCACGAGCCCACTTCACGCGGGCCTTTCGTTCTCGGAACGAGACACGTTACGATGCCGCAAGCAGAGGAGCATGCAACGTCCTGACGAACTTGTGCTGCGGAATGCAATGCGGCTTGCTACACCACCATGCTTTTTTGTTCCGGCCGTCTTCGAATCGACGAAATACTTGGTACGGATACGCTTCTCATGCTTTTTGGGTCTCGAAAGTTCACAACATCCACCAGAATACCACCGAAGCCTCCTTCAAATTTCCCAGCGTCCAGATACCGGCAAGCCCCAAACACATCTTTGCCTCCCGTCAAAGTCAAAATCATTCCATCAAGACCAGGAATGTGACTCGCAACCTCGCCTCGAGGGAAATGCAACCAAAGTCCAAAACAGCTCTCGAGCCTCTCCATAAAAGTCCCCTTTTTGTCGAAACAAGATCCATAAACTGATGGCAATCTATGATCTGTGGCATCGGCATCCACTACAAGACGGGGGACCTAGACAAAGGCACGCGGCGAAGTATTCCCCGGGGCGGCGATGGAAGAAAAATGTGACGAGTTTCTGGGTCCGTACCCTTTCGCGCTCAGCGCGCTTAGCCGCAAGTGATGGTCAATGGCACGCACATCACGCAGAATCCTTCCAGATAGACTTTTTCTCGGTTCCCTCGAATGCCCCATCGCGATGCCACATGGACCGCATCTCGAACCATGCTGATGCTTTTCCCATCCTTCCACCGCCCTCTGGGATTCGGTGCAGAAACCCAGAGCTTGGCATCTGGGCACGGCTGCCAAACCCGACACGAGGTCCCTTTTCCAACTTTCCATTATAGTTCCGCATGGACGTTGGGAGAAGGGAGAAACGTTTACTTGACTAATGTGCGGGACGGAAGGTCCATGTCTCCCCGCTTGTCAGCCTTTTTTTGGTTGTCGAGCCTCCCTCCGGCATGATCGCAGCTATCCCGCCAGCCAGGGAACCACGACAACAAGATCCTCGTCGTCGTCCTAAGGGCGCCGAACCCTCGTCTGTACAAGGCACGATGGGGGTTCATGGGTGGGAACCCGTCAAAATATCCAACGCCCGCCGTGTAGTTGGTTTAGCACAAGCCCAGCGCTCCACCCCGGTCGAAGGTAGGGTACCTTTCCGGGGGACAGCCACGCAGCATTTCTGATCGTCCTTGTTTTGGACAATTCATTTGCGGGCGGTAGATTCTCTCGAATCAAGCCAAATTATATCCGTACCTACACCACTCTACGGATACAGCAGGCGGCCACAACAGGGGCAGCGTGGTCGGTCAGCTTCTTTTTCCTGCAGAGCCCCAGGGTAAAGGGGGTGAGCCATCGATCAACCATTCCCGTGCGCTAAGGGCCATGGAAAGAAACGACATACCCCCCATCAACGGGGAAAGGACGAAGGAAAGAAAGAAGAGGGGACGGCGAACGGCGGCCATGGGAGAGAGATGGAGGCAAATCGCAGCGATTTACGGGAAGACGCACGGAAGGGAAAGGTAATTAAGGGGGGAAAAACAAGAAGATGGGCGCAACGAACACATCACCAGTTGCGACAGCTCACATACCACAAGGTCAGCACCGGCGCGCATCGCGAATTGAACAAGCCACCGCCGCCCGCACGCCGTCCGGCCCCCGGGGAAGATAGGGAGAGGAAAACCTGCGAAGAAGAAGACTTCTCTGCAGGCGCAGAGAGGCAAAGAAGGCGTACGGTGTACCTCACCAGGGGTTGGAGGTCTGGAGAAACAACCAATCCTTCCAAAGTCGAATGAATGGGCGATTTACGGGGGGCGCCTGTCTGTCAATTTGTTGCTGCCACACCCCCCCTCTCATCCATGCTTCACATTACGGCGATGTGGTAAGATGCACACCTCCTACACCCCACCAACCCCAACCCCCAATTGGATTGGCATTGCTCGCATTGCTCGCACTCATGTCCTGGGCATCCAAATGCTGTCGGTAATGCTGGTTTGTACAACGACACACGGCGGCGCGTACAGCACCGACAACACAGGCTCAGTGCCAGGTCAAGCTCGCTCCGTAAAGGTTAGCTACGGCCGATGCATTGTAAACTGCCTAAATCATAGCAACCTGACCATTCTGGCTCTTTTCTGCCTTGTGGCAATGGCGGTGGTGGTGAGTTCTTGTTTCTTGTGTGATGCTGAAGTCGCGACTTCTAGTGATACTCACATGCACACCCCAGACTTTTTTGTGTACCCTTCTTTTTCCTCCCGTCGAATCGGCAAGGGGGAGGAAACGGTGCGGGGAAAACAACGGAATCTGTTTCTTATACGGGACTGGATGAGAGGGGAGAAAGGGATCTGACATGGCACAAGAGGATGACTGTGGCATAGAGAATAGGCAGCGAGAAGGCAAGTTTACCCTTCCTTTAGTCACACGTCCGCGTACGACGTCTCACGAACATCGATATGAACAAGCAGACTACCCGTCTCTGCGATCTAGGGCCCCCCCCTCTTTCACGCTACCCAAGTACAAGCCACACGTTGCTCTTCCTTCTCTCTTTCTGTCCCTCTATCTATCTACCGTGTAGGTATCTGTATGTGCCTCTCTTCTTGTCAACCCCATAAATACGGGTGTATCGTACCCTGCCAGCCTGCCTAACCTTGCCCACGTTGCACGCGGCGGAATCGGCGGACGGCGCGACTGCACGGTATATCTGCCATCCATATAGATAGATACCACGTCGTTATACGTTATACATCGCGATAATGCATGTACAGATAGATGGACACACCCTGCTTCTCACCGTCAGCCCCCCCTCTCTTTCCCACTCTTCCCCAATTTCCCGTTTGTGTCACCAAAGAAATTTTGAGATGCGTTGGTTTGTATTTTTCCTGCCTTTCGCTCCCGAAAAGAAAACCAGATATGCGGTCGCCTTACCAGGTGCCTCGTCGGCTTTTGGCCTTTCCGCCTTGCGAATCTATCCAATCAGAAATCTGTCAATACGTGCCCTCAGAATGGAAATATACATGATATGATTCTCTCTGACCAAAGCTCCCTCCCTGCATAGTATCCGTACCTGCCCAGCGCTTACAGCCTGAGTGGCCCGTCCCTCCGATGAGGAGGGGCGTGTATGTCTCGAAGTTGGTTCTTTTCTCAGACGGACGGGAAATGCTGACGACCAGACGAGCCCGTATGAGCAGGTACCTACCCACTCACTTACCGACACCTTCTACCTATACAAGTGTATTTGCGTATCTCGTGTAACATCGGGGGGAGAACCCCCAAGGCATAACGCTGATGAATGGATGAGGGGCAGATCAGAAATCCTTTGAAGAGGGCAAGAAGACTTCATCACATCATGTCGAACCCAACTCTGACGCAGTGTGGGTTTGCCAAGTACTTGGGTCGTACATACATCAGATCAGATCAGAAACTATGACAAGTGACAACCTTTTTTTCCTTTCTTTCCTTCCAGTTTACCCTGTTGAGATTCAGATCCGTTCCCCCCCCCCCTCTCTCTGCTTCCCCGATTCTTACCCCCTTCTGGCGCACGTTTGCGAGATTGCCCTGGACCTTGACCTCTCTTTTTTTACCCTTTTCATCTCATGCGTCATCTTATAGTAACAAGTTGATCCAAGGGGCTTTGGATATCTACAGTTTGTACACAGGAGGCAACCAAAATCTGGAGAGGAAATCTCATCGGCTCCCGAGAACCGCGCGGCAACGACCCCGTATCCAAACCACACACCATCCATCCACTTACCCACACACCCCGTTCCTTGGAAAAAAGCTCACGCAAACAGGGAGGGGCCTTGTAATTCTTCCTCTCTATCGATCGACTTCTATGAATCTCACTCCATACTACACAGACAAATACGCACGGGGAGTACGTACATGGTATCCGTACCCTCTACCACGGCACTCGAATCTCTGGGCCTTTCCGGGGGAAATCTGAACTCTCCTCAAGGTCCATCCCTCTTCACCCGCTGCGAACAAACAATAGGCGCATTTCTAAAATCTGCATACGCAAATCCACTACACTACATCTACAGGGACATTCCTTACATCTCACGGGAATATGGTGGTACCTAGGTCAATAAAAGAATGCCAAGTTTGCGAGACAAGAAGAAAAAAAAGAGTTGGATCGATCTGGTGCCCCGGGTGAGCCGGCCATCTAACATCCCATGCCCGTCCCTTCCCATCCCGACTTCTACTTTGCCATTGTACCTCTTTTGCCGTATTCCACATGACATATCCCCGTGCCTCAAAGGATACCGGAAAACCCGCCTTGTACCCTTTTTCGATCTGATGCCTCCTCGTCTGAGGACACCTAGACGGCGGTGAATAGGTAAAGGTCCCCTATCCGCGTCTGAAAGAAAATCGAAAATCTCTCGGCAGTCAAAGTGAGAGGCGGTCTGGAGATCAACAAAGGGGGGGGGGGCGCAGATCAAGTACCGAAGAATGAACAATACAAAAGATCTCAGCTTTTCATGAAGAATTTCCCCCTAAGCCAGCCAGCCAGCCAGCCACCGCCATCCGCCATCCAGACCCTGCCTGAACTGCCGCCAGGACCGGAAACGACATCTGTTTGTGGCGTGGCTCTGGGAGTCAGAAGGTAAGCTGAGCGAGGTGACGGTAGGTAAGGTAAATTAAGCCCGTAAGGGTAGTTACGGTACCCGACGACCACGTACACACACACACACACATACACACACCAGTGACACCACGTGGGACGGGAGGCCCTGACGTTGACTGCTTCTGGTCACTTCTCACATCAAAACATTCCATCGCCCAAAAAACAGATTAACCACTTTTCTGTATATATTTTTTTTTCTCCCCGAGATTCCCGCTCCCGCTTATCACGCTTCCGAGATCGAGAAAAAAGGGCCAAAGAAGCAAACTTGCATCCCGCTAACAAGCCCCCCGTTTCCCCATCCACGTTCCCTGGTCTCAACAGGCCACACCCTTCTCTTCGACCACTGCATACCCATTCACTTGCCTACCGAGTATCCGTATCTCATGGCTTTGTTTATGTCATTCAGTGGATGATGGGGGTGGACTTGGTCCTCTCAGTGGACAGGGGCGGCCATTTGTCACGAATGAGGCAGTTATTACTTTACCTCTTACACGACTGAGATAGCACACGATGAATGATTCAGATCTCCCCTCCCAGTTATGTCTCGACGCCTCCTGGCACATGTCATATCATTCATGTTATAGACTTTCACGTTGTGAGCGAAGAAAAAAATGTGGCTTAAATAATTTTGAAACTTCAAGTCTGGGTTCATCAGATTTCTTGAATCCTGTATTGAAAGGGTAGGTACAACTGAACTAGCCGCCCTCCTAGCTTCCTTTTCCGCCACTCGTAGCCGCCGCCGCCGCCGCCTCCTGATGGTATTTCGCCTTGTATGGCTACTCGTACAATTAAAATCAGCTAAAACTGTGTTGTTCTTGTTGGTGCCCTCGCATGGTCCGTGGCATCAAAGGGGGAATCCAATCCCTCATCCCGATTTCCCAGGAATATGTGTAATAACAGTGGTAAAATGCCAAGTTTGCACGACCTTGCGCCCAAATTGAAGTAGAGTAAAAGGAAAAAGTTGCCCGTTTTTGTTTCTCGCAAGAAATACGACTCCGATATCGTCGTCTACTTCTCTCTCTCTCCCCAAGAGGACTGATCGGAACGCTTCACGTCTTCCCGACGTGTGCCGTTTTTTCTTACTTGTTCCTCGCCAGGAAACACCATCTCTTCTGCCAATCGCAGACAAGGAAAAAAATGTTGGAAGGAAATGATAAGACGTTGTTTGCTTTGGTAACGATCGACTGTCGGTCTGCGGTTGCTCGCTCCAAAGGCGTGTCTTGTGGCGTCCTATTTGTGTGACGCCCCATATTTTGTCTAAAAAGCCGATATTCCGCTTCCCTTTGCAGGATGTGAACAAAACAAGACAAGGAAAGTGTCGAGATCAAAATGCAGTAAACGCCGCCGGATGAATGCCTAGTCCCTTGGTGCCCGTCCGATGAATATGTTGAAGAGCAGGATATATACATTCAAGATGAAGTCGATGCCGGGTATTGAAAAAGAAAAGTTGAGGTAAAGTAGGTGTAGCCAGTTTGTTGCTAGTTGCATGAAGATAACGCAGTGCAGGCGCTGCTGGATGGATAATAAGCCGTTAGGCAGTAAGGGGGTATCTGTTATGTGTGTATATGTGTGTTTGTGTAATGGCGCGGTCCAGTCCGATTGTCGGGTCAAACTGGTTGCAGACCGGTCGATGAAGGTAGAGCTCGTCCGTGTATGTACTTTGTATCTCGGGTTTCCTTGACGGACCAAGGCGCTTTCAGCTTCTCTCATCAGAGGGCTTGGGTCGGATTTGTCGAGCCTCGAGTTGGCGCTTCCGCTCCAATTTAGCATAATGCAGTCCACATGCGTTGCAAAGTGTGCGTGCACCATCAGGGCCTCGGCGCCATTCCGGGGTATCGATTCGGTTGCAGCTATGACATCTTCCAGGAGGTGCAGCTCTCTGTTCCAATGGGTCAGCACTCTGTTTCTCCGATAGAACAACCGCATGATCGACAAAACTTACCCCTCTGCGCTTCTTGACTTCGGTGATGCCATAGGTCTTGTTCATGCCGTCGTACATGGGCGTGTCTTCGTCATCGTAGCCCTTCTGTTTTCCAGCTGCCCTCACACGTTCATTGCTTTCCTTGACGACCTGTCGCACCGAATCCAGTGAGTTCCGGATGTACTCCACATTGTCAATCATTTCGTTCAATTCCTGCTCGGTGGGAAGTCGATCGTGCAGCGGATGATGAGCGCCCTGCTGTTCCGCAGCTATCTTGCCATAGGCCTCGGCGAAGTTATAGATCGTTCTTGTTGCTGAACCAATCTGGGTGAACTTATTGGTAAGCTTGACGGACAAAAGTTTTTAGCGGGGCTACTCACTCTAGAGAAACAATCCTGATACCCCCACGCGTCGAGGTGTGTCCTGACCCGCGCAGGACCATACTCAGGGTCCTCTCTGTGAGCTGTCGGGCGCTGGGCCTCGTAGGGGAAAGGGGGAGGTGGACCGGCGTGACGCGGAGAGACAGGGTACCCGGGCAACGGAACTTGGCCTGGCGGAAGCTGGCCCGGATGCTGGGGATGCTGGGGATGCGGATATATCGTCGGCGGAGGTGGAATGGAATGTTGAGCGTATGGGCCAGCGTTCTCGGGGGCACGCGCATCGCTCTCGCGCATATCGCGCATATGCTCATGCTTGAGAGGAGGGCTTGGCTGAGGTCCAGAGAACCCGCCCAATGGCGCAGGCGGTCGACCTGCGAATGGAGGAGGTCTCGGGGGATCTGAGATGGCCGGGAGAGCATCTTGCCTCGGCGCGAAGGTCGAAGCAGGAACAGGAGGTCGAGGCGAGTTCTTGTCCGTCGACTCGGCGTAGGACCTTGGGGGTCCAGGTGCAAAGGGCGAGGGGAAACTTTGAGAGCCCGACATGCTGGAACCCTGAGAAGGGGGATATGGGCTGGGCTTCGCACCAGAGATGACCTCTGAGAGCGAAGGGAGCGACTGTCGATGAGGAGTCTCCGACTCGTCCGATGGTCGTCGAGGTTCAATCGGCGAAATCATGCCTGCGATGCTTGGTCCTGGAGCTGGGTGGTGTTGATAGCCGGAAGAGAAGGACGAGGGAGGACCGTAATGGGAGCTCGGGCTAATAAGGGCTGCGGTCGCCATGGCGGGGCCGTCGCGGTAATGTCTATTATCAAGAGGCTCTCTGGGTGGGAGATGACGAGGTTCAAAGCGATCAGGGTTGCTGGCAGAAGGTGGACGGCTGTTTAAAAGGTCTGATCAATACTTGGGTCTAGGGACAAGACGTGGGAAACAAATGAAGGCCAAAGCCAGAGAGGGGGGGGGGG
>JFBX01000249.1:2116-16521 GCA_001563135.1 Colletotrichum simmondsii
GCCTAACCTGCAGTTAGAACCTCCTTTCTACACGTACGCAATAGAATTATATAGTTAATTGACCTATTACTATATCAACCCACGGTTCGAACCAATCGACCAATATCCCTGTGATAGGGATACCAACACTCCACTTTTGGTCTGCAGTCTAATGGCTATCACTGCCATCCTACCGAGCACGCAATCTTTCACCATCGCGCCAAGACAAACCCCGAGCTATTTATTCAGTACTGACTGTTATCGGGATTTGAACTTCTAAATGGTGGAAGATAAAGGTAGACAGCGTGAGTCTACAATTTCGACGTGAGATGAGCCCTCTGAGAATCCCATCGAACATGAAAAGTTCAGTTTAGCTGAAACCGCCTCCTCGTCCTTGGCCTTTTGTGTTTGCTTGTTTGCTTAAATGTTTGGTTCTCCAACATCGGGTCCCATCTGCAAAGGTAAAGGCCGTTTGTGTCGACTATCGGAAAGTGCCCACTTCTACGTTTACAGCAACAATAGAGGAAACGATACGTACAGATAGGTGGCGGTGACCGACGGAGTAGGGATTCTACGGAGTGTGCCATCGATCTACTAGTCCAAGTTTGTAGGATTGAATCCCGGCGAGAAGCTCTATGTGGGGCCACAGTTCATGGCAAATCTCTCCGATAACCGCTTCACCACACCTCTTCACTCATAAGACGCAAGGAAACAATCATTGAGTGTTTTTGTGGACAAAGCTCTCAACATCCGGCCACCCAGAACCACCGCTGCAAGTTTACAAAGATGGCGAAAGAAGGGAAGCCCGCCAAGCGCATTGCAGTCATCGGCCTCGGTCCAGCCGGTGCCATCACGATCGATGCTCTTGCCAAAGAGCAGGCATTTGACATTATCCGGGTTTTTGAGCGTCGTGAGGCTCCTGGCGGATGCTGGTGAGTCGAAATTCATCTTGACGTGAGGCCTGGATGGAGAATGTGGAGTTCCTCCTACACAGTCCATCACAGACCGAGTAGTCACCCGTATTAACAATATCTACAGGCTTGGCGAAGGGAAATCGCCGCCGCTCATTCAATCAGATGAGCTCAAGCTTCTCTCCTCCCGAACGGCAGACCCCCAGCTGGCAACAATTCCCACCAACCTCCCTGCTCAACTGCCTAAGTCGCCCTCGCCACGGTATTCTGAATCCACAGTCTACCCATACCTTGAAACCAACGTGGACTTCGTCCCTATGCAGTACACTCAAGAACCCTTTCCAACTCAGCAATCCGAGCACTCGAGATCACTTCATGGAGAAGATACGCCTTTCCGACACTGGTCTCTAGTCCAGGACTACGTCCGCTCTCTGGTCGACCGAAGGGGCTATGGCGACTTCATCAGCTACAATACTACCGTGGAGCGATCTGAGAAGGTGCCTGCAGCAAGCGGTTCCGGTGAGGAGTGGAAGTTGACGCTACGTCAAGATGGTGAGAACACTGATTACTGGTGGGAGGAGAGATTCGATGCCGTCATTGTCGCATCCGGGCATTACAGTGTGCCCTATATCCCATCCATTGACGGTCTGCCCGAGTTTTCTAGAGATCGTCCGGGAAGTGTGATTCACAGCAAGCACTTCCGAGGTCGGGACGTATTCAAGGGCAAGAAGGTCGTGGTAGTCGGCGCCTCTGTCTCAGCAGGAGACATTGCATTTGATTTGACCTCTGTGGCTCAAGCACCTGTATATGCTGTGGTGAAGGGACATACGTTCAACGGGTACTTTGGCGATGAGGCTTTCAACCACCCCCTGATCAAGCGGGTCGCCTCCATATCTCACATCGAACCGACCACTCGGACTGTTCACTTCGTAGATGGAACGTCTGCTCCTGGTGTAGACGACATCATTTTCGGCACGGGTTATAGTTGGACACTTCCCTTCTTCACGCCGCAGTCCTCCACCTCTTCGACCACGGCCAAGCACACACCAGTCCCTACCCCTCGCAACAACCGCATCCCGAATCTCTATCTCCACACAATTTACACGCCAGATCCCACGATTCTCTTTGTCGGTGCCGTCAACGCAGGCCTCACGTTCAAAATTTTCGAATACCAAGCCGTTCTCGCCGCACGACTGCTCGCAGGCCGCGTCCCATCCTCTCGCCTCCCATCCACGGAAGCTCAGCTTGCTTGGGAAGTAGACCGTATAGCCAAGCGCGGCGACGGGCCGAAGTTTGCGCTCGTATTTCCAGACTTTGAAGAGTACTTTGAGGAATTGAGAAGAATCGCTGGTCCACCCACAGCAGACGGAAAAGGACGAGAGCTGCTGCCTTTCAATAAGGTCTGGTTTGAACGGTTTATGCAAGGTCACGAGCGTCGAAAGGATATGTGGAGGAGGTTGAACGCACAAGCGAGGGAGACACTAGGAGTGAGAGGTTCTGACGGAAGTTTACGCCCAAAGTTGTGACGATATTGGAGCTTTGCAGAGGTCTAGATTAGGGTTTTCAAGTTATTCTGTGTCCCAGTAAATTTTGTGCATCAAGAATTGTTTAAAATGTTCTGTGGCAAACTACTTTTCTGCAAGCGAGCAACGTCTTTTGGCTTAGCCGACGGACTGACGGAGAATCTCAAGCGTCCTCCTTCTTCCATTGAGGTATTGTGTTTCAGCATTTCCGTCATGCCGGGGCCTGTGGGTATGTCGAAAGACGGACCCTGCTTTGGTGTCTTCGGCGTGTGCGACTTTGACGCTAATTACCGCCTTACGATCTGCAGCTGCCTTCTTGGTTAGCTTGACGATCCAATTCAATATTTCCGTATGTCCCTCTCCACGTGTCAACTACGTGGACTGTAATCGTTCTGCGGACTTTTGCGTTCGAAGTCAGCATGCAATCCCTCTGGCATCCGCACATGCACCCATCCACACATATAGCCTTTGTGGCCTGCGATTAGCAGCCGGACCTAGTATTCATTGCGAATTCAATTGTGTTTATTTTCTGCAAGATATGCTTGCTTGAGCGCAGTAGTAAAAGTGCGTTTATGTGAGTGAAAGTACGAGTGAGGGTACTTCTGAGTGAACTCAGTCGCGAGTGGAGAGTGGGACTGAGGCTGAGACTGAAAGGAGCAGTAAGACTAGGAGATATCACAAGACATCGGACGAAACATAACGACCACCCGAGTGAATCTTGTAGACAGTGTCTCATCCACCTAGGAGGTACTCATATCAGATTTCTTCAATAGGCGTAACACGAATCATTCCAATAATCACTTTGCGATGCACGTTGCAGCCTCTCATTAGGTCGCAGCTTGCAGGATAGGAGCATCGCTATTCGGGCCAGTAGTCACAGAGGAATCTTTCTGTCTCTAAGTCATGTTTTATCGTTTCTATATGTTTAGATCCGCAGTACATGCTGGAAGAAACGATATCAAGCAACCATAGAGTGTAGACTGGGTCTCCCAGGCCGAATATTAGAGCCAAGGTCAGAAGAAGGATGTCATCCAAGATAAATGCCTATTTAACAATGCAGTCCTCTCCAACGTGGTCATTTCCAACAACAACGTACCGTGCTTAGAAGGTTCTTGATGCACAGCTATGAGACAACTAACGCAAATAGGGAATATGTTTAATAACTAACAGACAAGATAATATGTTGGCTTCTTAGGGAGACAACTTCTGAAAGAAAAAAACCGAGCAGAATCCTACCAAGTGCACCTAATCCTTGGCTTATAATTTGACAAGCCGCAATGAAACACCTCGTCATACTGAGAATCCTGGCGGCATCGAATGCCGCTAACGCCTGGGCACTGCATCTTACCTGGCTCATCCTGGGAACCAGAGTACACACATCCTTCGACACCATGAACATCGAACTCGCCGAGATTCGTGGGGAATTTTGGGTTCGATGAAGTGGTGGCCGCCGCGAAGGCACCCTTGGGCTCATCATCACAGACATCAATAGTGCTCCCTATTGCGGACTCGTAAATGATCCAAGAACGAGCCAAAACCGACTCAGTGAACGTCTCCCTGAGGCCAATGAAGACGATGTTTGGACGGGGATGGTCGCCGAGCTGGGTACAACTGTTCAGCCAGGCGGCAATAGCGCCATTTGTGCGGTCGACGGCGACGTAGCTGGCCCGACCTGTGTTCTGAAAAATGGCGTACCTCACATCACTTCCAGACACCCCGACGCCGCCGGCGATCTCAGGCTGTTCGAGCCAGGTCGGCTGATTGGGATAATTGTTGAGCCAGACCCTAGCGGCGCCATCGCGAGCACGTGTCCAGACATAGTCGGCCTTTCCATCACTAAAATTCTTCATGTTAGTGAATGATCTCAAGAGTGTGGAAGAAGCAGGCGTGCAGAGCAT
The DNA here is from genome assembly GCA_001563135.1 of Colletotrichum simmondsii. Lineage (NCBI taxonomy): Eukaryota > Fungi > Ascomycota > Sordariomycetes > Glomerellales > Glomerellaceae > Colletotrichum > Colletotrichum simmondsii. Next base: position 6,428 of record JFBX01000249.1, read on the forward strand.
GGAAAGAGCCAGTGGCGGACATGAACTAACCCATTAATGTCAACAAAGTCAATTTCTTCAGGTCTCTGCCCAATGCCTGAAGCGTCGGCCTCCGGCAGTGGTCTCCAACTTGATGGCGGCTTGTTAGTTTCCCAGACGTTTCTGTAAATTGTTGTTCCACCATTCGACTTGAGAAATATGTAATCATCATAGCCGTCGCCATCGATATCAGCGAAGCGCACATTCGCGCCGGGTCCCAGGCCGGTGGCGATCGATCCGACAGGGTCCCAAAGCCACTTCTCTGCCTTGGATTCATCAGGCCCCTTGTTCAAATACGCGTGTAGTTCTCCTGTTTTCGGGTCAAGGACCAAATAATTGTCTTTTCCATCACTTTTTGGAATGTTAGTTTGACTTGAATACCATAGCCGTATTGCAATTAAACACAAGGAAGCACAAAACTTGCCCATTAATGTCTCCAAAGTGGACAGTGTTTCCTGGACCAGCTCCTGACGCGATTGGATTTCCATTGTTGACTGGACTCCATAACCACCCCAGAGCATCATCATCATTGGGACCCTTATTCAAGCTTAAACCTTAAGGTCAGTCAAATTCAGTCATTGATAGCCACAGGTGACCAAATTGGATAGATGAAACTCACAAAACGGTCGGTGCCCCGGTGTCTGGATGAAGCCAAACATAGTCTTCAATCTGTAAAATAGTGAGCCAAGATTGGGTTCAAGTTTCAGTGACTATCGTTTCGGAAGAGGATAGACTAGGGAAAACTAACCCCATCGCCGTCAATATCGGCAAATCGAATGCCATCGATGACCATGGATGTGTCGGCATCACCCTGATTATACCACAGCCAGATAGCCCCGTTGTCGTCAATGTATGCGTAGTCATCTTTGCCGTCTCTGGGACCAGGACAAGAGAAGTCAGCAAAGATGGCCAGCTTCGTCGATTCGAATGAAGCAGTATCAACTTAGTGTAACTCACCCATCCATGTTAGCCAGTCTAATGTTCTTCGGATCTTGCGTGATACCATCTGCAATCGTTTTCGCCTGCCCCTGATTGACGTAAAGTGGCACTCCTTCTCTTCTCGTTGGCTGGTTCAAAAAGCCTGTGAGACCTGCCTGGGCGTCCCAAATGAGGTAGTCGTCGCGGCCATCGCCATCCACCTAATTACAGGCCGTGTTCGTTAGTCCGTGACAAAAGCACAAAGGAGTGAGGAAATAACCCGTGTAGAACTTACGTCGGCGAACACAAGATTTGAGATATCAGATGTGCCACCAGTAGCAATGCCCCCTTGAAAATAGAAGACCACATCTTGCCCTCCTGCAGTCCCTGTGTTCATCCAATGGGAGAGAGACCCGCCAGCTCCAATATACACGTAGTCCGCGCGACCATCGCCGTTGATGTCCGGGAATCGGAGTGTGGCCCAGTTAGCATGAGGAACGCCAGATGCTATTTGACCTCCGTCAATAAACTTCCATCCATTGACCCAGGACTCGTCTGCTCCATAGTTCCACCAGATCTTCACAGCTCCGTTTTGCGGGTTGACGATCATGTAATCCTCGAGCTAGTTATAAGTTTGGTTAGCAGAGGTTGATTTAGGACGCATAAAGAGACATAAGTGAGTCTGATTAGATTGGAAACATACGCCATCACCGTTCATATCCTGTAAGCCGTTAGCGAATCTTCATTTTTGAGGCTAGTTGCAAGAAAGAATTCGTCATGAATGACATACCGCCAAGAAAACAGACTCTGCAACACCGGCACCACTGCCGATGATGCTATTGTTCGTCCCTGCTGGAGACCACGGGGCGGGAAGGTTGTTGATCCAACATCGTATCTCTCCATTTTCAGGATTGAGCCATATGTAGTCTGTACGAAACGATTGTCAAGTCAGACAGAGCCCAAAGCGTCTCTTGAACGGCAGCAGTGACTTACCTGCTTTCCCATCTCCATTCATATCATGCAGTCTGCGAGAGCTCAACAGTCAATTAAACACTCCAGCGAGAAGTTTTGATGGTCCAGTGACATACCGAACGAATCTGGAGTCTAATTTGAGTCCATCAGCGACTTTGCCCGCTTCGATCCAGTTTTTGCGATATTGCCAGCCGCCAGCTTTTCCAAAGCCGGATGCGATCATGCCTGTGGCTCGCCACACTGGCCCGCCCTTGCAAGTGCGCTCCCCGCCGCTCCCACCGAGAAGAGCAGCCGTCCGAACGCTGCTTCTCGAGCTCACCTGGATCGGGTTGATTCCCCAGCTCGGAGCCGGGATAGCCCCATCTAAGCCGCCGTTCGCATCGATGCCGGGTAGTGTCGGTCGGTCTGGGTCGTCGCCCACAGGTTGGCGGATCCAATCGGAAGGGATCTGAGAGATGAAGTCATACCAGTAATCGCCAAAGTCCCGGTAGCCTTGATTTGTTGGGTGAATGCAGTCCCGAAGAGATCCTGTAGGGAAAGTAGTGAAATCGACCGCGAGGACGTGCTTGCCAATGGCTCGACGAGACTGCACGATGCCCGGAATGAGAGCCTGGTACTGAGCTGTATTCACCTGCTGGGCTTCTTCACAAGTACTGATGATCATAGCCACCAGGACGACGGCGTCCGGGCAAGCGTCCACAATCTGATCGATAAGCTTGCCAAGCCGACTAGACGCTCCGCTCGGATCATTGCCTTGCTTAGCAATATTAAGGTTAGGATTCATGTCGTTTGTGCCGGCGTGCACAAGGATAATATTCGGCCGTTGCTCTAATGAGCTGCTAACGTGTTCCGAGATGTACTGGATCGTCTGGCCTGACCATGCAGCCTGTTGATGAGATTTCGTTCAGCAAGGCTCAGTGTTTGGAGGTTCCCAAGTTTCGTGGCTTACAAAATATCCACCAGACATCGTGCCTCCAGCAGACTCAGTCCCCACGAAGACAACTTCATCCTCTGGTGACAGTGAATTCGGTTGTCAGCAAACAACGTCGTAAGACAGTATGTGAAGTAGCCAGGGGTAGTTACTTACTTGACAAGTCTTGTTGCAGCTTTAGTCTGTAGCCGTTACCGTCGCCTCCATCCCTCTCGCTGAGGAATCCAACAGTGATGGAGTCTCCCACGCCGAGAATGCGTAGCTTGGTCCCTTGCTTGACCGCCTGACCTGGAGCTACACCTTTGAAGGTCAACTTGTCACCAATTTCTGTACCAGCCCAGGTTCTGTATTTTTTCAAGTACTCCTGCGGCAAATCGGCCTCAGTTACGACATCAGCTCCGAGGAAGAGCTCTCCGGCATCAGCAGCCGCTTCTATCTCCTCGCCAGAGGGACACTGGGGGTCCCATGTCAGATCACCCACAGCGGTGGAATTAATGATGGTGACCGTTCCGTCGGAATGCATGGTAAAAAGATCACCAACTGTAAACGCGGGTTCGACTCCTTCTGTGGGTGGGCTCGAGGGGGGTTCTGGGGCGAGAGGTAGGTGAGGATAAACATTTCCTAGCGCCTTTTGCACATATCTTGCCATGGCATACAACGTCAGATTCTCGCAGCTCTGGGCGATCCAATGGCCCGTGTCGTATTTGTATCTCGCAAGAGTCTTTGCCATCTTCGGGCTGTAGATCTGCAGAAGCTGGTAGGCAGGTGGAGCCTCCCCTTCCTTTGGTACCCACATCTTGAGGTCTGTAACGTGGGTATTGGAACCGTACTGATTGGCTTTGGACATCCAGTCAATGTGTAAAAGCTCATGGATCCATGTCCTGGCTATCACACACCTAAGTTAGGAAAAGGATAAAAATCATTGAAGGAGATTCATAGTTATAGCAAGCTGCACTGTAACTCACCTTTGTTGGGTAGGTAGTTATCGAGATTCGCGTACCACAGAGGCCCAAGGCTCTTGTCGTTTCCGTTCTTGATCACATCGCTTAAATCACCTTGGGCGAAGTAACGAGGACAGAAGTTGATCCGTGCAATCCCGTACATGGGATCATAATTGGTTGTATACGCCACTCTCTTTGATCGGCTGTTGCACGGGCATCTCTTGCTTGGGTCATCGCAACGGACATGAAGGCGCCACGCAAACGGATCGAACACGTATCCAGGCTGGATTGTGGCCAAATTTCGGAAGATCTGTGAGGAATCATTGGCGCCAGTCTTCAGAACTAAGGATCAGGATGATGGCTTATCTTTTATGGAATCTTGCTTGGCCTGATTTAAAGAAGGGGGACCAAGGTATTCGACGGCCGCTGCTTCATTGAAGTTCATTGTGGAAGCCTCTGAGTACAGCAAATTCATGATCTTCCAGGACTGCTGCCAGCCAGAATAAATCATGGATATCTCTTTCTCATCACATCCGTTCCAGCCAACAAGTCTGGTTGAGAGATCGGTAATATTGCCGTCAAATAGGGACATGTCGTACTCACTCGTTGCTAGAGCATCGTGGAAATGATTTTCAGCCTCAGCAACGGTCAGATCCCGATGTTCGAGCGGGGTTGGGTGAAGAGCTGCCGCTGTCACAGCAGTAGCTGAAGAATAGCCGCAAAGGGCAATTCTTGCTGGGTGGGCTACCATCATCGTTCTGACGGATTTCGGGAATTGAAACTGAACAGAGCACACGAGTATTCTGAGAAACGCACTTGGTTCACGTGGGAAGCCACAGTCAGTCATAACATCAAGTCGATCATGGTTTTATACATGAAATCGTGGTAACCTCTCCGACGCCCATGCCCTGTCCAGCATGAGGAAACTTCTCTTTTCCTTAGCCGCCGTCACCGCTCGTATCGGCATCATTTCTCTATCGAGTACAGGGTCACCCAAATCTAATCCTTGGTACTACTAGCGCCCATGTTTGAGATATTGGCGCGAAACTTCCAGTTGTGCGAACGGATTGATCGGTAATAGCGAAAGAAGCAGAAAGTCTCATGATTCATCCTTTGTACGGGGCTCATGCAGGCTGTGGTTGTGGATGTGGAGAAAAGCCTCATCAAACACCCCAGCATTTTAAGACTTTTGTCATGGGCATCAACCAACCCAAAATGTGACATGCTCGTGTCGTGAAGCGTTAATTCGTTGTTATGAAAGGCAACATCATTGTTGGAGCTGTAGACTCTTGACATTGCAGGGGTTGTCTAGCTCGTGTTGACAACCAACAGACATTTCAGAACCAACAACCGCTGAAGACCAGCTTGGCAAGCCTGACACCCGCCAGTAAAGGTCTAGCTTTGTGGGCAGCTCATGTTCAAGTGCCAACCTACCCAACAGGATCCGCTCTTGGCTAAAAAGTCATCGCTGGGACATGGTGAGCCGCCCGCAGCGCGTTGAACCACGATTTGCATGCGAATTATGTCAGCAGAGTCTAATTCTACCCCACAGTCAAAATGCCAACAGGCAACCGCAACCACACACCATTCTACTTGGATCTGAACACATCCTTTCCAACATGATAATCTCGCCATCCATTTTTCTTGCCGTAATCATGTTCTTTGCGGGGAGCCTATTCAGGTCCTCCGCAGCTGCGGCGAGTCAACCAGGCTTGGCCTCCATGCGGACCAACAACATCCCCGACTTTGAGGTTACGGATGATGATGCCGGCGATGACCCTGAGAGCTTCCAGATGGAGCCTTCTATCGATAATGCACGATTTCGTTCCAACTTCTATCCATCCTACACGATGGTCTATGGGTGGCCTAGCACTGGAGGCTTCTATATGTTGCAATGCGACGGCGTAGACCTCGAGTTCCTTGGCGTTGACCGCCTCGTCCCAACACCACGGAGCGATGATCCAGCGGAGGAGGATACTCACTGTATCAACATGCGCAAACTCGGTGCCAAGTTTTACCAAAGCGATTGGGATTACTATCTCAAGACCACCACACACGAGGATCTTCAGGATCGCTATCAAAAAGCGATGGAGCTTGGCAAAGACAATTTCTTCGCGGCTGAAGAGGCCAATAAGGCCGCCGAGAAGTTCATCAAGGTTTTTGGATGGCCGACAACCGGTGGAGTCTGGGCATTGAAGGTGTCCACGGACAAAGTCCACTCGTTTGGCATCAGAAACGCCTTCACGATGGACGAAAAGTGTCGGGCGATTGAGATGATGGGGGGAGTCTTTTATGCCGACCCACACGAGTGCCCAGATTTGGACCTTGTATAGTCAAAGCTGGACTCGAGCACATTCGATATTTTGGGTTGGAACTGGTCGGTAGATGCTTTGCCCGTGCAGCAGATCAAGCCCTCCGTCGATTGCTTTAAGTATTACTTCATTCTTCTACTGAATTAAGAATATGACTCGTTCGATACGACAGACCAATTCCAAGTGCACTGCGATAGCACCAGCCATGTTTCATCGCTCGGGCAACCCTTCGTAGTACTCGTGGTAGCATTTGGAGATTGCCTCAACTCTCAAAGACTGAGCTCACTGGGAATATAACTTTATCAGAAGTGGAAGCCAAGGACGGACGAATAACACCGGGTTCGGGCGTTTGTACTTGAGGAAAGGCCGAACTCACAAGTGTAAATAATAGCTAGCCTTCCCAGATCGACAGCTACTGGTAAGCTCAATGTCCACACCATCCTCTCGTCTCAATCTTAGAAGCCAACATCATCACGTGCACGCTACCTTCTATCTTATTATCCGGATTGTTATAACAACTATCTTAGATTTCTCGTTGCTTTAAAGCCTAAAACCCACGTGGCATCACTTTCGTACCCGGAATCCCCGAAAACCTTATTTCGAAAAACACTCGACCATCTCGAGACCATGAAGCCTTCCGCGCTCCTCCTCTTTGCCACCCTTATCTCGCCCGTGTAGCACTCGCCACCATAGCCGAAAAGTGTGGAAGCCTCGGGGGGTTACATACACTGCCGCCTCCCTCGACACCAGCGGCGTCGACGCCGTCCAGGTTCGTGGCTTCGTGAAGCACCCCTTGGCCTGAACCCTCGATCCGGGCAAGCCGTCGGACCCCGCCCGCAGACGCAGACGCAAGGCGCAGGGACTATGGACGAGCATGATGAGGGAAACCTTACCGTTAGCCGCTCGTGGTGGCATCATCGCGGCTGGCACAATAGCTGTGACGTCGATCCTGGCGAGTATGGGTGCTCGAGGGGATCATGCTACAAGGCGTGCGGTGGCAATGGGCGGTAGTGCTAGACTGCGAGGAACCGGGGGTTCGGATCACGAAATATGTGCGACCCGAAGTCTGATTGTGCGAGTTTAGACGATGTCGGGTGCAAGGCTTATGGTTGCAAGTGATAGTTGAAACGTTCTTCGGTTTGTCGCGGTCTCGCCTTGACTTCGCATGCTTTCCGCCACATTTCGAACTTTGATTTAGCAAGCTTAACATCATCGATAATTCGACAATGGTATTACATTTCGAGTCTCCGTTCTAAGTGCAGACAGGTCGATTCTCGTGGATAGTAGTGGCGTTTGTCCGTGCATGTAATGATCATGCACCCTTCCGCAAACCTCCTCGAATCCATCAGCTTGTCAAGTCTTCATGTCAGACGTGTCACAACTCAAAATCTGACGACTGGTCAGTGCACAGCATTAAAGTATAGGAATTACCTCACAGATACCCAGCATCATTAAAATACTGTACTCCCCACAGGACCAGGTCTGGTCGTATGGAAGGATTCAATGGCAGAGAGCAACAAACATGTCTTGACTAGAAAGGCATATTCGATGATGTGCGCGTGCAAGTCCATGACTTCGCAAGGGTAGTCATCTCCGTAATCAGAGTGTTAGTCTTTCCGTTAGTTTGGAGACTTCTCTACCAGGCTACTTTCTACATGATCCGGAACAACTCATGAGGTTGGTAAGATTACGATACCCTGTCACGACCATAAAGCTAAGAGTCCAAATCACCGCTGCCGCTTATTCAGGCCGCTGATGTACCGTCACTCTCAACCCCTTGGAATCCTCAGGCATTACAGGAACCACAGTATCGCTCGTGATAACGAGATCAGCAGCGGTCGTCTCAAAGAGCTTCAAGGTTCCGACATCATCTTTTCCTTGAACTTCCTCCGAACCATAAACCCTGAAAAGTGCCGCTAGCGTGAGGTAGAGCTCCGCATATGCTAGATTGATACCCAGGCAAGCTCTACCACCCTTGCCGAAGGACACCAGATAGCGGTCCAGCAAGGGGTCGTTAACCCAGCGCTCAGGCTTGAAGGTGTGAGAGTCAGGGAAGACACGCTCATCGTGGTGCACCAGGTTGCTGGTCATACTGAGGGGAGTACCGGGGGGGATACGCCATTCGCGATCGCCGGCGCGATATACGAGCGTCTCGTCCGGGCAGATGCGATGCAGCCGGTGCGAGATGGCATGGCTGAGACGGACGCCCTCCTGCACCACGCCCGTCAGGAAGGGAAGACGCTCGAGCACGAGCAAGCTGAGGGGCTGAGATGGATCGGGGATCGCGGCCTCGAGCTCGGCTTTGAGGCGCGAGAGTATGTCGGGCGTGGCGAGGACGAAGTACGTCGAGACGCCGAGCGCCCAGGCTGTGGTGATGGTGCCCGCCGCGACGACGACTTCGCCCTCCTGCCAGAGCCGGTCCGTAGACTTGTCGTAGTCGGAGAGCTTGCTGTTCAGGATCTCGTGGAAGATGGTTCGGCGCGTCTTGTCGTACGCGTGCATTTGATGGGCTTGTGTGATGTCGGCCACCTGTTTCTTCACACTAGTCTGGAGCTGGGAGTAGGCGCCCATGGCCGGGCTCAGCTTGAGCAGCAGGGAGTCTGGCAGCTTGCGCAGCATGTCCATCAGCGAGGGAAAGTGCTTCAGGACATGGCCGGCTTTGCCGCCTTGAAGCATGGCATCTCTGAATGATGGATCAAAGTCAGCGGCCTGGAGTCGGTTCTCGCTCTTTCCAAAAGCATAGTCCTCCACGATATCTGAAGATCTGGTCTTAGTATGCAAATATTTTCTCGGCATTTGTTTGAGGGTTCTGACCATTGGTAAGTGCAGCGTAGGCATCATCAAGCTTCAGAGGGGCTCCGGACTGGGCAAACTCGCGGAGGCGTCCGAGGAGGATTCCCATGTTCCGGTCCACCAGTGGTTGCAGGGCGCGAACGCTTTGCTTGGAGAAGTACGGCGACAGCGCCGCCCTGCGGATGCGGTGCTCGTCATGGCCAAGAGTGCCGATCAAGCTCTCGTCGACGCCGAAAGACCGGGTGATCCAGTCCCATTTGTCACGCTTGCGTCCGCTGCCAGCGTAGATGGTGTTGTAAAAGTCCGGATCCGCGATGTGAATCTCGTCCGGATTGATACGGACTATAGGGCCTGGTCGGGTGTTAGTTCAGTTTGATTCCTTTGATTGTCATTATGGCAAAGATGAATACCGACCGTATTGCTTGTGCAATCTACCAATTTTGAAAGTGTACTCGGGCTCGGCAACTACATCGTACCAGAATTCATACCAGTATGTCCATGCTGCTAGCTTTGGGCCTGGGAAGTGAGAGATTGGGCTGAGGAAAAGGCGGTAAATAGTAAGGTAGAGAAAGTAGATGATAGGAAACACGATGAGAGCCGCTGCCGCCAGCACCACCAATGGCCTGGCCGTCTCGACAGGAACGACGAAAATCGACATGTTGGCTCAATCTTCGTTCTTCAGAAAAGACAAACAGCAGCTGGGGAGCCCTATGGAACGGATATGGTATCCAACCACGGCGACATGCTGCAAGCTTTTGTCGCCCAACAACAAGTCGTCTTAGGTTCATAGCAAGCTCGTCTTGGACCCGTTCACGTGTTGAGCTTGAGTGCTGGGACCAAAACCCCACAGCAAGTCGAAGCACGTAGCCCTGTATTGTCTCACATAAGCCGGGGCCGAGATTGCGTAGAAATCTGACCAGTCTAAGAATGGGGGTTTACCCTTGTAAACAAGGCTTGATAATGGAGAAAATGCTCCTCAGCGTTGATTACAGGCCCTCGGATTCGTCTGTAACTGACCCTAACCGCTCGATAAGGCCGAAGCTTGCTGCCAGAGCTGCAACTGAGCCCTTAGTAAGCCCTAACGCAGAGGGATTTAAGGCAAGGCAAGGTTTCATGAGTTTATGGAGATGCTATTTACACGGCACTGAGGTGTTTGCGAAGTAGGATGGAGACCTGCGTCGGTTGCGTGGTGGTGGTGGGGGATGAGGG
>JFBX01000251.1:0-57365 GCA_001563135.1 Colletotrichum simmondsii
GACCTAGAGGGCGCCTGCTGTGCTGGTGACCGAAATGGGAATGACGGGACCTATATGGGTTTTTTCTCTGGTGTGTATTCGGGTTGGGTGGGGATGGAAGCGATCGGATGAAAGTTTTGGACCTGGATGGCAGATTGTCAACCTCAGGTAGGCAAGCTTGCATGGAGAGGAAGGTATGATTAGCGCCATCAACCTTTCATCGGCGTCACCTTCCCGGCTCTATTTCTCCATACAAAGCGCAGAAGTTCTCGTTTTTCATCTATTCATGAATGCATAACAGTACATCAAGCTAGCGATCCTCATATCCGAAAACAAAATATGTGATGACCAGGCTTCTGTCGACTCCGGTATATGGATACACGCTGCTACTGACGATCAGGAAACGGGAATCAACTCAGTCAAGACCACCGTCGAAAAGGCAGTGCAAGCCCGGGTACATAGTAGAGGCCGGATCATATTATGAAGTTGATGGCACGCCTAGGACTCGTGGCGGGCTCTTGCCTCATACTAATTTTTGAGTTAGGTTATACCAGGAGCTCTAGGCTACGAGTCTTCCCATTTCCATGTCGGTAACCTCAACAAACTCCAGCTTCTCCCCTTCACTGTCCGGAATATCCCATCAACGGCTACTTCCGAGGGCATTCAAGTTCGATCACATATCCTCCGGACCATATCCTCCTCGCCAAAGGACTTGCGCAAGTTCAGGCTACCTCCGAAGTCTCTCATCACAGAACTCGGGCAAAAAATCGCAAAACAGCACATCTTCAAGGGAGCGTAGCGGTCATCTGATACCCAACGCTGTAGAATTTGAACCCTTGAAGGGAGTCTGGGCCCGAGCCTGGATCTTTGCTTCGGCCTTGGCAGTAACCTAAGACATTCCCAGGCCTGGACCGCGAAAAAAAGAGCTGTCTAGACGGACCCAGGGAACCGGTCAGTCCTAAAAGCTAGGTATATGAGAACGTTTCACATTTTACTCCCTTAGATCCAACTGCCTTTTGTGTCAAGGTTAAATCGCCGATCCCTTCCTCCAGATAGTACACAACACTGAGTTCTAGTCTGAATAGGAAGCAAGAAACTTGGACCAGCACCTCGAGCTGGTCTAGTGCTGGCCCTGGGGCCCGTACGGCCGGTCACCCTCTCTGGCAAAAAGGACTGGAATAGAGGAAGAAGGAAACACGCGGTATGAAAGAAAAGACAGGGATGCAACCTAAGGACAAGAGTAAATTCCAACAATTAATCAAGCAAAACATGCCATTTCTGAGTTAACGCTCACTTTTGACCGCCATTCACTACCCGTCCAATCCATTCTCCTTCCTCCACTCTCTAATCCGAACAAGTAGCTTATCCCGGCGCGCAAGACCTTGGGGACCCCAAACGCCTTCCTTGGTAGGATAGAACTCGTCAAAGCGAGGCTTACCATCGTCGGCAACCTCGACGAACGGCAGCTTACTGCGCATGAAGATGTAGACATCCGGACCGCCCAGCAGCGCAGGGGCGTCGAGGGTGCCGACGCGGAGGAATTTCATCAGGGGGCCTGTGCCGTCGTAGTTGCTCCAGACGGGCGTGAGACAGATGGGACAGCGAGCAATGTGCTGAGGGGCGCCCGAGTCGGCGGGGACGGGGAGGATCACGGGTGAAGGGATATCTGCCTGGACGCGGCGTTTGCCGGCATCGTCAGTATCATCATCAGCGCCCTTGCCCTTGTTCTCGCTCGTCCCGTGGACATCGTCGGCGGGCCTGGACTGTTGCTGCTGCTGCTGCTGCTGCTGCCTGGGAGTCCAATCATCAAAGGCAGACTCCGGGAACGACGCCAGCGGCTGCAGCGGTGAGGCGGACGAGGAGGGCTTGCTCGGGAGGAGGGTCATCTCGTCTCCCTCGACGACGGCGTTGAGGGCGAAGGCGGTGCCGGTCTCACGCTGGCAGGAGGTGCAGTGGCAGCAGTGGACGACCATGGGCGGGGCATTGAGGGAGTATCGGATGTTGCCGCAGGCGCAGCCGCCGGTGAGGGGGAAGATGGAAGGGTCTTTTTCGGTGGTGGAGTGAGACATTGTGGTGTTTGTATGAAAGCTTCTTGTCGACTCGTTTTGTGTGGTTCGGCTTTTCCCTTTTCTCGACGGTTGTGGCCCGTTTCGGTCGTGCGTAGGTGGAGAGACCGGATAGTTTGCGTCCCGGGTGATCAACGATAAAGGGTCCAGACATGGAAAGATTGCTGACGGTTGACAGGTCTCGGCGGTGTGCGTTTTGTTCAAGAATTCCAGAGGGTGGTGAGGGTTTGTATTCTCTTCGTGCTGAAGGGGGTGGGAAGGGGGTGGCAGGTCTGCCGTCTGGGTTGGCAAAAAGTGTGTAAGTGGGATGTCTGCGGGGGGCTGGGAGGCAGGAGAGAGTGACTTACATCGGCCTGAAAGAGAGGAGGTGTCTCGGAAGGACCCTGAGCCTGGGCAAACAGAGTCAGAAAAAAGTGAAAACTTCCTAAAAAGAAGAAATGATGGATGGGTAAGAGGAAGAAGAAGATGGAGGGGAGAAGTGAAACGAAAGGGCGCGAGGAGTAGGAGAGAGAGGGCAAGGCTTTGTTGACAGGCGAGGAGATGAGGGAATTCGAGCGTGCCCAGTCAGCGTTGAGGTGATGGCCTGAATAGGCAAGTTTCTTATCTAATCGCTGCAGATGACACTTTTCCCCTCTTCTGCTGTGCCCTTTTTGCCTTTTATTACCCTTAGGCAGACAAAACCAGCCCAAGAGAAGCGAAATAAGCTGACAAGCAGCAAATAATTTGTTTCTTCATGATAAATTGGGTAAGTCTTGAAGTTTTCTCGTGATCCGTCTAGATATGATGTGTCGTTTGATGGACACGACAATCGTCTACTGCGGATAACCCTTGAACCAGACTCGTACACAAAACTTGGGCATAGCCTGACGATCGAAGTCTCCGCATCCTATGGAAAAGTCGGTATGGCAATCCCTAAGACTGAATGAAGCACTGGTGCTGCACGATTCTCTTGGCTCCGGGGGTTCCAGGCATTTTGAAGAGGTCATTAATGACAGCTGTGGTATTATGTGTGGTGTTGTGAAGGAAGGGGTTGGGTGGTTGACTCAGACAAACCCTGGAAGGGGCTCTCGCGCCCCACGACTTACAGGTTACACCGGGCTTGAAGCATCACAGGGTCTGAATCGTTCTGACCTAGGTGGGAGGCACACACCGAGGCGAAGGAGGGCTGCATTCCGATCGAAGGCGGGTTTTTCATCGTTTGACGCCGGCGTGATTGTCCCAATCTTGGACACCGTTAGATGACGTTTGTGGTGTTTTTTCTCTGCGTCATTTGTCTGGCAGCAGAAAAAACCGTTGAGTCTGGGATATAAACCGTCGGCGCCCTCCAGTTCCGTTCTAGACCTCTCGAGACAGCCAAAATACACAAAACACTGCAAAGGGAACGAGAGTTTACCAACCTCAGCTGTGGAATTCATCAAGCCCAGCCAGCCAGCCAGCCAGCCACCTCGAAATCGAGTCCAGAAATTTAAAAACGCCACGCGAACCCGCCCACGATAATGCAGCCCGCTGCCCTCTTTGGAATTCTGCTGCTTCTCTCTTCGCAAGCACAGGCCGCACCATCGTCGCTTCACTCTCACCTCCAGCGCCACAGAGAACGCGCCGCAACACACGCTCACTTGAGCCACCAGCACGCAAAGTTAAACAAGAAAGTCGAGCAAGTCGAGCCCGAACCCGAAGCGATGAAGACCTTCAGAGACATCGTACCACTATTTCAAAATCTCATTGCCACGGAAAAACCTTCATCACCGTCGCCCTATGTTGAGTCGACGTTGACGCCTCCTCCGTCTCCAAAGCACAATGATGCAGCATCAGACCATGTCGACTCAGACTCTGAAGACTCACAGCAACTACGGGTCGTGAGAACGAATTCAGCTCGCGAGCAACAAACGTTGCCTGATCGGGCTAAGCTGGCGGCGATGGGTCGAGGGCAGAGCCGAGTGAGGTCGGTCGCGGATATCGTCGACAGCCGGCATGCCGACTCTGCGATGCGTTTGCTGCGAGCTCACGCTGTTGTCAAGCATAACAGATTTCAGCGCGAGATTTGAGAGAGAGAGAGCGTGATGGAGAGGCGTGTTTTCGAATGCTTGTACTTAGATTTGGCATGAGTTGGGCTTTTGGCAGCTATGGTCCTGGCGACTGTTGATCCAGCTGCCTAGTAGTTTGTGTGTGCACGGAATGATGAGATGAAGAACCTAAACCCGCTGCGGGATCGGCGGGACGCGCGACGAGAGCACTTGATGATAGGGCTGGCGATATTTTTAGAATGCAGAATAATACCACTTTTCGCCTATAATGGACGCTTGTCTTGATTTTTCAAGGTGCCTTGCTTGATGTTGATCGCTGGCTGAGGCGAAAAACCTGCTGGACTTGTCTGAGAAGAACTGGATACTGAAATGCGATTGTCGGTGATTGCGTCAGGTATGGGATTGAAGTTCTCCATCTGTTGCAGGGAAAGCTGGTAAGCATGGGCGATCTGTTGGCGAAACCGTGTCAGCAGCGCTTCCATATCCCTGTTAGCATCGAGTAACGCTGTAACAGCGGACTGCTCGAGTCTCTCGGAGACAAGAATCGTCTCGCCAGCAGGTTCTCAGTCTGAAGCGGCTAAAGAAACGTTGGCGGTTCGAGATGCCTCCCTTTCGTTATGACGGCATGCTGATGACCCCGGAGTACTTGGCACTTGGCAGATTTATCGTCTTGAGGCGGTCGTGTAATAATTAAGTAGATTGACGATTGACAACCTGTCACTATGATTTGTACACTGAGGCTCGGGCGAGGAAAAGATGAGATGTGTTTTTGTTTCGAATCGAGTCAAGCCGTCCCGTCATGTTTCCTTTGCGCACGGAGAACGGCCCCGCGATCCATTAGGGTGACGATCACCCGAGCCGTATAGATACATAGAAACATACTGTTTTGAAGCTGCGTGTAGAGGCGTTATGTACAGTGTAAATCATCGTTAAAGACGGTATTTCTCAAACCCACTGATTGGTGCATAAAGCCGGACCTCCACCGAAGCTGGCTCTCCCATGGTGATGTGCAGCTACGGGGTTCGAGGTACTTTAATCTTGGCGCGCTCAAGTGGCCCGGGTATTTTCCGTCGCGGTTTGGCTTCGGGGATTGGCGCACCTCAGCTCTTCCCCCAGGGCGAGAAGTCGCCAGCAAAGCACCATTTCCGAGGTATTGACGACCTGGCTCTTACTTGCTTCATCCTACTGTGCATCGTGTACCTTTTACTTAGGTACCCCGTCTGTTCCAACCTGCCATCCTGCCAGCTCACTTGCAGTGTTTAGTCACGGGAGCCAAATTGTCGATCCCACTCCTACCTACCATAGCTCACCTACCATCTCCTTCATCCCCTTTTGACACTTCTCGACTTCACGATAGCGCGCGCGACGCCTACAACCACGCACCCCTTTTTCGACACCCGACAATTGACTAGCACTACACCTTTGCTTGCGATTACCAACGAGCCTTCACACTCCCTGCGCCGCTATTGGGGAACTTCCTCTAGTCCATCCTCCCATCGCTCGCCAGCTTCGAAACGTCCTGTTCAAAGCGCCCAATTGCTGGGGAAGCTCCGATACGCTTGGGCTTCTGCATCGTTACACAAAAGGGAGCCTCACATCGACACTCATTCCTCAATTTTGATCCCACCGCTGTCGACTGCTTGCCACCGTGGCATTCACCGACAAAGCCTTACGAGGGACGCATCGTCTGTTGTACCATCCTGCCGCTCGGCATCAACGTGTTTGCGACTCTCAATACCAACTTCTCGAATCTGCTTCCCACGTCGCATTCAAACACCATTGCAAGAGTCGACTGTTTCGCGACACAAAATCTTCGAGATGCCTTCGCAAAGGCAATTGCGCACCCTCCTTGTGGGTGTGCTGATAGGTGTCGTCTTCGTGTTGTTTTACACATCTTCCTTGCGAGCGAACGAAGTCAAAGACGAGCGGACCATTCAAGATTTCTACCACAAGACGGTCAATGGGTTGAAACATAAACAACCGCCGGGCCAAGCGGTGCTGGAAGGGAATAAGCCCAAGGCAGCTGGCCACGTGCCTGTTGACAAAGATGCTGATGGCGACGTTGACGCCGACGACGAGAAGCTCGCCAAGGATATGCAAGGACGCCTGAAGGCCGCCGAAGACAAGGCCAAGGAACTTGCCAACAAGAAATCACCACTGAAGCCTGATGCGCCTAGCGACGTCGTCGGAAAGGGCAACTCTGCTGCTGGACAAAAGAAGAAGGAAAAGGCGGCGAATGGCAAAGAAGTCTCCGAGACTGAAGAGGAGGAGAAGAAGGACGAGAGCGATGAGGAACATGCTGTCGAGGTTGAGTTGAACTCCATCTTGAAGAAGTCACCAGGTATGTTGACGTCAAGACTCGTGAAACGATTGCCAGCTAACCAGACCAAGTCATCATCTTTTCCAAGTCTTACTGCCCGTACTCGAAGAAGGCCAAGGCATTGTTGCTCGAAAAGTACTCGATCGAACCTACACCATATGTTGTCGAACTGGATAAGCATCCTCTTGGCCCTCAGCTGCAGGCCTTCCTCGGCGAGAAGACTGGCCGGAAGACAGTTCCCAACATCTTGGTAAATAGTGTGAGCATAGGTGGAGGCGACGATGTCATCGAGCTTGACAGCCAAAAGAAGTTGGTACCCAGGATCATTGACCTTGGGCAGAAGAAGGTGGAGATGAAGGAACGGTCTGCCAACAGCCAGAAAAACAACTAGCTCTCTTGAGTCATTCAACTTTTATTTCTACATTTGCTCGACTTCCACCATATGGCATCATCGTGGGCGAGTCGAAGCGATCATTAGGGAACAACGGGAGTTCGAACTGGTGGTGGGTACCCCAGTACTGGACATTGCATATTTTTGGCGTTGGTGATCGGTTGAACTCGTGCGCTCTCGGCGGCGAGCACTCAAGGCGACGATATGGGCTCTCGCCAGAGCCTGAAGGTTGAACGAAGCGCGCCGCAGACGACTGCGCAAGTTCCGTAATGATGAGGGACGTGTATGAGTAGTGTGGTTGAAGATGCTAGGGTGACACTGGTAACCTGGCATTGCCTCCTTGTGCGGTTGTATATACACGCAAATGGCTTCCTGTCAGCTTGTGTCCTGTCCTTGTGTGCTCACAAACCATGAAACCATTTGGCAACAGGCCGACAAGATGTTGCTCCTCTTGTGGACATAATTATCGTAAGATCACGAGCCTATATGAAAACCATATCGGCCAGCTTCTCTTCTGCAAGGTCGCGGGTTGGAGCCGACTTCCTAGTCAATTCTTTTGCCGCCCCGAGTTTGATTAGGATTCCCTCTATCGACAAAGGCCGTTCAAGGTCTCAGGGTGACGGTGCTGTTATCTTCGTTCCTCGGGACTGCTCCAGCCCAATTGTCTTCTTTGAGTCCGGAACTGCTATTCTTATCAAGAGCCGTCGATGAGGGGCAGAGTTGGGTTGTGGTCGGAAGAGAGGGGCTAGCTGTGCCCCTCCTTGCGCGACTGTCACGATGCGCCTCATATAGCTTGGCCAGACCAACCGGGTTACACAACACATTTTCGCTAAACTGGGTCCATTCCGCAGAATCGAAATGCCGCACTCATACTGGAATTTGCCCTCTTTGATGATCGCTGACACCATTTTTGGGACAGGGACGAAATCTGGGGCGGAGTGCGGCCTGTGTCGTCAAGTGAGAACCTGGATGGCCAGTCGCGACGTTGTTGAAGGACAGCCGGGTGCGCACTTGAGGTGCACTTGCGATGCTATATCTCTGTTGCTTGGTCTCTTTTCCGTATCTCATCTCAACTACTCAACTTTCAGATTCATAACCTTTGGGTTATTTGCTGTGAATAGTGAATCACTGCTTTCGTCAAACATCTCATCTGAATCTCAAGTAGAGTGATTCAGAACGCTCTGAGTCCTGCCTACTTATACGCGACTGGCCTCCTATCTACACACATCACCGCATCACGAGCTCGAATCTTACAGATTATTGCATTCGAACCACTTCTACTTCAATTTATTGTATTTACCCTCACATATCTACTATTCACATCAAGCCTGAACACCAGAACGATCAAAGTTGTCAGCACAGCGTAGGGCAGCAGGAGCGAGGAAGGAGTTAGAAGTTCCAAGAACGACACTGGCTCACTTCCTGCTACCTCTCCTCACAACCACACACCTCAGAGGGCAATCGCAGGCCGATCGAGGTTGATTCAAAACCCCCTTGTTCATCCAACTGCGTTTTGTACAACCTCTACTCCAACATTCACCTACAATACCTTACTACCATTTGAACCTTGGATAACAATGTCTTCACTCTTGCCCGGCCACCTCCTCCTCCTCGTAGCAGAGCACGCAGACTTTGCCCAGATCCAAGCCCTCCGAGCAACCTGCAAGACCAACCGCGCCCTGCTGGATAGCTACCAGCACACCGTAACAAGAGTCAACACTGCCCGCTATCCCTGCCCGCCATGCAACCACATCCTCGCCTCCGACACTCGCGAGCGCGAGGTGCTCCCAAAAGACACATATGATACCATCCGAGAGCTAGAGACGCGGCACCGACACATCGAGGAGATCGTCCACGGCGCATACCTCGCCTTCTGGGAGGAGTACGGGCTCCAGGACGCGAACAAGGCGGACACCATCCGCGCCAACCTCAAGAGAGCGCTCTGGCAGTGCTCTGCGATTGCAGACCTGGAGACGCACTCGATACGGTACAGGGACGACGTCGTCCCCCGCCGCGACCCCTGCGTTAAGTCCTTGATTCATCAGGAGATTATACTTCACGACGCGCCGCCTCCCGACGGCTGGCATTTGGCTTTGAGGGAGGCCCACGATTCCAACCGCCAGGACGTGCGGTTTCGTCAAATCGCCCACGTCCGCAATGACCTCTCTACGCAGGACCTCGCGGGCATAGTAGTCCTCGCGCACCTCGCTAGTCAGGGGTACCGGAGGTACAGGGCGCCCACGACGAACGGGCTGAGCCGGCCCGAGATTATCGAGATGGGCGTGTGTATGGCGGAGAATACCATCCGCCACGGCGTTTTCTTCCTGTATAGCAAGGTATTAGCGGGCGAGAACGACGAGGACGGGCGGCACCACGCGAGGCTGCTGCTTGACGACACCTTCGATGAGATGCGGCGGTGGGAGGCGGGGGATCCTAGTGTGCTTCCCGGTCTGACGATGAGCGTCGCGTCTACGTTTTGCGAGAAGATTGGGTGCGAGCATCGGGATATGCTGGATGCTGCGTGTACGTTGTTGAGGGGGGATGTGTGGCGTCCTGCGGCGGAAGAGGATGAGGGGGATAAGGTCGAGCCTGAGGCTGGGAGGGAGAAGCCTACTGGGGAAGAGGTTGAGCAGGACTTTACTGTGACGGAGGCGGGAGGCGGGGAGCAGGCCTCTTGAGGGTTTATACCTGGGATAGGATACATTGGATACTTATGAATGCATGATGACCCTACAAAAGTTTGCTCCGAAGATTCCCGGACCCGATTCATTTGTCTCTATGCCCCCCTATTCTCTTTATTTGTTAGACATATTGCAGGACAGAGACTTATAGAGACAAGAGTGAGAAAAAGGAATGGAACTCTTTAGTACAGCTCTCTCGGACGGCAGTGAATCACGAAAAGGGGCTTCGAGTCTCACGGTCACGGCCCATCATATCCGAGTATTCTACTGAATCCCTCTGCCGGCCCCTTTGTTCTTCATTTTTCACATTGTGCCTTCTTGAGACTTTCGAATTCTTGTGGTGTTTGGGTGTTGTACCTAGTGATTGACAACCTACCTACCGCCCTCAGATAGCTTGACGGAATGACCAGGAAGTTTATCCGTATACTTAGACTTGGTGTCCTTTCGTTTTTTTCACTGTGATTAATCATCTTTTGACGGCATGGGTATACATTAGACATGTAGACATGAAAGGTGAGTGGTGGTTCAGGACTTGACAACCGCCCAATCCAAGCTCCGAGACCTCTTGCTGGTCTAAAGACACATAGAATCAACCGAAGAAACGTCTGGCTGTATTATGGAGCCCAAGAGGCGAATAATTTCTGGAAGGTGTCCTGGTGATGCTTTTCAGGGTACAAGGAAGTTTGTGAAAGCTCGAGCGCTCCTCTGGTCGACTTGTGTAGGCTGCGGACGAGGTAGTCTACGTAGGTAGGTTGCAGAACTTGACATGCACACACGCGCGCTTTCACGAGGTTTGAACGTTTCGTTCTCGAATTCCTCGTGTTATGGATCTCGTTGGGCCCGCCACCTGGAAACTTGCCAACTTTGACAAAGTCAGGGAAAAGATTCAGAACGTAGTTGACGCCTGAGTTAGGCAGAAGCCATGGAAGCCTGAGGATGAACTGCCCCTGGCGGGCTATATCTCGACGTCGAAGCATAATGGTAGCCTAACCCGATGGTACCTTGCGGTGCGGTACGTCGTTACGGATGAGGCTACGAGTTTCATTCTCATAGGCAGATCCCAATGTAGTAGGGCAAGACGGCCACGGCCGGGAAAGCCAAACCGGCACCTTGGGAAGGGGGCCTGGCCTGCCAAGGAACTAGGAGAGATCTTGTAGGAAGACAAGCTTTTTTCTTAGAGTATGTTAGATGAGAATTTTTTAACAGAGCCGCGTGTGTGACGACGACTGCTTCAGATGGATGACTACCGACATGGGTTGTTCATCTCTGGAAAGGAATTTTGGTGGGGGCTACTACCCGGCGTAGGAGCTTCACATCGGGGCTAGGAACACGTGTGTTCATTCGTCTTGAGCGAGAAGTTTTCTTCGTTGGAAGGGTCTTCTTTGCTGGCTCTACTGGGATGGAGGACGGAATGATTACTATGGATTCCGCGTGGGATGCAGGACTTTTTTCTCACGGTCTATATTTGGTGGAGTATCTGCCTGTATACGTACCGCTGGGTAGGCTGGGACATGATGCGAGAACCGGCGAACTTGTTTGGGTTGTGGTGACTGGTAAGCCTTGTCAGGCGAGGAGTCACCGGAGCCCCAAAGTCCCTTTCGCAGTAATGCAGTCTTCCGCATTAGGGCTGATCTGGCCTCCTGGGGGTATCAGTCCCGTGGTTACCGGCCGGCAGTGGAGGTATTCGTACAGGCAAACGTCATGGTGTTCCCCCGTATTACTGCTGACCCAATTAATTGATCTTTCAGGCGTTTCTGGCTCGCCGAAAAAAAGTCGAGGTAACGATCGTGGGTATCCATCATCAAGGTAGAAACGGGGTCTTACGACTGGTACCGCGCAGTGGAGAAATTATTCCTAGACAGGGCAGATTAAACGCCAGATATCTGTTGTTTTGTGTTGTTTTGTGTTGTTGTCTTTTTGTAACAATGGCGGGCGCGTTGAGGGGAGTGACTCACGACGCAGAAAAATCTCACCGGCGGCGAGATCTCAGGTTCCTTTCCTCACTGTGATGAGAAGCCTCAGACTGTCTACCGTGTATACCTGAGGAGGTAGGTAGGTATCCACAGCCAACCGGTGGTCTATCTTGCCGTCTTACAACGTGACGAGTCCTATTTGTCCTAGGACGCTAGAGTTGCTGTGGTGTCCTGTTTCTGGTGTTGTTGGTGCCTGTTGGTTTGCGTAGCCCTTGGAGGCAGGGGAGCGGGGAATCTGACGCTTATTTTTTGGCCGGTACGGATAGTGGTGCCGGGAACCGAACGGCCGCGTTGGCCGTTGATCTGCTGTATCCGTTCCTAATACCTTGCCTTACGTGGTCCGTGGAACCCGCTACCACGGGACCGGGGGGGGGGGGGAGATCTCAATGTCTGAATGTATGCGTATTTCCAAGTAGGTTAATTTGGTATGACATTGACGTCGTAAGTTGATTGTGTTGCGTAGTCACTGTGAGTCTATTCGGTATGGTATCCACAGCAATTGCAGTGTAAAGCCTACCTAGTACGAAAGCGAAATGTCGTATACAGGTAAAAATTTCCACGACAAAGTGCGCGCAGGAAAGCCTCAAATCAATTGGGTCAAGATAGTGCGTCGCCGATGGCTTGGGGCTGAGTTTGAACGGAGGGTTCGCCAAGATGCCAAAGTGGCATTGGTTTCGCAATAATTAGAAAAAAGAAAAGAAACTTTTCCATCGCAGCCTGTCAGTTTTGGCGATGATGAGATGAATTGGGATTTTCTCCTTTGCTCTTTTGCTCGCATTGAATTGGATTTTTCGATTGCCGCCTTGCCGCCCTGCCGTCCGTAAGGGACTTTGCCCAGGCACGCCGTGATGTCCTTGCGATCCATGCGAGAGTGGGAAAAGGATGGCGAAGCAGCAAGATCCGGATGTAGGCGGACGCATTGTCAGGGTTGAGCCTTGCGCCAAGTGACTCATGGCCGAACTTTATCGGATCAAGGAGAATTAGAGTGACACTGCCAAACTGCTCAGTGCAAGGCTTGCCAGGCAACTGGCAAGCTATTACTTGCGGCGTCGTGCTCACGCAGGGAGAGAGTAAGCTTCAAGGCTACCGCTAGTGCTGGTAATTGAGGAGAGGTTTGAGGGGGCAGTTTGACGCATTGACAAACTGACGCGAACCGGCGTAATGTCTTGCCTGTACAGGAATCCCTTTGGGTAGTCTTACTTACCCGTTGTGGTTTAGTTCTGCTAAGAACGCTCAGTGAATACTGGGGGTATGATAATGTGAATATGACGGCGTGAGAGAGGGGGCGAAAGAGGTTAAGCTCAATAAGCTTCCCGTCACACGCCCACGCAAGCCCAATTGTTGGTTATGGGCGACGCAATGGTGTGGATACCCGACCTTGATCTGTTCCGGGGGCCTGGTTGGATGCATTGGGATAGGACTAGGGAGGGGGGGTAATTCTCCCAGTGACGGAATCTTTTGGAGGATGCGTGTACTGCGTGTGCAAGTTGCGTGTGTCCGAGTGCGCGTGTGTGTGCGATGGGATGGGATGGCTCGGGTTGGGACGAGGAAAGGGGGGAAGATGCTTGTTCAGGTTTCTGCGCCCGTTTTTGGGGTCCCCCAAACCACGCCGCCGGCTTTTGCTTGGAATAGATGAGTCCTACGAAAGGATACTTTGATACACCTTAGTGTAAGGCAGGCAAATTAGGTAGTGTACACTAGGTACAGGATGGATGCAGGATACAGTGACATTGCGTGCCATGGCATTGGAGGCGGTGCATCGCTTCGTTTTGGAAAACATAGTTATAAAGAGCATGCCAACGCCCAGTCTATCAATTCTTCATCTTGGCCTGCGTCAGCAATCAATCAGCCTTTTCTACCAATCGTCCATCAATCAAACGCTATCAACACCAGCAAAATTACAAGAAGCTACCCGTCACCACATTCACAATCGCATTATCTACCAACATCAACAACAACACCACCACCAAAATCACGATTCACCACACAACCATCATCCAAACCCCTCAAACTGCAAACATGGCCAAAGCAACATACGCACCCTCCACCTTCTCCGAGACCTCAACCGTCTGCTCCTTTGAAAAGGAATCCTTCGAAAAAGACCCCGCTGTGGCAGTAGCACCCGCCGTCAAGGAACGCCGCTCCCTCCGCTCAAGAGTCAAGAAGGCCCTCCGCGAGGTCGGAAACCCGCCCACCTACCGCTACGATCTCGAGCACGGCATCGAGACCAAGAGGACGGTGCCCGTCGGCCCCATGGGCTACAACGTCCTCAACCAGCCCTCGCGCATGTAAATCACACTTGCTGCTACCCGTCAGTGGACTGTTGTGTGCTTGCGATAAGCGATAAGCGAACGTGCGATTTAATCTCGACGAAGAACAGACGAATCTGACTGTTACGGATGAAGCGATTTTTTTCTTCTTATCTATGGGTGCCATGAACGGATATACCAAATGGCGCAACGGAGTTTGGATGGAATCTTCATGGGGTTCCCCTTGGGTTCTGAACAATTTTATCTACATTTTTCTTTACACTTTCTATAACGGCACGCAAGAAGGGCAAGAAACACGAAACAAAGGTCACGTCTCTTGTGTGTTTCTTCCCTCCCTCTTTGCAAAGCTGTCGCTGGGCGATTCGGTGTCGATAGAGACGGACCTTGGGGGGGCATGGCAGGTGCCGCGAGGAGAGATGGCTTTTGCGAGCCCAGCTGAGAGGGGAGGGGGGGGAGCTTGAGGAGGTTGCCTTTGTTCCCGCTCAAAAGGGGAGATGGAGGGGGGCGCCAATGGCTCTCGCGCCTGGCTGGGGTTAGGATAACGACGGCGGGTTGGCGGGGATATGGGGAGCAAGCCATCGTCTTATGGGCTGCCACACTCCAAGGATCGGGTCGACACCTACGCTCAGCTTTTTTTTTCTTTTTTCACATCTGGAAATTCAGGGGGGTTGAGGCGGACTTGAAGAGATACAACCGGTTCCTCGTATGGGACATGGATCTTGATAGAACAATACCACGAATTCCCTCTATCCCCAGTTTGCTATCTTTTCACGTGAAAAATGAGCAACTTTCGCCGTGACCATCCTCATCGACCGTCTAGGTATCTAGACCAAGTCCGCATATCCTAGTACCTAAGTCAGAGGCGCGACTCGACTCGGCGTCTCAATATCAGACTGACTAGGCGCACGAGCGCGCGCTCAGAGTATCAGCTGCCCAGTCAGGCGAGTCGACACAATGAGAATGGAAGAGTAGGCCGTTCTCCATTTTTTGCCGACCGGAGTAGACTGAGCGAAGCACCGGGTTAAGTGGGACTGGTCGGAGGGCAAAGACCGGGCCCCGGACTCGTTTGGCGGCAGTTCCGTTGCCCCGAGCCAAGGATTTAGGCCGGATTTGTCCCTACACGGCTCAGTATGATCAATCAAGCATCCTTTAGCTAATTCCAGAGAACCAAATTAAGATTGTGCCTATGCATTCCCAAGATCTAATGGGCACAGCGAAATATCTTGCCTTTGCTCGAAATCGAACATCGCAATCGAGAATTGCCATCATGACGTAATATGCCCTCATTAAGTAACTGCTAAGTTACAAAGGACCAGCAAAAAACCAAGTTTCTGAAACAATTCTCTTCCCCTTCCAGAAGCACTCATTTAGGGCAGACAACAGGGACTGGATCGGACGAAGAGGACAAGAGGGGAATGCTAATAATGGATTGGATGGAAGCGGGGGCCACGGCTCATCCCTCTCTCCAGTCATCTGGCTTAGAAATCACGACATCAACTACAAACCGGGGCCAAAACTCCCTCGCGCCAAGCTTATTCAGCATCCCGTGTCCGTGGTGATTTGGGATTCAATTGCAATGCTGAGATATTGTTGGTTTGACATTTCAGATTTCGTTGGGAGTTGTTAGTGGGGGAGGTGCGAAGATTAGAGTACAAAATGGCACGAGAGTCTCTCGTCTTCGATGGTGTTAGTGCCGTTCATGGTAGAAACAATCTCCTTAAGCCATCATCAGACTCGCTTGTACGCGAAGCAGATTGAATCTTCCCTCCTATACACATAACTATATCATAACCCAAACGTCAGAGACAAAGAATCACACAAAATGGTAACCATCCCCAAAACCCACAAGGCCGTCGCCACACCCGCCAAACGCGCGCCCCTCATCCTCCTCGACCGCGAGACACAACCCCCCGGACCAGGCGAAGTCCTCATCCTAAACGAATGGACCGCCTCCAGCCCCCTCGACCTCCATCGCGCCGACGGCGGCC
Source organism: Colletotrichum simmondsii (assembly GCA_001563135.1). Taxonomy (NCBI): domain Eukaryota; kingdom Fungi; phylum Ascomycota; class Sordariomycetes; order Glomerellales; family Glomerellaceae; genus Colletotrichum; species Colletotrichum simmondsii. Next base: position 15,693 of record JFBX01000251.1, read on the forward strand.
TCCTCTGCAACCACCCGGAAGTTATGGGCGGCGGCGCAGCCGGGACAGTGGTAGCCGTCGGCCCTGACCAGGACCCAGCGGACGCCGGCAGACTGAAGCCGGGGGACAAGATCTTTACGTTTGCGTTCCACCACTTTAGCGAGCGCGCGCACCAGGACTTCGCGACGGTGCCGGCGTATTTGGTGTCGAAGCTGCCCGCGAATGTCACCCCGCAGGAGGCGGCGACGGTGCCGACGAATCTGATTACCGTGTTTCACGCCGTGACGGCGGATCTGGGGCTGGAGCTGCCGTGGCCGAGACCTCAGGGGGAGGGATGGGCCCCGCGCGCGAGGGACGAGGCCGTGCTCGTCTGGGGCGCGGCGAGTAGCGTTGGCGTGTACGCGGTGCAGGTGCTGCGGTACTGGGGATATCGGAACGTCCTGGCCGTGGCGAGCGAGAAGCACCACGGGCAGCTGAAGGCGATGGGCGCGCGGGAGACGTTCAGTTACCGGGACGCCGACGTCGTGGAGAAGATTCTGGGGGCTGTTGGTGAGCGGGGAGTGCCGTTTGTGTTGGATTGCATTGGGTCCGTCGAGGGCACGCTGAGACCGTTGACGAAGATTGCGGGCCGGGGGACAAAGGTTGCGGTCATGTTGCCTGTTATTGTGAGGGATGCGACGGAGGAGGTTGAGCCTGTGTATGAGATGGAGGTGGGGGATGTGTTGGTTGGGGAGTGGGCTGATGGTGTTGAGCTCCGGGGGGTGAGGACGCATTTCTACCTTGCGGTGAGTTTTTGGATTTCTTTCATTTTCTTGCTGATTGAGCGAGTACGCTGCTATGATGTGAGAAGAAGCTGACGTCCTGGTTACACAGAATGAGTTCTTCAAGGAAAAGATGCAGAGAGAGATTGTGCCGACGCTCTTGGAGCAGGATGTCATCAAGCCCAATAAGCAGAAGATTGTCGAGGGCGCCACCATGCTGGAGAGAGCGCAAAAGGCGATTGAGTTGCTGAGAAAGAGGGATCCTAGCGGTGAGCGTCTGGTCTGGAGGGTTTCGGATCTGAATCTGAAGCTGTGAGGTGGTGGTGTTAGTTGTTATTCTCTAAGTCCGAGCATCACCTAGTTGGCCCACGCCAGAGAAAGAAGAATGTCTGTAGTAGAAAGAATAGAGGTCTTTAAATGCTTTTTGTGACTTTGTTCCTGCTTTTGTAATCTGCCGACCATCTGCTGAAAGAAGCTCAAAACTCCAACCGTGGGATGCCTCCTGACCAAAAACAAAACGCCAATGAGTGGTCGATCCTCCGCTGCGTCGTCTCTTTTCCCACTCGGATATGTAGATCAAGTTTCCTCCGCAATACACACACTCTCTCTCTTTCTCATAACCGTCGCCATATTCTTTTGTCACTCCAAGGACTTTACTCCTTGCGACCCTTCTTGGGCTTCTCCTCCGCGTCACCCTTCTCCCCCTCGTCTTCGCTCGCCACGTCCCTGCTGCGCTTCAGACCCTTCATCTTGCGCGTCTGCAGCTCGCCCAAGTCCTGGCGACCGACGTGCACGCGACCCATCTTGTCACCCATGGCGTCCGTGGTGACGTTCTTCTTGGTGCGCTCCTCGGTGCCGCGGGGCTTCTTCATGGCCTCCTTGAGCATGCCCTCCTCGGGTTCGCGCATGCGGCCGACGCGGAAGTCCATCCGGGGCCCAATCTCGTTGACCTCGACGCGGGGCACCTTGGAGCCGCTGCGCTTGGTGGTGATGGTGTAGGCGCGGAGGCGGATGGCGGGCTTGGCGGCGTCGTCGGTGGGCTCGTCGGCCGTGATGGAGACGATCCACTGCAGGCCCTCGACGTCGATCTTGTCCGTGGGCTCGCCGCGGAAGAAGTCGGCGAAGAAGGACTTGGCGTGGGTGTACTCGTTGGCGATGGGGCTGTCCCAGGCGGTGCCGGCGAAGTTGAGCATGGGCTTGAGGCCGATGGGCACCTTTTTGCCCTTGAACTGGGCGAGGGTGCGGAAGGTGTCTGGGTCGAGGTAGAGCTCGAGCATGTCAAAGACCTTGTAGCTGAAGGTGCGGACGAGGGTGAGGGCGTGGGGCCGCTTCTTGGAGGTGTGGCCGAAGACGAGGATGGAGGCGTCGTTCTTTTCCGAGAAGAACTCGAGCGAGTCGGCGTTGTCAAAGGGGTGGATGTCGTTCTTCTTTACGAAGCGCTTGGCGAGCGGCTGGCGCATCTGGTAGAGCTCGTTGATGGCATCTTGTGTCACTTGCGAGCATGAGCTTCCGCGGAGGAACAATGCCGTCTTGGGGTTTTCTCTGTTTGAGAGAAAGGTTGCTGAATTAGCTTACGATCATGGTGAAACTTGTTCGTCGAGATCGGGGGAACGTACTGGGCCTTGGGCTCGCGCTTCTCGAGCGCACGCTTGGAGCGAGCATTACGGGGTTTTCTGTTGTGTAATTATTAGCTCCTTGTCGGAATGGCTACCGTTTACCATTGTCGCGACTCACATTTGACGAAGCATTGTGCCGGTGGTCGAGTCTGTCGTCCGTCGGGTCTTTGATGCAAGTGGCTGGGATGCGAACTGATCTCAATTCTGCGGTAAAGTTGAAGCCGCCGTCAAAAAAATTGCTTATCGTTATCGCCAGGACGTAAAATCTTATCTTATCACCCCGCGGCATTGAACCTGTGCTTGAACACAAGACTGCCAGCTGGTCCCACCTGCAAGGCTTCAGCTGAGCTCTGACGTTCCCCATCACCCAACGTCATTAAAATACACTGCCGGTTTATAATATCTAACACGCGCCTATTGTTGTCCATAAACGTCCAGCTCACTATCAAACCACAATATCGTCATGGGCCACAAAGAGCACGATACGCCCAAAAAGGCACGGTTCCGGGGAGCTTATACCTTTCTCACTGCTCATGGCTATAAGTTCAAGAGGAAGGATCTCTACGAGTTCTTTGATATTAGCGAGCGAACAGGTCGCGAGCTTCTGAAGGACCCGTACGGGTGCGACCGTACGCGCCACAACAATCCGGATCTCCCAGAGACGCGCGGGCGCAAGCGGAAGGTCGTTGACGAAGACGCGGTCGATGAGAATGGAAAGCCCCTGAAGAAGAGGAAGAGGAATCCCGTAAAGAAGAAGAAGAATCCATAAAGAAAACAGGGGCAGTGAAGGCTCCTAATTCAACGCGAGCCTCGGAGAAACAGACGAGCTCCAATCTGCCGGCAAACGAATTATCGCAGGCAGCACCAAATGCAGTTGACCAAATGCCTGGCCCATCTCAACCCGGCCCATCTCAAGCTCAATCAACTCCCTCGGGCAGCTATATTAACTCCTATACCACCAGTGTATTTTCCACAGTGGATGGAGGACACCCGTACCCTTTCTATGGAGAACAACCTGGCCATGGTCGTTACTGAACTTCATGTACACTTTCTGAAGATGATTTGACATCATGCACAGAGTGTGCTCGACGACACGAGCAACAGCCAAACGGTTTCATACAAGTCATGATCATATTACTCCAACGGTGAACCATCTATACACAGCCCCAAACAACAATACGCGACAGTTTGGCCGATTCTTAAACGACCCCTATGCCTAGTTCACCAATTCATACAACTGACTAACAGCGCCGACACCCTCTCTTGAGTACAGCGCCAGGAAATGTGTCGGGTCCCTGTTGAAAAGTCCAGGCCAATGGGCTTGCGCGGGCCCCGTCACGACACTGCCGCTCCATGTCTTACCGTGGTCGACGCTGGTGATGACCTTCATCTCGCCAAAGTTGTAGCCGTCGGCGCCCTCAACGTCCTCGTTGGTCATGAAGCTGGCGACGAGCGTGCCCCACACGTTGTACACCTGCGGCGCGCCCGACATGCGGCCGTTGCGCGCCGTGTAGAGGCTGCCACGCTCGCCCCAGGTGTAGCCGTCGTCGTGGGAGAGGACATAGTCGACGTTGAACCTGCCTTCTCTGGTGTGTTCGAACACCGCGCTGTGAAGGGCTCGTTGTTAGCATTTGGTTCGAGAAGGGTGGGGGAGAGTCCTCTCAAGGGCGATTCAACTTACATCAATTCTCCTTCGTTGCCGATAGGCGCAACACCAACCATACCGTCACGGGACAAACGATCACCGCCAGAAACAGGAACCCAGGCCGACCAAGTCTGACCGCCGTCCTTTGAATACTTCATAAAGTTATCCTGGTCATCTGCTGAATTCTCAGCCGAGTAATAACACTGCAGCGTACCATCCCTCGCCAGACGCAGATACGGCTCCCACAGCCCGTTGACGCCGTTGGGCACGTGCTCCTCGACGGTGGACAGGTACTTGAACGTCGCGCCGCCGTCGTCCGAGTACGACACGGAGATGCGGAAGTAGGTGTACTGCCCGTTGGCGCCCGTGCGGTCGTGGTTCCGGTAGGCGTACAGGATGCGGCCGCCCGGCAGCTGGATCGGCATGGCGTTATCGATATCGTGCGTCGCCCTCTCGCCGCGGAAGACCTCGCCGATGCGCTGCCAGGACTGCGCGCCGTCTGTGGAGCGGACGACGCGGAGGATGCTGGTCGAGCCTTCTTTCGCCGCGTAGCCGCCGATGAGGCTGCCGTCGTTCATGAAGCTTACGCGGATGTAGTTGCCGGTCGGATCGATGACGACGGGGTCGCCGGCGCGGACGACGCGGCCCGGCAGGCGCTTGTCGAGAGATACCGGCGTGCTGGCGGCCAGGCCTATGAGGGCTAGGCCTGCGGTGAGGGTCTTTGCGAGGTTGAACATTATGATTCTAATCTTGGGGGGTTTCCTTGTCGACCTATAGGTGGTGATACATCAAAACGAGTTGAAGCGTCTCATGATGGACTCTTTATGTGTTTCCATCTCCATCGCGCCTTGTAAGCGCGGCATGTCGGAGCCAGTACCAAGAGTTTTGTGGCATCATGTCAACTCCACGAGCTGACTTGATCAAGAATGACTTTTCCCCTCTATCCCTGGTCATCTCAATTTGGCTGCCTACTCAGGAAGCAGAAGCTTGCTGAATGCCTCTATGGGTACCGTTACAGGATCAATTGCATCTACGCTGTGGAGATTCGCGCCGGGCTGAGTTCTTATCCCTGAATCCTACACCCACGTGAAATCCCGGCTTCCCCTGCAGGAAGCGGTGTATTCGTAGAACTCGTCCAATAGACCATCCTGTTCATCCTGGCAGAAATATTGATTCCCTCTTGCGGCTCTTAGGACTCCACAGCACAGGTGAGAGGCCAGGGACCCCAGAAGCTGCGGGCTGACATTGGATATGCTGGTTGGTTGCGCTCAAATCCTTGTCTGGGTACCACAATTCCATTGCTGGTGCCTAACGTCCACCACTTCGAGTTTCTTAACTTTGCTATGGCTTCTTGTCACCTAGGGGCGGTTGTTTCCGCGCTCGTCTCATGATTGCATCTACAGGAAGTGGTCCTTCGATTTTTTGAGTGTGTGCCAACAAAGTAACATCTAGTCTCTGAAGTCACCACTTGCACGCGGGCCGTGACAGGACGGGCCGCCTGAATGAGACTTAAGGAAGCAACGTATCATCTCAGTGCGCGGTCGACCTTGACGAGCAATCGAGGTTTTGCAAGGCCTAAGTTTCACCAGAACTATTCCGAAGGATGTCGCATAGAAACATCAATGAAAGTTTACGGACCGAGTGGTGTTTGGGTATCAAGATAAGTGACGTTGACTGTACGAATACAGGGCTGGGAACGACTATGACTGGGCTTGCATTGAGCAACGGACTTGCCCTCCGCTTCGACAACCTCCTTGGCAAGAAACCCCATTGGAACCGGACTGCCATGTAGAGTACCAGCATGACACTCCTTTCAAGTTCCACACTCAATGTTCTAGAGCCAGCGTACATCTCCTCTGATATTGCCGATGAAGTCCCTGCGGCGAATAACAACTCATAGGCTGGCTTTTACCTTTGTCGAACATCAGAATACTTTGAAGGTAATTACGTCCTGACGAGGACATGATAATCACACGTCCTCACGTCCTGATCAATGTCGATCCCGTTTAGTACAATCAGCCTTACTGGCCATGACCAGCATTACCATTACTCGTTGCAGCTGCTCCATCAGGTTCAAGCCGTTTGTCGCGTTCGTACTCTTTATCGTCAATCACCTTGACCACTGTCACTTTGTTAGCAAAACCTCAGATCCGCGGAAAACATTGTCATATGAAAGTCAACGCACGCTCTCCAAATACGTCGCGCATACGTCTCTGATACCACCAACCGATGAAGCTAACAACTGCCATGAACGCTATCGCGGCGATGGCGACTGGCTCCCAGTACGCTGACAAGCGTTAGCTGTGCTCTCCCGATAACATCAAAACAACCAATGGGTAGATCCTTACTAGTGGCAGACTTGATCATCTCCCGGCTATTTACCGATAGTACTACCGGCGGCCGTCTCTCTTTCGGCTTCAGCCAATGATGTGCGTTGATGAAGCACATGTTGGTGCGGTATACACCCATGATTTGCATCAAGGTTCCCCCTAGGCTAACGAACACTGCGCACAGTCCGAATGTGAATTGCAACGAATAGTACAGCAAGTACCATAACAGAAACCAGTATTTGTGTCGAGCTGACACTGGGTCTTTGATATAGGCCCAGAAAAGTTTGAACCTGTTTCGAGAACTTGTGTTCCCATGCCACGGAGATCTAGACGGATCATAGAAGCCTCGTTCATCGAGCCACCCTCCTTTCCTGAAGAGGTTCATTGTTCTCGTGGTGTTTCTAGTATTTCCGGTGCGGGTAGTGACCTCGTCATTACTTGGAGGACCGACATAAGCCCAGAGCCATAAACCGACCTGTGCAAGCTGAAGGCCGAAGTAAACCAGGAACGTCAGGGAGCGACAGGACAGTCCAATTTGCGGCGTGAAGTATGCCAGCATGAATGCGAACAGGTAGGGGATGCCGACGAGGAGCAAGGTGAGGAAGAGTAAAACACACCAGTCGAGGAGCGATAGAGTGGTTTTAGACCTAAGATACTTCATATCGCCATCGATTCCTCGGTGACCTGGGTATTCGACGTCGGTAGTTGTGCTGTACACGGAAAGGAGCTGCTCAATCCACAACTTTTTGGTATGGCCACGTTGCCACTGCCATGCGACCTTATAGCAACTTGGATAAACTAGGTCAAAGGGCAAGAAGCCGAAGACTGGATACGGATCTTCCGGCTTTTCTTTTTCGCGCTCTGTTGCAAGAACTCCTTCGAGAATATTCGGGTTGTTGCCCGCGAGGAGTAGACCGGAGATGATGGCAATGTGAGGAATAATCTAATTTCTTGTTAATGAGATTTTATTAACAGAGATTGGTGACACCAACCATGTACCATGACCCGAAGGCAATGGATTCTCTGTGAGATTTTGTCAGTTTCCTCAACCCTCACACGGACCTGGAGGCTCGGCCTACGCGATATTTTCATCACCCAGTTCGTCAAGACTCGTTAGGAATGAGAAGATGAAGCCTCCGAGGAAAAATCTGAAATCGTCAGCAAAGCAAAGAAATCTGACTTTTGAATCATTCATTGTAACCGACATTACCGGTGCTCCAACAATAGACCCGAATGAATACTGGCAATGCAACATTGTACGTAATCGCGTTTTTGTCTTGATAATGTTATGGTCGGTCTCTTGTGAACTTGGCCGTGGCTCTTGTATGGTGTATTCTCGTTGCCCAGGTGTCCTAAATCGCTTTGCCTCTTGTCGAGGAGAACGCTGCCTAGAAAGATCGTCATCATCGTAAAGTCGTAGATCGTGAAGTAAGTTCTCCATGTGGCGCCAAGGAGATGCCACCATGTCGTTTGTGGATTGACGTGTAACTCCCCGCGCTGCTTGGGCATCGTCCGTATTAATCTGTGGAACAGATGCGCTCTGTCTACTGCTCCTTCCACTGCCTCGTCTCCTCAACTCTGTGCCCATGGACGATGTGTTACTAGAGCCGGACGGAGGCGGCCTGTCGTCAGGAGCACTATCTGCACCGCTCCTCCCGGCCTCTTCATCTGATCTCAGCGTTGATCCACGCCCATTAACAACAGTTGAAGAAGAAGAGAAAGCCTCGGGGCCTAGAGCGAGATCTAGGTTTCCAATGAGTACCAGCATGAGACAGCGACATCGCATATCCAAGGTCAAGTGGCTGGCGTAGATCCTATTTTTGAGAAACTCTAGAACTCGATTGTCCAGAAACGCCTCGTAGAGACCACTGAGAATCATGGGCCCGGCGAAGGCGAAGCAGATGGAGAGCCATATGATTGTGTCGACTGTGACGATCAAGCCTGCTATGATAGCGCCGAGAATTGCCGGGATGATGCTTTTGATGCCGCCAATATCCGCTGTGAATAAGTGGCTAATACAAGATCAGAGCAATTCAAGAAAAGTTAAACAAGAAAGGATTTCGCAGCGTACCGAGGAACATGCAGTTTGCGACGCCTAGGCACTGATAAGCAGAAAACAACCGCTGGTACCAAGAACCCCGAGAGGGAGTGAAGCCAGGCGTTCAAGTTAGACTTGTCGCTGAGAGACCAACCCGGACAGGTGTCAATGAACCATTCGTACTGAACACGCACCTCGGGTGCACCGCCGAGATGCGCCTGCCTTCCGGATGAGCTTCAATAGACTTTGGAACTGAGGTCATGGTAGATCTTACATCATTGTACTTGGCATCACATGGGAACTGACTTCGATTGGCGGCGCTCCGAAGGTCACCGGTCGTCAACGCGCTGATATTGGTAATCGAATTATTGTGGATGACCAGCGTGCCGTTGTCGAGAATCTTCAACCCTTTTTCGACGGCCTTGAGGCAGCACCATGTGTAATTCTGACCGCCGAGGTAGACATTCTCGGGAGCACTCTCATTCAAGTTGGCGAGCTGCCAAAAGACATCCGACGGCTTGGTGACCCCCTCGATATCCTTTTCTGCTCGGACTATAGTCGCAAACAGTAGAAACAAGCTGAAAAAGCGATGCATCGCTCGAAGCAGATCGTACCAGCCCACTGGCTATTCGTGGTGAATGTTGGAAAGCGGCCGACATCGAGAAGACACGAGGGAAACTTGATAATAATAAGCGTGGCTCGTAGGCCTAAACAGAAGAATGAACATCTTGGAGGTGCCAGGCAGCGCTCCGAGAATCAATATTTCAGCCTCACTTGAGCCCTCGAGCCAATATGATTATGTCGTGTGACGCGGCGCTGACCACCCCATTGGATGTTCAGCCTGCCATAAGCAGGCTGCGCCATCGCCATGATGCTTCGAGAAGAGGCTGCAGATAGGACAGATTAGACGACCAATGATGGGAAATGCAATGACAAGAGAGGAAGGAGACCCGAGAGGGTTAGAGATGCAGTAAAAAGAAAAAGGAGACAATTGCGGTCAAGATTTTCAGGCAGAAAGAAGAGATGTGATTTCTCTTCTAGCAAACGAGACAACAAGGCGAGAGGCTTAGCATGAGCTGGCAGGCGGCATGCAGCCTAAGATGAGGTGGAGGAGAGAAGCACGGCGGTAATTCGCGCCTCTTTCCTCTACCTATTAATCGTTGGAGACCGAAGCATGGCGACAAATCAAATGCGAGGCTAGATAAGCAGGGACGGTCCAACGCAACCCTGCGATGTGGCTTCGGCCGGCTGGAAGGTCAGACCGGACTTCTGGCTCCACGGAGACTCCTCGGAGACTTAGTGAGCTTCGGCGATGCACTGACCCGACGGACACGGAAGAGACTCTCGGTCGGCCCACTGTAGTCGGGGAGCCTGTCGTCATTCACACAGTTTCAAGTCGTAGCAATAACCAAAGTCCCATATCGAACCAGATATTTTTTTATGATTGAGATTTTCAGAGCTTCGACTAGACCTTCCAAGCAAACGAACGGAGCTCGGCATCCCGAATTACCTTATTTCTGACAAGCCCTAGCGAGCTTACTTCTTCACAGTGGATCACGAAGCGGTACTGCCCGAAGGATCTGACCTCATGCGTTGAATTCGCTTAATGAGGGATCCCTACCTGCCATGTTTTATTCCCAACATTTCCCGTAACTATAAAGCTGGAACAAACCTTCGCCAAGATATCGTCTGTCTTTTTGCATCTCGACAAGCATCGGTGGGGGCTTAGATTACATCGATTCATCATGGGGTTCATTCTCCAAACGAGTATTATCTTCGCCGTGATCCTCGGCGTGGCATTGCAGCTTGTGCTGAAGGATCCCATCTGGCTGGGTCTGGGAATCGGCAAGGAATTCCAGCCTCTCTCCGACTTCCCCTACTCGTGCCGTCGCATCGATGACCCCAGATTGCAAGCATGCGAGGATATGTGGCTGTCCGAGGCCACGCGCCAGCTCTTCCTCGCCTGCTCCGATCCCCTCTCCCGCCAGCAATGGCTACCAAAGTACGTGTTGTCAGAGCAGCCCCCTCCCATCTCCGCCACTGCCCGGTATCATCGCCCCGCTCCCCGTTCCCGGGCCGGATCGGTGTGATCCGGAAAGGCAAACTAACCTTACCCCCGCTACGGCGTCTAGCGCACAGCACATGAACGCCTCGGGCCGCTCCACGCGGGACGCCGTCATCGCGCTGGACATTGACAGCCCCAAGGGCGATGCATTTGAGTACCGCGTTCTCGAGACGCCGGGGTTTACAGGCACCGCCGGCGACGGACTGCTTCAGCTCGTCGGGATCACGGGCATTGACGCACCAAAAGGTGACAGGGTCGAGATCCTCGTGGTCAACAACGGCCCTTCCGTCGATCCCGCCACTGGCACTCTCCTGGAGCAGAAGAGCGTGGGCGCCAACTCGACGATTGAAGTCTTCGAGACGGGGCCCAAGGCGATGGGGATGAAGCACGTCCGCACGTTCGCCAGCGCCAACATTTCGACGCCGAATAACATCGCTGCATTGTCTAGCGAGGAGTTTTACTTTACAAATGCCAACGGCCCTCACAAAGTCGGGCTGGTAAGAGACAAAGCATGCAATGATCGAGATGGGAATAGGTTCAGCTGATGCGCCGCAACTTGTAGCAATTCTTCATTGGCCCCTTGATGGGCGACGGCGACGTATCATTCTGCTCCGCCTCGACGGGATGCAAGCGCGTCTCCGAACGTCACCGCATGCCAAACGGCCTCGTCCGCGGCCTCGACGGCCTCATCTACGTCCCGAGCTCCATGGCGGGCGGCGTGCAGGTGTTTGAAGTGCTTTCAGACGACGGATTGAAGAAAATGGCCGACATTCCCGTGCCCTACGCCATCGACAACCTCTCAGTGGACGGCAAGGGCGATATCTACGCTGCCATCTTCCCGCGGGGCATCGAGATTCTGCAGGCGGCCAAGGACCCGCTGAACGCGAGGCCCAAGAGCGCTGCGGTGCGCATCCGCAGGGAGGGGGATGGCGTCTACGTGTGGGAGAAGATCATTGAGGATGGGCTTGGAGAGGTCTTGCCTGGGTCTACTACGGTTGTGCACGATGCCAAGACGGGGAGGTTGTTCTTTGGCGGTGAGTGCTGCCCTGACCTCTGTGTCTGAATGTATGAATTATGTGTTCGGATGGTGTGCTGACTTGCTTAGGTGTGACATCGCCGTTTATTGCGGTCTGCGAGCCCAAAAACTGATGTTGGATTGAGATTCGATGCCTTCTCTGGCATGAATGTTGACTAAGGAGTTCATGTCTACGCGAACTAGTATCCTGCCACAGTGAGATGCCGCAGTTCCACCTTCTTCAAAATCTCATATCTTTAAACTCTTTGGGGTAAATTCTGAAGTTATGACCGTTGCGCTGTGAGTTGGGACTGAGATGAGATGAGATGAGTATTACTGGTGCTGCAAGTCTTAAGCACATGTGAAGAAACGGGGGTTCAAGGAATGCTCATGCCGCTACAGGGTACTGGCGCCAAGTGGAATTCACATGGAATTCCTTTACACGTGGGAGGCCCAAGACATAAACTGACTCTTCCAACTGTCCCTACTTGTCATCAATTCTACACCCATTTCGCGAATATGATCTATTGTGAGGGCATGCTTATTCTCTGAATGAAGTTCTCATGAAATAAAAGATAAAATCAATTATTTAAATGCTTGTAATTACCAAGAGTTGAATGGCAATGTTGTCCTATCTCAATTGCCATCCGTCATCACATGCCAATCCCCAAACACCACGACGTTTTCCCCAGACGGGCGAATCCCTGGAAGGCTTAGCGGCGCGCCGGCCCTGCGTCATAGGGGCATGTGGGGGAACCGGGGGCTGGGAACAGGCCGTCTCCAGCGTGACTCGCCCAGAGCCGAACCCAGCCAGATTTCACCTCTAACCGTGGGACCAGACAGGTCCTGGGGCCGAGGTACGGGTACCGTCCACCACTCCTTGCCGCAAAGGTCATCCACCGCCCATCAACCACGACCACCACCATCGACTTCCGACCACAACTTGTCCGTCTCAACTTCACACACCTCCGTTCCCCATTACCTCCGGTCCGAACCCTCCTAAAATCTTCCCCCTTAGACGCAGTCTGTTCTTGTCGCTCATTTATTGCCTTTCCAAAACGATCGCGACCTCCATGCGCTGAGTGGAAGCTTTATTGAACCGAGAGCGACTCCATCGTCGCATAGCGTCGTCCACTTACGGAGAGTACGAATTGCCGAGGCTAGCCACTGCGACCGCCCACACATAGACGCAACACCAAGCAACGACCTCTGCCAACATGTCGCTCGCCGCCCTCGACGGCCTCAAGGTAGAGCTAGCTATACGAACGAGGACCAAAGTGCGTGGACTGACGCGCATTCATAGGCCGCGATCGAGCGCATCATCCTCGACCCCAAGTACCACGACATCCTCGCCGTCGTCAAAGGCGCCCGCAATGGAGCCGTCTACGGCGCAAAAGTCCGCTTTCCTCATGCCCTTGTGTACGTAGTGCATCCTCAAATTCGCTCGCATAGTTGAGCAAAATGCTAACTTCAGGCCTCGTACAGCATGATATTCCTCTTCCGTTCGGGAACGTACGTTACCACCCTCCTCACCTCCCACGGAAGCATCTCCCGGCTAACATAGCAAACCCCTTCAACAGACTCCGCCAAAAAGCAGGCCTCGTCTTCCGCGCGACCCGAACCCACGCCCGCAACCTCGCCAAATTCGCGACAATCTATAAGCTCACAATGTACCTCCTCAAAAACTACGGCCCCAGCCCGGGCAAGGAAGGGCCCTACGACTCCTTCTTCGCCGGCCTGCTGGGCGGCTACATCGTCTTTGGCGGGCGCTCCCCGCGCAGCGGCAAGATCTCGAGCGTGAACCAGCAGATTGTCATCTACGTCTTTGCGCGCGTCGTCCTGGCGCTCGCCCGCCTCGCCGTGGCGCCCGGCAAGGGCCTACCCGTCGTCAGCCGCGACGACGTCTCGGCCAAGATCAGCTACTACGCGTGGCCCGTGTTCGCGAGCACGAGTTGGGCCATGGTCATGTACCTGTTCCGCTGGCAGCCGCAGGAGCTGCAGCCTAGTTTGCGCAGCAGCATGACGTATATCTACCAGCAGAGCAGCGAGTGGGATTCGCTGAGGAACTTTATCTGGCATAACAAATAGACGGGCCGCACTTCTTTTGGGGAGTTTCTTTGGTGGGTTGGACGGCGTGTACTATCAGAGGCGTTGGTGGCGAGCTGTTTTCGGGTTTGGCTTTTGTTGATTTTGGATATGTTGAACGGATGATGAGTTACATATTACGGAGAACTCTGGTGGGATCTTGACAGCTTCGTGACATGGCATCATAGACCGGTCTATCACTCATATACAAGTACGATTCGGCTTTTATCATCTATTGCCTAGGGCTGACCTGGTCATATGCGCTGCCACTTGCTCGAACATGGGTGTATCACACACAACGCGGATACTGAGGCCCAGCTATGCACCTCGAGACTACGTGTATTCAAGTACGAATACGGCCAGACTGAGGTGCCTTCCCGCACATGATCACGAACCTGAACCTGAGGCTAAGGTATATACCCCCCTTCAATCCCAATCTCGTCACCAGCAACAGCAGGCGCCCCTCTAGGTCGGGGGGTCAGGTCAAACTGGCTGGGGGTGGAGTGGTTCATGGTCAACAATTAACATCGCCAATCAGCCTACTCGACGACAGGCTTAGCGCATACGAGAGTACCCGAGTTCGAATCAGCATATGCACCAGATTTTCCAGCATGAGCACCAGATTTCCCAGCATGAGCACCAAGAGATGTAGCCACACCGGTGGTGAACTCTTTTTTAGATGTTTGGGGTAGCTTCTAGATGTCTCACGCCAGCAGACCTCCTTTTCTTGATATACGTGGATAAACGGGCGATTAGAGTCGTCAATAACAGCACGGAAGTGCGCTATGTGATTATTGCCGTTACTTCAGTAGAACAGCGCGATTTCGGTGTGATTCCCACCCCATTTGGACGGGATCCTACGGGCCGGATGCCGGGCAGCGGAGAAGTGGACGCGGCCTTGAGACCCGCCTAGGTTATCATTCACGTTGTGTCAAAGTAGAGGATGGCGTCGGGCCAGGACGGGGAGGAGGAAAGCCCCGCTGTTGCGTTGGATGCTTGCCGTGAAGAAAGGGATCGTTGCCTGGGTTCCGCGCGGGGATGAATCGGTGGGTCGTTTAGCATAGGGCTGTTGTGGGTTTTTCAGGTAGGCGTTGATGATGAAACGTGTGAAGAGCAGGGGAATATGGTGCGAGGGGACGCCCCGGAAAGCGGAATGGGAGGATCATGGCATCTGATCTCAAAGTCGATGTCAGTAGGCTAAGGTGATGCAAGTCTGTTCATGTGTACTAGGTATTCATGTGTATTTTCCACATGTCAGCTTGATGCTCGTTGTTGACTGAAGTAGGGTGATGCTGCTTCGTTTCAAAGAATGGGAGCGGTGGACGTTGAGCTCGGAATTGAAGCCATCGCGAGATTCACGCGTTGTACCCCTGTTTGCTGCAGAATGTCAAGTGTAGTGATGAAGTTCTTAGTGTACCCACCCCATCGGAAATGGTGTGGCGTGTGGCTGATGTTAGGAGATAAGGTGACAAACGCCACACTGAAGCTAATCGCCGACAACCAAAATTCCGCCCATCATCCCAGATCTTGGATCAGCAGACTGCAACTGCGAGAAAAAAGTTCTCTCATGAAGGATTATCAATCATCTGCCCATGGAAGACGTTTGTTTCTGTAACGTACTGGGGCAGCAATTACCATGGCATTCCGATCTAGCCACGGCCTTGAGATTACCTGATCTAGACCATGGAGGTTTACCTAGCAAAGTACAGCATGAACAGGCTTCATCCCACTCTCAGCCAAGTCGCCGCGGGCTCTTGATGAAGCTTGGCCTTGCTGTTATTTGTTCCCGGCAAAATCCCGAGGTCCGGTAGTGCGGTAAGATGATGGTGTGTGGGGCAGGTATCTGAATCGCCGGGCCGTTCGCCGCAACCTCGTGGCATTTCTCAGCACGTCAGAACTTCCCGACGAGTTTAAGGTTGTATAGTTCTGTTCCTGGTTCTTAGGCTTGTGTCAACGCCTCAAAGACTTGGAATGGGAACTGACAAGGCTGCATTCAGGCTTCATCATTGGACACTGAGCAAGATTGAATGTTGGCCAAGGTACTGATCACCACCAGGACGTCACCACGTTCTCTGTGTTCTCCCTACCGTTGTGGACCCCCTGTTGCGAGACAACAAGTTGATCAAGTCACAAGCTTGAAGCTGTCAAATGCAACCCCACCGACGCCCACGCGCCCCGTCTTCGTTGCCTCGCAGTCTCTGGCACCTCTGCTGTTCATCGTACTATACGATTTCTAAGCAAAGCTGCGAAAAACTTCGTCTGCCGACGTGGCTGCCCACCCAAGCCTCGAAGAGAGCTCGGACGCTCAACCCGCTTTTGGCAATATCGGGCCCAATTCGCCTTCATGATTCGTTGCCTTCTAGGTTATCGCTTGTCATCGTCTTTTTGCCCACACGGACCCGTTCCGTTGCGGAGCCGCAGTCCTTTCTACACTAGTCGGGAGTCCTCGTCCAAGGGGAACTCGATACGTTCGAGAACTTTTCCTTTTTGCCCAGGAACACCGCGTGTAGCGCCCTACAGAGTACCTTGAATTCTTCAGACTACCTTTGGAGTGGCATTTACCCAACCCACACCACCCCTATCCCTTCACATCATGGAGCAGCGCAAGGCACAAGCACCAGAACCCGGCTTCGGTTTCACCGCTCGGAGAGTGAGCGGATCTGGTGGCTCGCTGAGAAATGGACGGTAAGGCGTCCGACCCGCTCGCCGAGTTGTCGCCGCGTGCGACGGAGGGGAGGTCATTTCTAAGCCTTCCAGGGCCACGGGAAAAGTCTTTTCGCCCAATGGATCAACAAACTCATTGCGGGAAGATCTAGTTGTGGGGGCGAGTGCCGAGGACTGCTCATGTTCTTAGTGGGACTCTCCAGATGATTCCACGACGATGCCGTCCGTGGTGGGCTCTTGGTTGACTTACACCAAATGTTTGGGACATACAAATACCCTCAAGATCTCCCTCTTTTCAAGTGAAGAGAACCATCATCACAAGCATATATCTTCATCCATCTCTCTGATCTACAGTAAATCTCATCTCTCTACTTCCGTTTGAACTGCATTTCTAGATACCCCCTTTCGACTTTCAAAACCTACCTTTCCAAAACAATCATAATGGCCGCCAAGAACACCAAGCTCTTCCAGCCTCTAAAGGCCGGCAAGATGGAACTCGGCCACCGCGTCGTCATGGCCCCCCTCACCCGCTACCGCGCCGACGACGACTCCGTCCCCCTCGACCTCGTCTCCCAGTACTACGCCGACCGCGCCTCGACCCCTGGCACCCTCATCATCACTGAGGCCACCGCCGTCTCCCCGGCCGACGTCGGCGACCTCGACCTCCCGGACTTCTCCACCCCGGCCCAGATCGCCGCCTGGAAGAACGTCTTTGACGCCATCCACGCCAAGGGCAGCTACGTCTTCCAGCAGCTCTGGTCCCTCGGCCGCGCCGCCGACCCCGAGTTCGTCCGGGGCCGCGGCTTCAAGTACTGCTCCTCCTCCGACGTCCAGATGACCGGCCGCCCCTGCAAGCCCGACGCCCTCACCGAGGAGGAGATCTGGGAAAAGATCAACAACTGGCGCGTCGCCGCCCGCAACGTCATCGCCGCCGGCGGTGACGGCGTCGAGATCCACGGCGCCCACGGCTACCTCGTCGACCAGTTCACCCGCGACTCGGCCAACAAGCGCACCGACAAGTGGGGCGGCTCCGTCGAGAACCGCGCCCGCTTCCTCCTCGAGATCGTCAAGGCCGTCGTCGAGGAGGTCGGCGCCGAGCGCGTCGCCCTGCGCCTGAGCCCCTTTGCCACCTTCCAGGAGTCCTACTCCACCAGCCCGGACACCTGGGAGCAGACGGCCTACATTGTCCGCGAGATCAAGAAGGCCGGCCACAAGCTCGCCTACCTCTCCCTCGTCGAGGCCGTCGGCAACCCCGTCAACCTCGGCATCGTGCCCCGCCAGGTCACGGACGACGTCCAGCCCTTTGACGAGGCCAAGCCCCAGACGCTCGACTTCATCCTCGAGGAGTGGGACAACATCTCCCCCGTCGTCGTCGCGGGCGGCTACCTCGGCGACAGCGCCCGCTGGGCCGTCGACGAGCGCTACGCCAAGTGGGACGTCGCCGTCGCTTTCGGCCGCTACTTCATCTCCAACCCGGACCTCGTCTTCCGCGTCAAGAACAACGTCGCCTTCACCCCCTACGACCGCACTACTTTCTACAAGAAGAAGAGTAACGATGGCTACAACACGTACGAGTTCAGCGAGGAGTACAAGAAGGTCAACGGTGTTAACGGCTCCGCCTAAGTTTTTTGTTACCAAGAGATACTGGAATGGGCCGAGGCTGGGAATGGTATAGAGGATATGGACATTTACATGCATAGCATTGGAGTTTTTGGGTTTGGTATGATAAAAGACCTATGAGGGTCGAGATAGAGATACATGAATACAACTTTCTTTTTGTCTACTCTTATGCATGCTGGCTATGTGACGGAGAATGATGCTCGAGAGCACCAGTCTTTCCTAAACACTCCTTGGGTCTGGTGATGCTAAGTTGACTTACACCTGGGTTCCTGCGTCATGTTGCCTAGCACTGACGGCGTTGCTTGGTAGCAGAGAATCTCGCCATATTGCCGGCCTGGCCTACCCACTTGAGCATGCCCTGGTTCTGTCTAGATTGTGTTTGGTATTTGCCAACTTTCACTACGAGATACGCATAAACAGGGTCGTCTTGCAATAAGTGAATGCCGTAGAACCACGGTCCCCAAGGCTGAGTCTAGAACCTCTAAGGGTGAACAAAAATGTAGCTTCATCATGATGACCCTCAAAACTGATGAGGCGCTCTTGCTTTCTTATTGCGTGCTACTCCATCTTGTCGCTGATAGAGTTGTGTGATTTATAGGCTGTAGCTCGCCTAATGCACTGATCTAAAAGGGACCCGCAGGCTGCCCATACTGAAGATACTCTTACGGATGTGTAAAGTAAGTAAGGTGCTGCGGGATCTACTATCAAATGTGACATTGTAGGTCTGGTCGTCAACGCCAAAGCAATGAGTGAGGTGTCAATTCGTTAATCAACAAAAATGCTATCGCAGTTGTCTTATGCAGACAGTGTCGGATGCCATTGTACATTGGTAGAGCCCCGGAACAGACTCAACGGCAAAAGAGGAGCAGGAAGGGAACAAATCGGCGCCTGTGTGGAGCAAAAAGTCCGGTCGGCGGCCGGAGAAAAAACGGAGGACTTGTGGTCCGAGCGCCCACCGCCATCCCCAAGCGAATTTCAACCAAACAGATCACATGACGCGGTAGGAGGGCAACCGAACCCTACCAAAAAGTGCGAGTGGGGCGATTGATTCGCAGAGAAGCGAAACCTCCAAGCGACTGCAGCCCCAGCACCCTTTCCAAAACTTCGACACCACCGGCAATTCAGCTTATTCGCCTTCGATAGACCGCATCGAAAGCGAATTCCCTGGCAACTCACAACCCGCAAAGATGGCTGACGACCCCGAATACGTACGTGCGAATCTCTTCCTGTTTCCCTGAGCGATGGAAAAAGAATAAAGCAATTTCGAATGGACGCGCCCGCGACAAGGAAGAAGAATGGGGGAGGAACTTGTTGCGTGGTGGCGTGGGCTTCATCTCTTGGAACAGAACAGTTTTTGGCTGACTGGATGGACGCATACAGAACGCCGAGGAGGCTGCCGAGCTCAAGAAGAGAAGAGCGTTCCGCAAGTTCCAGTACCGCGGAATCGACCTCGAGGCGTACGTTTGCCCATATCCCACATCCCACCACCATCAATCACACTTCGCACCCCACGATCGACGAACACCACGATGATTTCATCACCATCTTCCCTCTCTCCACCTACCTCACGATCCGAAGACACCGAGAATCAATCGCACTACAGGAGGGGAATAGTCTAAGCTAACATGACTTGTCGTCTATAGTCTCCTTGACCTCGACTCTGAGCAGCTCCGCGATGTCGTCCACGCCCGTGCCCGCCGGCGCATCAACCGCGGTCTCAAGCGCCGCCCCATGGGCTTGATCAAGAAGCTCCGCAAGGCCAAGCAGGAGGCCAAGCCTAACGAGAAGCCCGACCTCGTCAAGACCCACCTCCGTGACATGATTGTCGTCCCCGAGATGATCGGCTCCGTCATTGGCATCTACTCCGGCAAGGAGTTCAACACCGTCGAGATCAAGCCCGAGATGGTTGGTCACTACCTTGCTGAATTCTCCATCTCTTAGTATGTGCCCCCCCTTCCACTCCGATTATGCTGCGTCGACGTAGCGATACGCCTTGAACCAAATACTAACAGTGTACCAGCCGCCCCGTCAAGCACGGAAGACCCGGTATCGGTGCCACGCACTCTTCTCGTTTCATCCCCCTGAAGTAAGGGAGAGTATGGTTGTGGGCTGTCTGGGAGGTTCTTGCATTCAAACGGGCATCAAGGCGAAACGGGAAATGGTTTTGGTAGCAAGGCAAGGCCGCTATCATGTTGTTTGGGCGATGATAGTTCAATACAACATCGTTGTCCGCTAAAAAGTTTGAGCCTCAAAATGGGAATGAATTCAACGAAGAGATACCAAAAGTACATTTCACTCTTCCACATCTACCTTGCTGTGACGTTGTACGACTGTCAATTCTGTTTTTCGATGGGAAGGGAATCCTGGATAATGTGGCCACTTTCGAGTTGGTTGAGAGCCCTGGTTCTTTCACTTCAGAATGTCATCGGTTAGACCCACCAAAATTTCACTGACCAATTCGAGGTACCTTATGGAGTACTTTCAGGCCCATCACTTGTGCGACGCTGCAAAGGGCGCCAACATGGACAGTGAGCATCTGTAACAACGGCACTGAAAAGCACCTGGGTATATCTATGTCATGATCTATGCATCCTTTCTCATCACTCTCATTACAACTCATCCTTTCCAATCATCTTCAGCTGCGCCTTCTCATGCGCATCAAGCCTCTCATACAGATCCCGGCTCCAGTGGCTCGAATCACCCTTATTCTTCTCCATAATCGCCTGGACCGCAACCTTCCAGTTCTCGTCGCTCACGCGGTCGGCAATCCTCTTGGACCTGTCCGCCTCGGACGCCTTGAACAGGGGCCAGACGCCCACGTCGGCGCCCATGTTCTCGTCGAGGAAGCTGTCCAGCACGAGCTGGCCGGCCTTACGCTGCGCGGTCTCCCATTGCGCGTCCTCGGGTGCCAGGACCTCGAGGAGGCGGTCCATGCCCTTGTTGGCGATGAAGTCGTCCCGGATAGTAGGGCTCTTGATGAGGCCTTTGATAGCGGCGACTTGCGCCTTGGCCTTGTTCGCGGCGCGGAGGACGTCGTGGCTCGTGGCGTCGCCGGCACCGTTCTCGGGTGAGGAGCGCACGAACGAGGCGTAGAAGCCGTCCCGGATCTTGAGTTGCGGCGCCTTGTGGAGGGAGCGGCAGGATGAGTCCATCAGTTGGGGCCAGACTTTGGTCACCTCCTCGAGGGCGGTGGGGTTGTTCTGAAGAGCGCCGGAGATGATGGCTGCCGCCTGCTGGTCGCGGGGCACTGCGCCCTCGGACGGCGTGGGTGTCTTTGGGTCGATCATGAGGCAGAAGAGGGACTTGACGGTGTCAAAGGTCTCTGTGATTTTGAGGCCATAGTAAATGTCGTGAGAAATGTCCTCGAGAAACTCCAGGGCCTCGTCCATCGGGAGGTCGCTTCCGTGGGGTCCCTTCTTGACGTACTCGAGGCTCGTGTAAAACTCGCCCGACTCCTGCTTGGGTTGCTTCACCACGCCGACCGGTTCGTACTTTGGCGCGTCCTTGGGAATCTGCGCCTCCGCGGGTGCTGCCTCGTCCGAGTCCACGACCACGATAGAGCGGTCGACGGGTAGGCCCTCGAGTTCCGGGTTCTTCTCGGTTGGGTCGTTGATCTTGGCCTCCTTTTTGCCCGTGTTGATGTTTAGGCGTACGTGGAGTCCGTGAGGCAATTCTTGATCATCGTGAACTAATTGAAACTCTTCCGTGGGTTGGAAGATTTTGGGATAACATTCTGATGGGTTGTCGGTGTGGCAGATGAGCTCTACTTCCGCTGATGGTGAGGGCGCTGACGGTGATGAGGCGGAGGCTGATGATGCGAAAAAGACGAGGCCGAGAACGACCATGAAAATTGTGAATGGAAGGAGAGACGTGCGGGCTGATCTCCTCAACGCCATTTCGACCAGTTTAAATAAGGATTTCGAGCTTTGTATATTGTTGGTTGCAGAGGTGTTGAGATGGATGATATCGATGAAGTCTGGCCGGGTGAACAGATACAATCTTATCTGATGTGTAAGACCAGCTAGAAACGCTGTATTGCTGTAAGAGATTGTACGCAAGGTGGACCTCAAGTAACTTATAACTTGACTCAGTCTAAGGATGCAATTTGATGCAATGAGAATTGGTTGAAGAGATGCGCGCCTTTATACACAACCGCAAGATTAGAAATGAGTCAACAGTGAAAAAGGACAGGTTACCATCGCGAAATAGAAATCCGTCGAAGTCGTCCGTCTGGCCAAGTTGTCTCCAAAAGCCCCATTCAGAGGCGATTTCACTTATTTGAATTCGGCAACGGGTGATTGGCTCATCTGCCGCGGCTGGCCGCGCTTATGCGCGCTAGCGCTAATCCGCGAAAAGTGACGCTCCTCCGGCACCTTGGATCAACCTCCACCAAGCCGAAGCTCCCTCTTCGAGAGACGTACTCCCAGCAACCGAACTCCCATCGTCAATTGACACCCCGTTTCCGAAACGTCATACACGATGCAGGCCATTCGAACGCGGGCTGTCTGCATCGCGCGCCAGTCACGGCTGACTGGCCTGCGCCAATCGAGAACCTACGCCTCCGGAGGTGACCACGGCCACCACCACGCCCACACCGTCGAGGAGCCCATTGGCGTACGTCTGCAAACAACCCCTCCTTTATTGTCAATTGGCCGTCGCTGTGCTGTTAGCACTTATCCGAACTCAATTGGCTGACTTGAGACTCTATAGAACTTCTTCTGGGCCGTCGTTGCCATTATCCCGTCCGCATACGCCGTCTACAAGATCACCGCCCCCGGCAAGGACGGCGAGCCTCCCTACCTCACCCAGAAGATCCACGAGGCGTGGCACTGGCAGGAGACATGGAAGGAGAGAAACGCGCTGCACACCAAGGCCGTTGAGCAGGCCGGTTTCGACAGACTGCTCTTCTTCTCCACCCCTGCCAACCGCGATGTCGACCTCAGATTCCCCGAGTACGCCTCCCCCCGGACTGAGCATGCCCTTGCCAGATGGAAGGCGTCTGGCCCTTCATAATGGAAAAGAGAAAAGAATAGAAGCTGACAATTGATGCACAGGGCCGTCTCCAACTTCGCCGCCCGCAACGTTATTGCCGGTTCCCAGACCAACCTGGACCACGTGATTGCCCACTACAAGAAGCAGCACCTCGACGAGGAGGAGCGGAAAGCGAAGAAGCTTGCCGCGCAGAAGCAGGAATGAGAGCAGGGTGTGGTGTATGATACCGTTACATAGATCAACTCGAGGTTGAATCAAAATTTCCAGTTCTTTTGTTACCAGTTGACCATCCTCCAGTATGATGTGGTAGGAACAGACGAAGATCAAGAAGAGGTGCCTCAGCCCTCACTTGCTTGGTCTTTGGCGCTCCGGTAGCAGCTATTGGCCTTTCGAATGTCTTAGGTGCTCATGCCTTTTTCAAAGGCAAGCCTAGCTGGCTCGTCTGCCGCCTGCCATTGGGAGACCGCACTGGGCATATTCGAGCCACGGACCTGCCTGGTCTACTCAGCAAGCTCTGATTTTTTACTCTTTCCCAGTCTTCGTCACTTTATTATCGAAGATGCCCCGTCTTCCACCGAATTACTTCCATTCCTGGTGAACTTCAGCACTTATCATCGTCACAAAGAGCAGGTAGGCTATCTAGGATATTTCGCGGAGATATGGCAATCCCAGGTTCTGACTTCCTTACCTAGGAGTGTTGATAAGACCAGCAATGTCGTGCGACTCGCGTCTACCATACGGTGCGATCTCAACCCACCTTCCAACTCCCTGCTGTTGAATTGTACCCAACTCTTGCTAGCAGCTTCCACCGCGAGTCGTTTTTGGGTACTTAATAAGGTGTACCAAAGAAAGTGATCGCATCCTGCACCTGGCACCCTGATGGCTTACAAGGCAAGGTAGGCGTCTGTGCGCCTCCCTTCTCTCTCGTAGCCTCCTGGCACTGTTGTCCTCCTGCCGCCGCAATGTATTCTGCTTCTCTCGAACCCATCCTCATCTGTCGCCTTTCTCCCATATCTTCTCCTCGACAGACTTCGTCATTCATCACAATCCGCATTATCCCCAAGACTTTCTTCGTTATTCATCCATTCTTCTTGGTAATCATTCCATCGTAGTACTCACCGAGTACTTAGACATTTCATACGCAATCCGCTACACACAACACAAGCTTTACGCCGTCGGCATCACAATGTCGCTACTCCCTATGCCTCATATGCTCACCTTCATAGAAGGCCCGAGGATAGCAATGAGAAATTACCCAATCGGGGCAGCCATTTTCCAGGGCCCGGCCATGTTCAGGGTAACCAATTTCCAACCAGAAGATGACCGGCTCTCCAATTTCTAGGAGGGATTGACGATGCCCGCTGCCAACGCAATCAAGGGACTCTACAGGGAATTCTGCCCGCGGCTGGAGGAAGTTCCTATGTCGCGACACATGATGAACGCTATGCATCATTCAATACTTTGCGAGTTCATGAACACCATTGGATTCATGGTATTCGGAAACCATCTCATACCTCTCGACCCTAACGAGCTTCTGCCTTTTGGAGACCCGAACGGAAACGCCCGGTTCACCGGATACTTCAATGACACCATCTCCGTTTTCAGAGCCACAAGGGACATCGCCATGGGCGAGGAAATTCGGATGTGTCGTCCATCGTTCATGTGTCTCTGCACGCTATGCTCTGTTCCGCCACCAGCCGCAGCCTTGCGGCTTAACCCCGCAGCCTTCCCATTTCTTTCCGCCGCTGGCAGTGCCGCCAGTAGCGAAGCGGTCGACGAAGAAAGACAGGTGCAAGTCGACGGGTGCGAAGATGGCGAGGACGGCGATGATGAAGAAAGCAATGAAAGTGACGAAGACGAGGAAGGACAGGGAACCCTCGAGATTCCAAAGCGAAATAAGGGCAAGGGCAAAGCCGTTGATATGGAACTCGACAACGGTGAAGGCCCCAGCAATTCCAGAGAAGAGTGGCAGGTCAGGGCAGAGGGCCAAGAAGAAGCCCCGAACCTCTACTCTGGATTCGGAAACAGTCCCCTTTCCTTTCGAGCAGCCTTGGCGCTACCGGCTCCGGGGTCTGCAGGGTCAAGACCTCGTGACCCTCTTACAATGACCCCGGCCATCCCGTCTACTGGTAATCAGCAGCAAAAGAAGGTCGCCAAATTTGATAGCGGTGGTGATGCAGAACATGTTGAGGATGTTGCCAACAAAGACGGAGCGAACGATACGGCCCAAAAGAAGAAGCTAGGCCGCACAGCTAAATTTAAACTGGTCTTGAGGAAGAAATTTGGAATCAAAGACAAGCGTGAGGCCGAGCATAACAAGGATAACCAAGCTGAAGGCGAACAAATCGAGGACAGCCAACCCGGCGTCAAACATACTGGTGACAGCGAGCCGGCAACCAGCGAACATCAGGAGTTGGCAGATTAGGTTCCTCATCCCGGCATGAGATAGTATTGATGGGCGGGCACGTATGGCAGACGAAAATTAGAATACGGAGGTCGGCGGGTGTAGCCTCAATAAACATGTTTACAAGGGTCCTCAACCGCATTCTTTACGTGATTCAATGATACTGTTGTCAAAATACCGAATGAACAGTTGGACTAAAACGCCATAACCACGGCGAAGTACGAAGGTCTACAATACCCATGTGTATTGAAAACTAGTCAAGCAGTGAAAACTGATGCAACCTCTGAAGCACATGTAGTTGGTCACCCGAGAATAGCAATAATTCAGTTAACGTGTTCATTACTGGGCATGATGCTCATAACCTTTCGCAAGCCTTGTTTCTCATCAGTGCCGTCATCACAGGACGGCGGACGAGCCACAACTAGAAAGCGGATGCTGTAAAAAGAGCTCTCAGACCCACCAAAACCGTTGTGCCCAAAAAATCCCCTTGCCAGTTTCTCAGCGCGGCACGACATGTTCTAGCTGTGGATATACGCAGCTGAACCGTGTCGCAGTTAATCTCCCGCAGGCACCTTTAAGATCCTCTCGGTAGCTTGCCCTTCTCCCTGTCTGAGTTTGGGGAATCGACCTTTCCGGAATCGTCCCACCCCATCTAAAGCTTCAGGAGCTCATCGGGGGCCCAAAGCATCTCCACGAAGCTTTTGTCTTCCCCCTTTTGGAAGCATTCGTAAGATGGATCCAAGAGTTTGGGGGTGGACCAAACGGTACTCGAATCTCCCTTCCCTTCCGGGGACTATGTCACCGGGATCCGCTCGGTTGCGAGGGGGAGATTGCGCCTGCTGGCAGTAACGGCTCCCTTAGAAGCCGTGGACTTTGACGAGCTATCGGGGAAATTGGGGTTAGCCATGTCTTGCTTGGGTTTATGCGGGGGAGTTGGAACGTGGGCGTCTCAACATGGACAGTGGGGGGCAGCGATCTGACGTACCTTGGAGTCCATCTCGAGACCCTCCTGCTTGTCGATGAGGAAGTCGTGAATAGCCTTGCGCTGGTCACCTGTGTGTCACGATTGTCAGCTTCGCTTGTTGCATACGTAGGTGGCGGTGTATCTCCATGCTCGGAGCTCGTCTCAGCGGCCCTCGGTCGAATCGAGTGCTTCTGCCGAGGGGTCGCAAGACGGCGTGAAATGAAGCCATCGCTGAAGTGTGTGACGTACCCTGAAGCTGCAGGACCTCGCCGAGATCCTGGTCCTCCACGATGGTGCCGTTGCAGGCAAACTTCTTCTTTATGACCTTGAGAATCTTCTTCTGGTCGAAGCGCTTGGGCAGGCCCTGGATGGTGGTGAGGGTCTTGCGGCCATTGCGCTGCTGGATGCGGATGTGGATATAGTCCTGGCCCTTCTTCTGCTTGTCCGCGTCGCCCTCGTCCGCGTCCGCGAAGGGGTCGATGGTCTTGAGGTTTTCGATGGTAGTCATGAGAAAGAGCTTTGCGCGCGCGCGAACGTCGATGCGTTAGGAGGTTTGTAGTACGGCGATTTGACGCGTTTCGTTTGGGACGTGAGGAACAACCCTGGGGTAGGAAGATGAGTTGGGTGGTGTTGTGAGGTCGAGATGTGTGTATGCTCGTGTGAGGCTGAGGAAAAAGGCCGTGGACAGAAAGGCGGGAGTTGGTGGGATGGAGTAGGGACGAGGCGGGGTTGAAAGGTGGGAGGAAAGGAGGTCCGTGCTTGGGTGGTGATGGTGGGGCCCTTTGAGCTTTCGGTGAAGTTCCATCTGAACAGTCGCGGTAGCCCAGTTGAACAAGCACACAAAGCTGCACTGCCACGACTGCCGCGCTTCCACACACATACCCGACCCCCGAAGCAGAGAAAGTCGGTGAGCTTCTCCAGCTTTTTTCCATGGCTGTCGATCCTTGAATATCCCCCTGTTGTACCTTGCATTAGCCACATGCAAGTGTGGCGCATACAGATATCTCTCTTGCCCTGTACCCCTAGCCAAGGGATTGGGCATCATACCGAAGAGGTTTCTCGGTAGTTTTCTCATGATATCTCTGATATCTTCTGGACCAAACAATAGAGAACAGCTTTCGCTATGACAGAATTAAGCAGTGGTATAGAGGTACGTGGCGAGAAAGGTGGCCCGAAGGGCCGCTCCGTCCACGCAACACGCCGCTTCGAGCCGGGAGACATCATGGCCCGGTTCAACAGCCCGGCCGTCGTGCTCCCGCCGGGCCCACGCGCGCTAGAATACTGCAATCACTGCCTCAAGCAAGAGCGGGAAGACGCCCCGGCCATGGAGAAGCTTCGCGCGTGCACGGGGTGTAAGACGGTGGCCTACTGCGGACCGGCGTGCCAGCGCGCCAACTGGTCTGTAGTACACAAGTTCGAGTGCAAGGCGATCCAGAGGCTTCACAAGACTAAGCCGGCGGACCAGCCGAACTGGGTGCCGACGCCGGTCCGGGCAGCGGCGCAGGTCATGCTCCGGCCCAAGGTGATGGAGAAGTTTGAGGAGCTGGAGGGCAATGTCGAGTCGTGGCAGGGCAGGGAGATGGTCAAGTTGCAGCTTCAGGCGCGTGGGGTTGTGATGTGTCTGGGTGGTGAGGAAAATTCGATTGACTTGCTGGAGAGTGCTTTTCAGGTTCTGTGCAAGGTGCGTGGTGTCCTACGATTTACTCCTTCAAGCCGAGTAGATCCTGTGTATGCTGATAGTGCTATACAGATTCAAACGAATGCTTTTAGTGTATCAGAGGATGAAACTGATGGCGTTTACTTGGACACAACACTTGCCATGATGAATCACTCATGCAGCCCCAATGCCATGGTCAAATTCGATGGCAGGTCAGCCTCACTCCGCGCAATGGCTTTCATCGAGCCCGGGGATGAGGTCGAAATATCCTACATCGGTAAGTTGTCGTGAAAGTCGCCTTCAGGACTGTCCCATTAAAGGACATTAGCTAAGCGATTACAGACGAAACGCAGCCAAAGAGCAAAAGACATGAAAATCTGAGATCGTATTACTTCGATTGCAAGTGCTTCAAGTGTATCAAAGACCTGGACGAGTATCAAATTGCCCAGAAGGATCCGAGAGTTGCTAAGCTGAATGAGCTGAGTGTATCACCTGATATCGAGAGATTCAAACACCCTCAGGTGGCCGACAAAGACAGATTGCGGCAAGCCATTGAAGTCCAAAAGCTTCTAGAAATGTTCCCTGCGCAACCCCGCAACATGGAGCCCACAGCGAAGCACAAGTGGCTGAGGAAGGCGTACAAGTCGGCCTTGTGGTTTCCCACGAATGGCCGATGGGCCATTGAGCCCTTTGCTCAGCTCGTGGACGAGGCGGCAGTCTATTATGGGAAAAATCTAGGCAATCACGAGTGCGCCTTGGCCGTCGCCTGCCTGACGGCCTATGAGATCGAACCGTACAAGCATCCCATTCCCTTCCACGTCGAGAGAATAAGAGGTCTCTCTGCCATTGCCACCGAGCTATCTCAGACAGCGCCTGAGCCGGAAAAGCTGGTGAAGCTGGCGGGGGACATGGCTGCGAAGAAAAAGTTCTCGGCTGCCGGCGTCAGAGTATTGGCGGATCTCGACCAGGTGTCAATGTGCCAGATGGTTTTGTCCTTGATTAATTCGTACAAGGATCGGACGCCAACGGTCGACTGGGACGGTCTCATGTTCAGATGGATGGTTGCTGAGATTGAGAGCCTTCCGGGCAGAGACAGGGAGAACAGCCTGATCAACGCCTGGATCATGAATCCAAAGGGAATGGATCAATTCCTCAGATACGCTCTGGTAGAGCCGCTCAAGACGTTGTGTGAGCTCGGAAAAGCTGTGTTGGAGGTGGACTTGGGCGAGGACCGCGATTTGTCCACTAATTGATACCCCTGAGCGAAATAAAAGTTGAACACAAACATCCTTTGTTATTACTGAGCTACCTATAGGAGTGTCAAGCCTTGCTGTCCGCGGGCAAAGAAGCCCTTGGTTTCTTGATACTCCTTTTGTCAATGGCACCCGACCTGGTGAGTCTTAGGCTTTTGTTAGCTTCACCAGCTCCGGCCACTTTCTCTGCTGGTGCCTTTCGTTTGCGGCTCGTAGGTTGCGAAACTTTGAGTGAGGCTGAAGTGGCTTCGCTGAAAACCTTGGCGGGTGCTTCCTGATGCAAGTCATTCGACATTGGATAGGTATCGTTCGATGGGCTAGATGTGGCCGCGCTCTTGGATTGCTGAATTGGAGCGAGTTGCAATTCCTCGCAAGGTTGAGAGAGATGCTCTGCACTCGCCTCCAGGCGCTGTATCCTGCTCTTGAAGAGATCAAACTCCATCTGCAACGTCTCCACTTGACTTGCCCGAGCTCCAATCTTGGTCATGTTGCTGGTCAAGATATCCAATTCCCGCAACGGTATTTGCTGCTTCGACAAGTCGACTTTCTTTTTGCGGTCCTGATCCATGATCTGTCTCAGCTGCCTCAACTCAATTCGTAAGCTGGCTGTTTCCTTGGCACTGTCAATGTTCATGTCGAGGATGTTTTTCACGGTTTCATTCGTTTTTGCCACATCGGCTTGTAGGCCCAGAGTAACGTTTTCGAGCCTTTTATAATCTTCTCGCGATATTCGGAAATCGTTTCGGAGCTCATCATTCTCACTTTTCACTTCTGCGGAGAGCTTCTTCATCTCAGAGATGGCCATGTTTGCGGTCCGAACCTGGCTCTCCAATTGGAATAGCTCGGGATTATTTGGTGTCGAGTGTTTCCCACTGGATACTTCAATTTTGACGGACTCCCAGTCAGATATATGAAGATTGAGGTCATTCTGCAGCTGGTTCATAGTCGAATTGAGCTTTGCCATCTCCTTTTCGATGCGCGAAATAGCGCTGTCGAATTGTGACACCACTTGAAAGCCAGCTGTATCGATTCTCTCAATGCTCTCTCGCTGAGCATCAAGATCTACTCGAAAACGAGAGAATTCGAGGTTGTTGGATTCATGCCCATTCCTAAAGCCTTGACGGGAATCGGGATTGAAATGATCATTCGCCGAGTACGAACGGGAGCGAAAGTCATCCCGAAGCTTCAGTTTTCGGCGCACATCGAGCTCTACCGGCTTGCCATCCTTCTTCAGAAACACAACAGAGGTCTTTCTGAGAAGTATTTGCGAGCTACCTTGCGTGAGTAGGGGTATAGTCGAGTCGCGAGGTCAACTTACTCGTGAAGAACATGATTAACTGGGCTACTTAGACACATGAGACCGATGACATTGTCACATTTGGTGCAAGCGACATCTTGAAGCTCGCTGCGAGAGATCAGTCTACCCGTTTACAAAAGAAGGGTGAATGGTCCCTTACCACTCGGCAACGAGGTAACCTGCTTCACCAATCCTCGTGGGTTCCTTGGCGATCATCTGAGTATTGCCCTGGGCCTCAATCGTCGGAGTGAAATAAGATTTCCCAATCTGAGTCCACAGATTGAAGAAATCTGCCAACATTGACTGACAACTTGCGCACTTGCACTGGATTATTTCCATTTTGGAGAGGCTCAACTGATTTGCGATGGCACGGATTTGTGAACTTGAGGCTTTCGCGATGCCAAGGGTAAGTGTTTGGTAGCTGTTGGCTCAGAGATTGTACGATGGACGACATATACGAGAGGTTGCTCCCAATTGCATCACGGCGAAGGACGAAGGGTACCTCATGGCAAGGCAAGGTACCTAGGCAGGTATTTACTTGCCTGCTCTTGCCTGTGTCATTTCAGTCCCTGTCGACTGGGAAGGAGCTCAGGCCGGGGGTCCCTGACAGTTAACGCTTATCTTATCTTGCGCCCAGCCGATTGGCTCGCCCCGCAAAACCACCTAACAATGGGAATCAACGGTCGCATTTGTGCATTCCACGTCAGGGAACTTTTTTTCTGAGCTCCTGTTTGAAAATTCACCCCAACACATATACAAGCACGCCTCGACTATCCACCGCAGCGCAATTCGATCTACCGTCACCGATACCGGACCTCCCGAACCTCTGCCAATTACCATCGGCAGTAATTGGACGAGAGACATCATGGGGAAGCGCCGTAGAAATCGCGACGAAGGCGGAGAGGGTGCCATTGTCGCCTCCGATGATGTCCCTGTAATGACCTCCCAGATGGACGAAGCGACTGCCGAAGCCGAGACAGGAAATGG
Organism: Colletotrichum simmondsii; assembly: GCA_001563135.1. Lineage (NCBI taxonomy): Eukaryota > Fungi > Ascomycota > Sordariomycetes > Glomerellales > Glomerellaceae > Colletotrichum > Colletotrichum simmondsii. Next base: position 47,065 of record JFBX01000251.1, read on the forward strand.
CGAAAACATTTCTCGGGAGAGTTCCTCGAATACTCAAAGTAGTGGCAGCTTGAAGAGAAGTGCTCCTGGCGATGATGACGAAGGATGGACCAAAGTCGAGCGATCCAGCAAAAAACGCAAGAAGGTCCCCCGCGAAGGCTCCAACAACTATCCCGCAATTACCTTCTCCACGAGCGCAAAGCTGTTTTCCAAGATCAACCTTGCTATGCTTCGCGACCTTGTCCTGTACATATTCGCCGATGGAACGGGCCCGAACTGGGTTTCTGTCTCTCACCGACCAAACTTCAGAAAGATTGTTGTGTTGATGGTGCCTGGATTGGAGGAGGCCATGTTCAAGGAGGGGGTGAATTTCGACAATTACACATCTGGCCCAGCTAGGAACCAGGACCGGACGGAAACGACGCCCGACGATTACTACCCACGAGCTCTTACTGCAGACCAGCTGCCGGTTGCACTGCAGGGATTTGCCAAAATGTTCCCCCACTTATGGCCTGTCAAGGCACCTGGTGACGACAAGTACATGAAGCTTCACTCGCCCATGGGAACGTTTTTGACGGCACCGATGCCTAAGAACAAGGACGACAGGAAGGGCCCTAAGCCGGCAAGAGAGCCTTCGGGATGGAAGAATGAGCGAACCCGTATTACCGAGTTCCTGGCATCACTCGAAGAGCTCGAGACCGCTGGCCATCTCATCCACCCAGCACTCATCGAGAACGAGGACAGGAAGGCGGCCTTCAAGGTTCCCGAAGGCTGGGCAATCTCCAAAGTTGACAAGCTCGAAGACGGCGAGGTGCCTGAGGCGGAGATCGAAAGCGGTAGCGTGACCGCTGGTCGAGAATGTCTCGCCTTGGATTGCGAGATGTGCATGACAGGAGAGAGCGAATACTCACTTACCCGCATCAGCGTCATATCTTGGTCGGGCGAGCTCATCATGGACGAACTGGTGAAGCCAGAAAAGCCCATTATCGACTACGTCACCCGATTTTCCGGCATCACCGAGGAGATGCTGAAGCCAGTCACGACCACATTAAAGGATATCCAACAGAAGTTGGTTGAGCTCATCACTCCACGGACGATCCTGATTGGACACTCGCTCGAGTCTGACTTGAAGGCTCTGCGATTCTCACACCCTTTCATTGTCGATACCTCATTAATCTACCCCCATCCTAGAGGCCCGCCTCTAAAGGCGTCATTGAAGTGGCTTACTCAGAAGTATGTCAACCGTGAAATCCAAAAAGGTGGCGCCAATGGACACAACCCCATCGAAGACTCTCGCGCCTGTCTCGATCTCGTCAGACAAAAGTGCGAAAAGGGCAAGTTGTGGGGCGCGTCCGATTCTCAAGGTGAGAACTTATTCCGGCGGCTAGCAAGAGCCGGCACTGCGTACAAGGCACAGGGCGGAGACGCAGGCGGCTTGGTTACCGGAAAGACAAGCGCTGCTGTAGATTGGGGCGAACCGTCCAAGGGTCCTGGTGCTGGAGCAACCTATCAAATAGGCTGCAAGTCCGATGCGGACGTTGTCAACGGCGTCATCCGTGCCGTGAAGGGAGATCCTGATGGACTAGAGATCCCCGGTGGTGGTGTCGACTTCGTTTGGGGTCGGATGCGAGAGCTCGAGGCGTTGCAAGGGTGGTGGAACAAGAATCGGGTAGAAAGTGCCAGCAGCGACGGAGGCCCTCCTCCTTTGGACAAGACTCAATTCGAAGGAAAGCTCGGCGGATCACCTCTTGAACAGTGCTTGGCCCGTCTGTCAGTCTCTCTTCAAGCTATCCACGAGAGCCTTCCGCCCTGCACGGCTTTCATTGTGTACACTGGCTCTGGGGATCCTCGCGAGATGAGCAGGCTTCAGGCCATACACACGCAGTGGAAGAGAGAGTATAACACCCCCGGAAAGAAGTGGGATCAACTGTCAGTGAAATGGACGGATGAGGAGGAGCAGGCTCTCCGACGCGCTGTTATCAAGGCTCGTCAGAGTATCGGCTTCATTGGGGTGAAATAGTCACCAGGAGGGCTTATGACCATAGAGCCACTGCGTTTCTTGCAAAACGAGAACGCTACATGGCACCCTATAGATCTATCTGGAGGATTGAAAATGGTCCGCAGACGGAGGACTCACGAACGAGCATTCGTACATGATACCCATAGCTTAGGTTATGACATAGAAAACTACGGGCAGCTGAGAGGAAATGTTGCCTCGATATTCGGTGAAGGGTGCGAAGGTAAGGAGACAGTGAACTAAAGAAAAGGGAAGCCATCAGGGTCCAGCTAAGATAGCTGATGATATTATTGTCTGAAGCCGGCTATCTATATCGCGGTTGTCGGATTAAATTGCCTAAAGAGGCACATAAGGATGTTGAAGCCCAGCAGTGCATGTTTCTTGTACACCCATGCGCGGTTCGGAGTCCAGAGCTTCAAACGAACTGGGGTCAGCGCTCACCCCACTGTCGTTTCCTCTCACCTTTGATGACCTGATTGGCTACCCCGCCTCCGGCTGCGGAGAAAGATATCAACCGTGTGCCGCGCCTAAGCCCCCCGCCGGCCTGCCTCGGTATCTTCTCGGAGACGCAGCCGCTCGAGGTTGGCTGAATTACAAACCAGTCACATCCCACCTGTCTACCAACTCAAGCCCAACCAACTTTTACCCGAGTTCTCCAGATATCGAACTTTCCCGCGGTTCTAGAGCAACATTCTCTACATACACCTCCAATACGGTTGCCACAGTATCGAATCGAGAAGCCCGGCTTCCTACCCTTCAAAATGTCGTTTATGGGTGGCGCAGAATGCTCAACCTCCGGCAACCCCCTCAGCCAATTCCAAAAGCATGTCCAAGATGACAAGACTCTTCAGAGAGACAGACTGGTGCAAAGGGGCCCTAATGCGCTTGCTGGTGGCTTCCGAAGCGCCGGCGCAAGCACCCCGCAGGATGAGGTACGCATACAACGGACTGCCAAAGTCACGGACACCTTTGAACTAACCGGTCTAACAGATGATGAACGGTTTCCTTAATAAAGCTCCAGGTCTCCAGCAAGAGCTCCCCATGCAAAACGGCGCTGTCCGAATCGATCCGAACCAGGGAGTCCACCTCCGCGCGAACTCAACATCACCGACGTGGGCTGGTGACTTCCAGAACCAAGCCGCCATGGAGTCGGCATTCCAACAGCCCCCCGGAACCCAATTCAGCCCCGAAGATTTTGCGCGCTTCAGACAGATGAACCAGCAGCCTTCATCGGCGAGGGCAAGTCCCATGCCGGGCCAAATGGCTCAACAGCCAAGAATGGGCATGGGGATGGGGATGGGTATGGGAATGGGCATGGGAATGGGATACAACAGCATGATGGGCCAGCCTACGTTTCAACCCATGTATCAGCAACCGATGCAACAACAACAAGAGGACGCCAAGGGAAAAGGGAAGCTAGTGGAGCTCGACGACAACAAGTGGGAGGAACAGTTCGCCCAAATGGAGTTGCAGGAAAAGGAGGAGCAAGAGGCCAAGGCTGCAGAGCCTGAACTGGACGAAATGGACAGGGCAATGCAGAGTGAGACAGGTTTTGGCGACTTCGAATCAATATGGAAAGGAATCCAGGCTGAAACTGCTGCAGCAAGAGGCATGGTCGACGATTCGACTTTCGACAAATTCGACAGCGAGGACTGGGGTCCAGATTTCACCGGCATGAACGGCGACTGGGGCAGACTCGGCGACCCGGTCATCGAGAACTATCTCTTTGAAGAGGACAACTTCTTTAGCGAGGAGAAGAACGCATTCGAGGAGGGTGTCCGCATCATGCGCGAGGGAGGAAACCTCTCACTAGCGGCTCTCGCGTTCGAAGCTGCAGTCCAGCAAAACCCGCAGCATACCGAGGCGTGGGTGTACCTTGGCTCGGCGCAGGCACAAAACGAGAAGGAGACGGCGGCTATTCGCGCGCTTGAGCAAGCACTCAAGCAAGATCCCAACAACCTCGCCGCCCTCATGGGCCTGGCTGTTTCGTACACCAACGAGGGCTACGACAGCACTGCCTACCGCACACTGGAGCGGTGGCTTTCCGTCAAATACCCGCAGATCATCGCACCGACTGATTTGCATCCCATGGCGGAGATGGGCTTCACTGACCGGCAGCAACTGCATGACAAGGTTACCGGACTGTTCATCAAGGCGGCACAGCTCAGTCCGGACGGCGAACACATGGACCCCGACGTCCAGGTCGGTCTGGGCGTCCTTTTCTATGGCGCCGAGGAGTACGACAAGGCAGTCGACTGCTTCACGGCCGCCCTCCACTCCTCGGAACTCGGGGCTTCGAACCAGCAGGAACAGCTGCACCTGCTATGGAACCGTCTGGGCGCCACCCTCGCCAACTCGGGCCGCTCCGAGGAGGCCATCGCGGCGTACGAGAAGGCGCTGAGCATCCACCCCAACTTCGTCCGCGCGCGCTACAACCTGGGTGTCAGCTGCATCAACATCGGGTGCCACGCCGAGGCGGCTTCGCACTTCCTCGCCGCGCTCAACATGCACAAGGCCATCGAGAAGAGCGGCCGCAACATGGCGTACGAGATTTTGGGCGGCGGCGAGGGCTCCAGAGGCGGGGCCAACACGGCCCAGCTCGACGAGCAGATTGACCGCATGACGGCGCAGAACCGGAGCACGACCCTGTACGATACCCTGAGGAGAGTGTTCACCCAGATGGGCCGCCGGGATCTGGCCGAGAAGACCGTGGCGGGTGTAGATCCCGAGATCTTCAGGGGCGAGTTCGACTTTTAGAGGGTTTCTGGATTCGGTTGCATAATACTCTCATCAAACAGACAAAAAAGGGCTGCCTCGAGGACTGGGATGTAGCATTATAGCGGGTGGAAAAGAATGAATGAGACGACGCCTTTGACGAGAACATCCACATGGCTGTAACATTGTGTCTTTGCATGGATCCTGAGGTTTCCTATCACACTGTGAATTTGACCAAATCATGTCGCTAGCAATGTTCAAACGCATAGTACTTGTAGAGAAGTTCGATTCTAACTAAGGGGTATCTTGAGACTGCCGTCAATGCGACTACTATTCTGGGCTTTCGGTCCTCCTTTTCCTTGCCAACTGTGACCTCGACGTCAAAATAGCTCCAACTGACTGGCCAATATAAAAACTAAGCTTTCCATCACTTCTTGGTCCCTCCGCCGCTGTTGTTGCCACCACCGCCGCCACCGTTACTGTTACTGCTGCTGCTGCCTCCACCACTACTACCCCCAGAGGCGCCTCCCCAGTTGTTGGCCTTGGTGCCTCCGTGACTCAGGGTGCCTTTGCACTTGGCCGGATCCTGCCAGGGGGGGTTGGTGGGATCGTGGTAGTAGATGGGGGTGGTCTTCTTGCCTGACATGTTTGCTTTGTGCTTTGAGAAAGTGATATGTTTCGGTGTAGATTTTGTAGATGTCAGAAAGCTATTGAAGGAGATCTTTGAGATTTGGTTATGCTGGAATGTGTTTGATTGGAAGTAGCTGTATTGGAGCTGGGTGCTGAGTGACGGATTGTGTTGATAATGGTACTACTCCAGAACTGTCTCGCAAGTTTGGGTTGTTTAATACGTGCTTGGTTCTGTTCATGTCGGCTTCGGTGACTGGGTTGAACGTGGATGGTGAATACATCTGCGAGATGCCAGATGAAAGTCGACACCTGACATCGACACTCGTCTATACTACATAATGGACACCATTCACACTTGCAATATTGCCTTCTTCTTTTATTCGATGAACCTTGTTTTGTCTTGCTATTTTCAACCTTCATAAACCTTTCTGTTTGTCTTCTCGCTTTCTGGGTTTTCGTAACGTACCATGTAGCTCAATGTCTATGCCCCAGACAGTCAGTGCCCTTGAATTCCTGACATACGTTCAGCATCGGAAGAGAGAAACGTGACTGAAGATCATAATGGTGAATCTAGTGCATTCGAGTTACCCCCGAACAGAATTAGATCCTGGCAACCCTTTGAGAAGCCTGGCAACATGTCCGACTGAATAACTGACCGTGCCTCTTTACCGTATGATTCTAAGACTGATAGCTACGGAATACCTCTGATATAGCCGCTGAGCGCTGCTGATGGTTCAGCTCACTATACTTTACTCGCCCAGTCCTATGGCTACGTCTTGCATTCAGAACATAAGTTAAAGGTAGAATGGCCCTGATGAGCCGTCGTAATGGTCATTGGTTCATTGAACGACATTTGAATATGTGGGCTACTATCTAGGCCCGTTGTAATATGATGATAGTGAGCGTCTAGGTCCTCTTAAGACTGATGAGAACGATCCACAAGAAAGTGCCAAACAGCGGTAAGTTAAAAAAAAAATCGCTATACCAAGTCTCCTAAACTCCTATAACATCAATATAACCTGCGCAGTAAAGCCCACCGAGCGTCTCCTTCGCCATACAAATAAGAACGTAGAGCCTAGAGACAGTACCGTACGCTTCCAAAGCTAATCAAACACCGCCCTAAAAGTAACCCAAAATGTCTTACACTTCGAGCATGAAATGCTTCATCTCCTCGACACCGACAGTCCTGTAGTTACCGACCAGGTTAGCCTCCCGTCACAATATCATAACCTTCCCCAGAAAGACACCCGGATACAGTAGGGACAATACTCACATGGTGAGGAACATCCTCGCAAAATCGTCCACATCCGCCGGCCGCATTATCTTGGCGACGCCTTGCACGAAGAAACTGTTGACCAAAAACATGGGCTTCTCGCGCCACGCATTGAAGAAGGTCGGCGAAGACTGCGCGTCCCAGAGGTGCTTTGAGAAGGTCCAGCGGTGCGGGATGATCCAAGGCGCGGGGTCAGGAACTAAGAGAAAGAGTCAGCATTGCTTGCAAGGCAAAAGGAATCGTGGGCAGGAAGGGGGTGATATGAAGCCTTACCAAAATCACCAGCACTCTTGAGCATCTGATACATGCTCGTAAAGACAAAGCCCATCAACACCGTCCGCCTCACGCACTCGTTGAAAATCCACACCTCCCAGGACCGCGGCGGCCTGTTGCGCAACGCGCCGTCGTCCAGCAGGTGCACCTCGTCAAAGTTGTCCCTCAACCCTTCGAGGTCCTTTAGCCACTTCTCGAGGACGCCCATGTCCCGCTCCGCCTGCGCCCGCAGCGCTATGTCGCCGTCGAAGCACCGCACCGTTTGGATCAGGATTAGGGCCTGCGCCCTCGCGAGCTTCTCGTGCCCCGTGATGTTGTTCCCCGCTGCTGCTGTCGTCGTCGTCGGGGAGTCCTTGGCGTTGCCAGTGCTACCACCACCACCACCACCACCGCTCTTGAGAATCTCATTGGCGCCCTCACAGAGAGCGCGGATCGCCCAGTCCTTGTTGGACTCCGTCATGCCGGCGTACGCCGAGATGGCGGTGTAAGCCGCCATCAGGGGCCTGGGCGTCTCGCGGACGCCGCGGTAGAGGTGCCGGTGGAGGAAGGGGGTCTGCTTGGTCTGGGCGAAGACGACGTGCATGTTCTTGATAACCTGGACGAGGTGGCCGATGCGGGAGTTTGGTTCGTGGATTTGCCATGGTTGGAAGCCGCCCTGCGAGACTGGCGTGAGTATTTCACCCCGCGGACATGTCTGAGGTAGGGCTGGTGATGAAGAGAGAAAGGGAAAAGAGAAATGTGGCTCTGAGGGAAAACAAGCACGAAAGAACGTGTCAAGGGAGATGTATATGAAGAGCAGTGAGGTAATGCGAGATATAAGAACCACAACAAATGAGAAGAACTTCATAAACTTACACATGCTTCCCCCATCTCGTTATCCCAGTCACACGGGCTCAGCTGGTTAATCTCGGGCAGCATATTCTTCTGCACGAGGGGCGTCAACGGCGTCTCCCAAAGCTGAAGCTCGCCGCCGGCCGTCGGGTCCGCATTCAGGAAATCCATGACCGAGTTGAAATCAAAGGGCGCGTTGGCGGCATTCAAGTCGAGGTTCAGCGACGACGTGGACGGCACCGACGTGGCGTTGTCGGTGTTGCTCCCGCTGTTGTTGCCGCTGACGACGCCGCCGTGGATGTCCTCCGTCATCACTATTGTCGGGAGACCGCCGTCGAGGTAGGATGACGACGACGCGGGTGTGGGCTGCTGCTGGAGTTGGGGCTGATGGTGTTGTTGATGTTGATGTTGGAGATGATGATCGGTCAGTGTGTTAAAGTCAAAGGGAGGAAGGTCATCGTTGATGTTCCCGCAGTCCTCCTCAATGTCCATGGCCTGGAGGGTGTCGTCTGGGTTACTGATCATACCCCCGGCGGAGGAAGAGGAGTCGCCCCGGCCGCCGAGGCTCCCAACACCAACACCACCACTACCGCCATTGCTTCCATTGGAAGAGGCGGGCGGCAGGTTCTGGTACACGCACGAAAAGTTCTTTTCGTTACAGCGGGTGCAGCGCGGGGTCCGCTTGTCGCAGCGGCGCTTGCTCCGGACGCAGGCGTTGCAGCTCTTCTGGCGGGACTTGTCCGCCGCGTCCGCCGGATCACTCATCGCTTTCAGGCCTTCGGCGGACATTTCTTTCCTTTTTCTGTTCTGCTGCTGCTGCTGCTGGTGCGATTGCTGGGCCTGATGACCAGCTACTGTTTCTTGTTCTGCTGCTGCTTCTGCGGCGGCAGCGTCGGGTCTTGGACTGTGGAGAGAAGGGGAAGAGACGGGAGCAGTGGCGGCGGCGGATAATAGATGGGTCGGCACGGCCAGCTGGATCCGATTGACCATGGGGAATGGGAAACGGAGGAAAGATGGAAAAAGTGGTAGGAGTGGAAATATGCGATATCACGATTCGAAATCCTCTCTCGTATCCCTCTCTCTGTCTGTATCTCGTGCCTTTCAGAAAGGGATTCAAGGCAGTCAGCTTACGCGGTTTGATCCTCGTCGGGGGCTGCGTTGCGTCCGCTGATCCAGTGACAGTGCAAGGTACTCTCTGCAAGACGTCCAGGTTTCTCGGAGGGAAGCGAATGGTTGTTCGACCCCCGTTCGAGACCGGTGGGCATGTGGGATGAAGTTGCGGAGCAAGTGTCAAACTCCGCTCCGCGTAAGCACAAAAGTCCGCCAGCTGCGGCCCCACACCACGGCCGTCAGACGGTCGGTTTCGCGCCCAGCCAATCCCAAACTCCGCAGTGAAGCTTTCCCGAAACTCCGCAGCCCATCACCGGCTCCGTGTCTACGGCGTCCCATTACCACCCACTCTAGTATGTACACCTTTTCTCAGCCCTCACTTCAACCTTAATGATGCCACATGGCACAACAATCATGAACAAATGGAAAGCGTGACTTTTCTCGCCCGCCATGCCGACAATGATTCAGAGGTGCTACCTTCCGTCCCAGCAGCTCGGTCTCGACTCCTCTCACACCAGCTTTCCTAGCCCCCCATTCTCTCTTTTCCTCTCAAAAGCCATCCGTTTGCGGAAGTTGATGCCTCTCTAGATAACCTCATGGCGTCCGCTCGAAAGTGCATGGTCTGATAAAGTCACATGAGGAAGAGAGAAAAAAGCCATCACCACCATCGAACGTGGATTAAAAAATAGAACAGGGCCAGACCTTCGCCCTTTCAGTGAGTCACTAGCATCAAGCGATTCGCACAACCCCTTCCGGAGTACACATCCCGGCTCCTCGTTTCTGTCGAAGAGGGGGATTACCCGTTCCAGGCAATACTAGAGCCTTTTCAGCCGCAGTCAAGCTGCAATGGTATTCCGTTATCGTCCAGAAAAAGATCCTCGTCATTCCGTCTGCTTGCAACAGAGACATTATCCCACGCGGGCCACACCTGGCCGCCATCCATCCCTCTCCTACCCTTTTCCCTCCTTTGGCCACGAGATCTTCTCCCGCGCGGAAAACAGGCACACGTACTACAACAAAAAGCAGAAGTGATACGCAGAGCATGATCCCAACAATAGGAACCTAGATGACGTCTCGCGGCCCGAGACTCCTCGCCTCCTCTCACGATCCGAACCACCAAAAGCTGTTTTCAGGTCGTACATGAGATCCAGCCCCCTTCCTTCCCGGACACCGCTACACAATGGACCTCCAGACCGACGCCGCCTCCTCTCCACGAAGTACACACGTACCGCAGACGCCTTACTCCAAAAAATCACCGTGATCAGCACCCCAGAACCAGGAGCAGCTCACTGCATCGAGACCTCTAGACCACGTTTAGCTCTCACTCACTCAATTGACCGAACCGTTGAAGGGGAAACAGAACAAGCCCCCCTCCCCCCCTCGCCACGGGCTCGCCGTGAAAGTTGAATTCTTCCTCACCCGTGAGCCAAACCGCTGGATCCCGACCACCCCCCCCCCCCCCCCCCCCCCCCC